>VXCM01000606.1:136980-183197 GCA_014773175.1 Lucifuga dentata | reverse complement strand
GGGTTTGAAGGCTCCTCCAATAGGCGGCCTCAGATCACGCCTCACCTGCATCCCGGAAGAGGATTACACGCGTGAAAGTTTTCGTCTGTCACTCCGCAGCAGCGCAAAGATGCCCGCAGAGTGGAAACGTCTCTTTCTGCGCCTGAATTCTTGCGCTGCTGTGAAGAGGAAAGCGTGGACGTGGACGCTTTCTGTGCAGCAACGTGGCGTGGAATCAGCGACACGCGCAGCCAGCAGCAAGCTTTCCTGCAGAAACTTTGCGTCCGATGCATACACCCGAACCTTCAACTCAGCCAAGGACAAACCCGTGGAATTCTGGGCTGACGTGGGCCGCAACATCAGCTGGTTTGAGCCGTGGAAGAAAACTGTGCATGTGGAGGATCCAGTTTTCCCAAACTGGTAAGTTCTGGTACAAGCGATCAGAACAACCAGAAAACAGGAGAAAGTTTCAGAGTTGTCTTTGAATGCATCACAAATTAAACGATCGTCATTAATCTCATGTTAAAAACGTCAGATCAGCGTTTTTTCAGCATCCTGCGTCTTGAAATTTAGCAGATTGAGAAAGAGAAAGAGTTTGGAAAATCTCTCCATCTCTCCTGAACATGTCAGCAGGATTTATTTACCTGATGAGTCAACATGAAATCTGACTGTTTAGTTAGAGGATTTGCAGCATATTTGCTTTTACTTGATGCTGGAGAGGAATGAAAATGCACGACTTTCCACCCACGCAGCTCCCACTGGGAATGATGTGAAAATGGAAATGACATGACTTTTTTTTTTTTTTTTAACNTCTCTCTCTCTCTCTCTCCCCCCCTCTGCAGAATGATTCAAACCCTCATTTCATCAGCTACACTGTTTTTCTGTATGTTGCTGGCAAATGCAGAGATGATTTTGTCAGTTTGGCTTCATCAAGTTGTTTAAGCAAAAATTATTCTCAGCTGCAGAAAAAAGTATTTTACACACACAAATGTACACGCACGTCAGCGAAGTGTTGACCTTGTGGATGAAGTATGAAATTTTTGTTACATAAAGTATATTTTAATTTACATAAAGTATATTTTAATTTAATTTTCTTCAAGTCCAAAAACTTTTGGCTAGTTTTGTTTGCTGTAAAGCCTCCAGGATGTATTATATATGTTTCTAGGGGAATATGTAAAATGTAGAATGTCTTTATTTTCATTATTATTTTTGATCAGTTCATGGTTTAATTGCTAAAATGTTTAAATAGAAACAAATATCTATTACTCACCAGAACGCAAGCTGACATCTTTGATTCAGCATGTTTGATTCTTGATTTATAAACTGAAACCAGAAAAATTGTCTTCTTTTTTTTCTAGCTAAATGACATAAATTGACTATTACAATATTGTTGTTTTTTTTTTAAATGTTTGTCTCTGTCAGGTTTGTGGGAGGGAAGCTGAACATGTGCTACAACGCGGTGGATCATCACGTGGAGAATGGGCGCGGAGAGCAACCTGCCATCATTTACGACAGCCCGGTGACAGGAACTAAACAGATCATCACTTTCAGAGAACTTCAGGACCAGGTGATGATCTGAGCTCGTACAGCACGATGACACTTTGTGCAGTTCTGATCTAGACTGCAAAGATTTCTGCTGTGAGACCTGCAAATAATGTGGCAAAATCAGAATTCCCTGCATCTGTTGGCTTGTGTCTGAATCAGGTGTCCAGACTAGCTGGAGTCTTGGTGAAGAATTTCATCCAGAAAGGAGACATGGTGGTCATCTACATGCCCATGGTGCCCCAGGCCATGGTCACCATGCTGGCCTGCGCACGGATTGGCGCCCCCCACAGCCTCATCTTTGGTGGCTTCGCTTCCAAAGAGCTTTCAGTCCGCATCAGCCATGCAAAGGTTAGAACATGCAGCTATGCAGCAGATGCTCGAGCTTGATTGAGCCTTTATTAATTTGATGTTTTCATCTGGTTCCTCGCCAATAAGAAGTGTTGTTGGGCTTGTGTCATGCCTCTTTTGTTACATAACGTACATAAATCAGGGCAATGATGTGTCAGAATAAGTCATATGGAACAGGAAGTGCAGGCTGCTGATCCTAATAGATCTGGAAGATTTTAATGATACTAGATTCTACTATGCAAGATTTGTGGGAGTTTAACAGTAAAACTCGCCTGATGATTCTATTTTTCAGCCTAAGCTCATAGTAACTGCCTCGTTTGGTGTCGAGCCAGGCAGAAGAGTGGAGTACATCCCTTTGGTGCAGAAGGCCTTAGAGCTGAGCTCTCACAGGCCCTCTAAAGTCCTGATCTACAACCGACCCAACATGGTAAGACCCTTTGAAGCACTGTAAACCTGCTGAGGATATGATAGTTTGTCTGTGTATCTGAAACACAGAAAGTTCATTTGGTCTCATTATTGTCAATGTCAGCTTAGTCAAAATGTGGTAAAGTAGCTTGATTTTAGCTGATCAATCATTTTTATTTCACCCAGTGAGTTGCTTTATGCGTTCATTTAAGCCAATGATCATGCAGGTTTTTCGAACCTATGAGAGAGCATTTATTCATTCAACTGATGATAAAAGCTGATTGTTAAAGTTTCTCAAATAGAATTATTATAATGTATTTAAATGGTGCGATGGCGCTAAAAATCCATCCGCTAAACCAAAAAGTGAGGTCAAAGGTAGTACAAGTAGAGGAATCAGTGGCAGCTAAGGGCTCAGATCCACTAAAACCAGGCTGAGATGTGTAAAATGGCTCTATATTAATATGGTGACAGCAAGACGAAATTAGCTTTGGCACGAAAGAAAAACAGAATTTTTGTCTCTGGGGAAATCAATCTTAAAATTGATTGGACGGCATTGGAATCATTCTTCTCAAATTGGATTTGCAGCATCCATGTCTCAGTTAGGTCAGATTGTTATCAGTTACGCCATGTACCTCCATCTGGCTCTCTGCCCTCAAATGAATATTACAAGATCCACTGTATCTGGGTTTGTCCTTGCAGTGTTATCATTAATCAAATTATAAGTGGTAATGGAACATGGACATTTTTGGGAAATGTACATAGAGGGCACAGTGGCATTGAAAAAAATGCCAAGACTATGAGCAGAGAGAGAACTTTCATGGGAAACTCATGGGAACTACTTCTCTTAAAACAAATAATTTAGAAGGTGGATGAACTGGATTTATCAGATCTTACTGCTTAGTATTTCCTACTGCTTAGTATCTACTTTCTCAATTTACTTAGTATTTACTTAGTAATACTGCTCAGTATTTACTTAGTCATACTGCTTAGTATTTTCAGCTAAGCATGTCATAGTTGTATGAACAGATTCCAGCATAAAAGCCTCATTAAATCAGCCGAGTTGCTCTGGCTGAGTTTTAGTGAGAGAGAAAAGCTGCGTTTCAGAGAGTTAGAGGTTTTATGGGACGTCTGACCTTTACCTCACAAGTTCTTTAATTTTGAATGAGGTTTTGTGTCGACCTCAGTTGGCCTGATGGGACGATTACTGAATCTCTAAAATATGATGAGATGTTAGAAACAAGAGATGCACGGCTATATAGAACTTTTAACTCTTATTGGCAACCAACAGGGATTACAACAAGACTGATGGAAATGACAATCAATACATTTGTAATTTGTTGTGTAATTACACATCAGGACCCAAACCATAAGCCACATATAGGAGGCGTAGTTGATCAGGTTCCCCTGCCCAACATGCATTCGCCTTCTATCTTGATCTCACTACAACGCTAATGTCATATTTTCACCCTTAGGTGAAATATCAGCATGTCATTTAATGGAACAATAATACTTATTCATTTCCATTTTATTTATTTATTTATTTAACATTTTATTTAGAACATTTTCAAAAAAACATACACATGGGGGAACAAAACACATAACTCACCCATAGTTATGGGTGAGTTACACACATAAAACCCTGGACAGGACAAAGTAAAAGGTGTGAAAAAATAATCCATTTACATTTTGACTTGCAAAAGCACATCTGCATCTTCCAGGTGAGTTTTTTAAGCCAACAATCACAACTTTTAATTGTGACCTCCTCTTGAGAATTTGTGTTAAAACTACAGAGCAGCAACAGTCTTTATCAGTTTTGAGTGTTAACGGATTACCTTTTATAGCAGGTTTAGAGTGGAATTAAGCTCGTCTCCCTTTTACTTTGTGTTTTAGGAGAAAGTGTCAATGAGTGCGGAGTTGACTCTGGACTGGGAGGAGGAGATGGCCTCTGCTCGACCCCATGACTGTGTCTCCGTCCCCTCCAGCCACCCGCTGTATGTCCTCTACACCTCTGGGACCACAGGAACACCAAAGGTACAGACATCCATGTGGAGAAAAGAAAAAAAATAAAAATTGTGTCATATATGCTCACATGGAATCAGATATTCTCAGATCTGTTTTGGACCTCATTCATATGTGGGAAAAATTGTGATATGTATTTTTTGGATATCTGTCAATGCAGCTGTCATCTACACTACAGGCCAGAATTTGAGGCCACCCAGATTAAAAAAAAAAAAATCAATACACTGTTTGTTTTACAATTTATTGCACAGGAAATGACAAAAATATATGAAATAAATAAAACTAATTGGGTTTCAAGAAGAGTTTGTCATCAAGATCACATTATGTAGCCACTATGGCCTAAAAAATGATTTTTAATGAAGGCATTAGTCTATATTAGTGGCACTCCTGTTGTGTTCTAACTCCCTGCTGATGTGCTTTAACATTCTGTTCAATAGCTGCTGTCTGCCTTCTCCCACATCATTTTGGATTAACGTGCTACACAGTCTGNGGGGGAGGGGGAGAGAGGGAGAGAGAGAGAGAGAGAGAGAGAGAGATCTGGAGACTTGGTCCAAGTTAAAGGAATTATGAAGACAGAGAATTACCATTCCATCTTTCAAAAATACGCGATTCCATCCGGTTTACCAATTATCGGTCAAAATTTCATTCTTCAACAGGACAACGATCCAAAACATTCATCAAAATGATGCCAAAATTACATCCATTCAAAAGAGAAGCAAAAAGTTTTGAGAATTCTGACTTGGCCAGAGGAGCTTACTTTGACGAAACCAAAGTCTGAGCCTGAAATGACTTCAAAATGTTTTGATGTTGACTAATTCTTCTTGAAAACTAATTAGTCACATTTATTTTATATATTTTTTGTCATTTCCTGTTTAATAAATTGTAAAACAAACATTGTATTGATGATTTTTTTTTTTTTAAATCTGGGGGTGGCCTCAAACGTCTAGCTTGTAGTGTAAACACACAGATTGGAATTTCCTCGCCATTCCAAACTCACACATCGTAAAATGCGACACTCTCCTACTTCATCTACATATAAATTAAAGTAGCAGTGATCATTGCTGCACGCGCCCAAAACAATAAAAAAATATATATATCAGAGAGCAATAGCTGGATTTAACGTCTCATTGCAGGATTTTTGTCTCGGAAACGAAACCCTCGTTTGTGCGTGGGGGCTGTTTAACATATAAAAACACGAATATCGGTAAAGGCCACTTAAAGGAGATGTGAAGAGGTTATAAAAAAATTCTGACATAGGCGAAAAAAGTCCGAATTGGGCATCAAACCTGTAGTACAAATGTGGCCTGTGTGTCTGATCTAAACACCATCACCCTGACATAAATAAGACAAAGCTTCTCCAGGAGCTCGTACAGGGGGAAGTGCCTGCAGGCGTCTTTGAATGGAAAAGCCTCTGCGCCTTTCCAATAGCATCATTCTGTCTTTGATATAAAACATCCACCTTTCTTCTGGACTAAGCAGTGCTCTTATTGCCAGGGGCTTTTATTTTTCGGTGAGCTGCTGGTAAAATATATGGTATCAGCACAAATGAACTCCTCAGTGATGGCTGCTGTAGGGAGACAATAACTTTGAGAGAAACTAAAATTCTTGACAAGAGGATTTCAGGATGCAATATCTCGTTATTTTTCCCCGAGACATTTTATACGGCGCAATTAGCTACTAAAAACCTGAAGGTGGAGTAGGTTTGTAGGGTTGAGCAGCTGCGTTTGGATTAAGACTGAACTCGCGCAATGTGTGTCACTACTCCCATGTTTTTGTTGTCTCGTCCCCAGGGCGTTGTACGAGACACCGCAGGCTATGCCGTGATGCTGAAATGGACCATGTCAAATATTTATGGACTCAATCCTGGAGATGTAAGGCAGTAAAGCATCCCCTTCTGAGTAATTCCATGCACGAGAACGAAGAACAAGCAGCCAGCAGAGAGACAGACTGTTTTTATCCTCGTGCAGGGAGATTTACTCACTATGTGACATTTATGTCCCAACTTTTGACAATGTTGTTACTTGTTTTTTTTAATTTACATCCATGTAAAGTATGCTAGTTGACATTAGGCATCTGCATTTTTTTTTGTCAGTTTTTCTGTCTGTGTTTAAGGATAAATGAGTATCTGCTGCTTCTGTAGAATGGTAAAGTCAGAAGATTTTGCACCATATTTTCACCTTGACATCTGTTTCAGGTGTGGTGGGCGGCATCTGACCTGGGCTGGGTGGTTGGCCATTCCTACATCTGCTATGGCCCTCTGCTCCATGGCAACTCCACGATTCTCTATGAGGTGACTTCGTATAACCTATCGCTGAAAAATACATTTAACAAGTACAATTTTGAGGTATTGTACTTAATCTGAATATTTACATTTTGTGCTACTCTCTGCTTGTACATTTCAGAGGGAAGTATCGTACTTCTTACTGTCTGATGACTGTAGTTACTAGTTACCTTCCAGATTCAGACATAAAAAAAAATCATAAAATATTTAAAAATGTCATCTGATTTTAAAAAATCTTGAGGGTAACTCATAAAAAAAAAGCACAAACTACACAGAATCATGCTAAATAAGTGGCGTGATAACTGAAGCTCATTTACAACGCTTCCCTTAATACATTAATAAGCTCACCGGCATCCTGCTGCTAGCAGGACAACTGGAGATACAAAACTTTTAATTCCAATTTTTGGTGAAAGAAATTTGGGGGATTTTAATCATCTGCCACTCGAATTTTCAGTATTTCATTCCCAACTCACTAAAATTGGAGATATAGAGTTGTGTGTTTGAGTGCTTTATCCACTGCTGCCAGCAGATGAGTTTTCATACCAGGGTTTGACTTCTTTAGCAAGTTTAAAATCTGAAACTTCTGCAAAAGTGCAGCCCAACAAGAAAATATATCCTGTCAGTCAGGCATCTGCCTTTGGCTCTGAACGCTATATAAAACCAGGTTTGGTTACTGGCACCACATTATGTGGGCTGGGATTTGGTTCAAGATGAGGTGAAATGTTTGCCAGTATTGCCATGTTTTGACTCGGAGCTGCTGTGTGTCTCCTGACTGCAGCTTCCTCTTCTAGTACTTTGCTGTTCTGGATTGGAAAGCCTAATGAAATTTTTTATGCACGTTTCAAACAGCTACTTGATATTGCTGCGTCTGATTGCTGGAGCTCGTTTGGCTTTGCTTTGTGAGATCGTTGTGTGCAGATTTATTGCCACATGAGTGGCAATAAATCTGCACACAACATCGAGCGACCGGGGCTGAGGGCGGTGTCGCTGTTTATTTTTCCTTGTGGTTCTTGCATTGTATTTTTTACGGTGATGGCCATTCATTACGTTAGCACTCTGATTTCCTCTCGCTGTTAGGGAATGAATTAATCGGCCTTTTAAATCAATGTTTGACTCCTATTTGGCTCTTGTTCTCGTAGTCTGTTGGCAGCCTTTTGTCTTTCACCCCGATCAACACACAGAAGCAAACATTTATCCAGAGGCAAAATGACAGTAGAACTCACTGCTGTTGTTTATCATTCTTATTCATCTGCGGTTGTCCTCTCCATGCAGGGGTAGCCTGGTTGAATGAACGCCACTAAAACCATGGAAATTGCTGTTGGACGCATTTGCCTGCAGCTTTGTTTTGTCTATATCTTTCCTAGACACACAGTACTTATTCAGTAGTGCAACTAAGCGATGGAGTTTTGGCTCGTCTCTCTGGAAGGCAGCCTTCCAGTCTGTCTCTGCATTTTAAACAGATGCTCTATGAATATTCATGTTTGTACATTGGAGGGTTCTAAAAATATCCACCTGTTGGAAGTCAGTTATATGATTTTTATGAGCGTTATCGCCATTCGTGACTGGTTCTTTGTGTTTAACAGGGTAAACCTGTTGGGACTCCGGATCCAGGGGCTTTCTTCCGTGTCCTGTCTGAACACGGAGCTGCCTCCATGTTCACAGCACCCACAGCCATCCGAGCCATTCGCCAGCAGGATCCGCATGCTGCAGTTGGGAAAAAATACCCACTTTCTAGGTAAAACACAGCATGAAATACTGTAGAAGCTTTATTTTTTATTTTTTTTCCCATATTGCCATATATTTTAAAATAAAATGTTCAGGCAATACACCTACCTTAAAATTCAGTGATTCACCTGCTAAGTCGTATGTCCAAATGTAGGCGGCATGGTTGGTTGTTTTTAATGTCTCTGTAAAGCCATTTTCTTCTGGGACCATATTTCCTGGCGAAGACATACAGTACATTTTCTTCTGTGTTGGACCAAATCAGTAACTTCAGCAAAAAATAAAAATAAAAATATGGTTGGTTCTCTGTGATTGATTACCTATGTCAAGCACGATTTAAGTCTCTACAGGTTGATTTTTTTTTTTATAGTGTTCTGGAATGAACTGAAACTAGTGGCAGTCTGGAAGTTAAGTAACTAAAAATTTATTTCTATAGCGCCTTTCAAGACAAGCATCACAAAAATGGCACGGTATGACAAAATTAAAACCACTGAATTAAGAATCAAATAAAAATTATTAAAATAAAAATAGGGAGTAAAAACATAACAATCAGCAAATACAATAAAAATACATCAAGGTAAAAATAGGGTTAAAGGACCATACCACCCAATTTGCATGTTTGAGCCTAATATATTCAATTTTCATATATGTTATGTTACTGACAATCATTTCCCAAAGGATAAACCCATATTTCAGCTTTCCTGATATTTTGCAAAACCTTTTAATCTTTCAAAATCAAATATTCAAGAGATACAGCCATCTTAAAAATCGATGTCTCTCCTGCTAATAGTGACACAGCCTTATGAAGTCACAGTTGTTTTAAATTTTCAATAAATGCAGGTCTTCTGATGACTGTCAGTAATGCAATGTGTATGAAAATTGAATATATTACTCTCAAACATGCAAAATGGATGGTATGGTCCTTTAAAAAATTAGCCCTATGCAAAAGCTGACCAAAACAAGTAGGTCTTGAGCTTCTTTTTAAAAGTGTCCACAATATCCATTGGTCTAATTTTATTTCTCTTTTTTTTCTCTCTTTCTTCCCCTTTTTTTCTCTTTTTTTTCCTCCATTGTTCTAACGTCCAAAGGCAGAGAGTTCCACAGTTTAGGGGCAACAACTTGAAATGCACAATCTGTTGGTGACATAGGGTTGTAGTAGGAAAAATAAATCTAAAATGTACCGCTCCAGTAGTATGTTTTCAAACCTAATTGGCTTTAAATAATTGTATTTATTGGGCTAAAAATAATGCAGTCATCAGTATGTTCCTGTAACAATCACATTCTGTGGATGTGGTTGTTGCTGTGAAACACAAAGTGTGTCACATGTCTGACGGTGGTCTGGACAGCCTGTTCTTGTTGGCGTCTCTCCAGGCTTCCTCACTCACAGCCTGTACCCTCTGCTTTGACGCTGTCAGGGCGGATAACAAATAAGAGTCACTTCAATCATTCTGCACGAACTGTCTGCTTTCTGGCGTAAAGGTCATCTCCTACTCAAAGGAGAAATGCAGCATTTTTCATGGCATTCGTTGGGCACAAGGAGTCAAATACTTCCTGAGATTTTATAACAGCTGTTAATTGTTTTTTGTGCTGCTGCTGTGAAATTTGGACCTGAGGGTCTGTGGTGTCAATTCGCTACTTTTACTCCGTGCGGCAGTCTGAAAATGCCTCTAAGCACACAATCACAAAGCAATTCTGAGTGCAGCTGACCCTGCGGCCTCAGTGAATCATTCAGCGACTCTGCCTCTGTGCGCTGAATGTGATGATCTTCGGTTTTCACCTTGAAATTCCCTTCTTGAAAAGGGAGATTACTGTGATATTTAGTTTCCAATATCAGCGGCATTTATTGTCTTAGTTTCTATCATAACAAAACCTGACGTTTCGGCGACACTGTTTGCTGTGTAGACTTTCTTGTTCTGAATGCACCTGTTCCCCTTGGAGGAGGCAGGGTGGTAAAAGATGACTGAATTTCCCGTCGGCGCTGAGGAAAATATGTCACCGTGACACAGCAGCAGTGATGAAACGAGTTCATTTTAGCGGAGAGTTCAATTTTGAGTCGCTCGCTGCTTCTGAGGTCGCCACAGTGACAGCTGGCATCCTGACATCATGAAATTCATACTAATGCTGTTGATTTTAATTAACAGTGTTGATGGAAATGGAAATAGTGAAAGCTTCCATGAAACTCTGCTAGCTTTGTTGTCAAATGCTCAATTTCATGCTACAGAAGACTCAAATGATAATTTCACACAGTTGAACTACCCTATTTGGGGTTTATTGAATCTATAAGACATTTAATTTCTGTACAGCAGTAATAGTCCTGGACCCTTATCAGTGTGCGTAAACAATATTACTTATCACCATGGATGTGAAAATTACACTGAGAAATAGGCTGCAGGGCTGTTTGCAGCATAGACGGCAGGTTGTACTCGCACACACACACACACACACACACACACACACAGCATGACAAAAAGGCAGACACTGGGCTGATTGTGTTTTAAAGCAGAGAAAATGATCTGTAAGCTAAAAGCCTCACTCATAAACAAATGGAAAAGTACATGACTCCAGCTGCTGGTGTTTTTGAGGAAACGGTGGAAAAGACCTTGATCGGAAGCAATCGGGAAGTGATGTTTGCTTCTTGGCTGATTTTAATTAAAATGGACTCCTGAGAGGAGACTAGGGTGTTCTCCTGTGCAAAGCAAACATCCCCACTACACATACACACTCATTTTATGGATTTTTACTGATTATTTATTTATTGTTTATTTAGCAGGGACGATACATACAACATTGCCACGGACAAATGTGGAAAATGCAATGTATATAAGATGTCTAGCTTAAGCTAATTTGGAGTCCTTGTCCCTGGTCAGGCTTTTAAATACAATAAAAAACAATCCACAGAATTCATACAAAATACAAAGTAGTTGCACTACAAAAGGAAAGAGAAGGTCTTGCGTGAAATGCAGAGGCTTCTGATGAAAAGCCAAAATTCTGACTTTTGGCCTTTTGTCTTTAATCTCAGAATTCTGACTTTAATCTCTGAACTCTTTTTTTTTTTTTTTTTTTNTTTTTTTTTTTTTTTTTTTTAAGTGGCGGAAACGGGCTTCCATAGTTTCTGGAGCCAGCCCATTTGAAAACGAGTTTTAAAAATGAAAAAATTATAAAATTGTCAAAATTCAGTAGATTACATTTTTGAATAATTTTTTAGTGGTGAATAATTTCAGTGGTTTCTGATCTAAAATTTTCAAAGCTTGTTTGTAAAGCGATGATGAAGGGCTGACTATCGATTCAGAAGCCTGGCCCCAGGCAGTACTACAATAAGACAGATGTGAAAAAATGATGGCGTGCAGGTAGAAATGAGCTGCCTTGAAGGATAAACACGACCTTATGAGCCTGAAACAGTTCAACTTGTTTTAACAGTTTGATGCATCTGTGCATGTTTTGGGGAGATTACACCTGCATTAATCAATCATTTTGATACATTTGACATTTTTGAACCTAATAACTGTGAAAAGTGAAGCGATCGCTCAGAGTAACAAACAGAATTATCACAAATCTGCTGCTCTACAACCCTGTTTCCAGCAGTGGCAGGCGACTGTCCGCTACCTGTCCAACAGACAAAAATAATAAATGGTGAAGAAGTCAACGTCTAGTAAAGAAAGACACAGATGAGCGATGAAACATTTCCTATCTGGCGACTCAACTTCAACTTTCTAGAATCTTATCACCTGGATGACTGAGATGATCCCTCACAGACAGGTTATTAGACTTTCATTCATCAGGTGGACGGAAACACAGTTCCAGTGGGTTGCTAATGTCGTTCCATAGGTGATTATTAACCATCATAAAGCAATAATATGTCATGTTTTAGAGTTAGTCTTAGGCTAGTGGCCAAAAAAGTGATCATTAAGCATCTGTTGATAGGAGAAAATGGAAATTGTGAATCACAAACCCCTCAGGTGGGTGTTGAGTTATGGTGAACAGGTTTCTGAACACTATTTGACATTGTGAACCAGGTAACAAACAATCACTGCAGAGATGCTGACACTGAGCTCAGAGATATGTAAAGTCAGAACACGTGATTAAAGAACACAAAGTGGATAACCTTACGATTAGCTTTATCAGAATACTCAAGGTCATGCTTGTAGAGATTAGTGTGGTTTTTAGAGTCCGCGTGTGAATGTGTGTGAGTTATTTCCAAATTCCGTGGCTCCATTGTGTGAGGAACATTTTAACTAGTGTAGCAACAGTTTTCAGAATATTTGCATTTCTCTCTTTTCTTTACTTCCTTTTAGAGCCTTGCATTGTTAGAGTTCAGAGTACATCTTTTATCACTCTATTGCCTTCAGTGGGTGTTAGGATGGCTTAACAGCTGCTACATTTGTTATTGTACCTTGTAATTAACATTCGTAGCCCAGAATTTCGCTACATTTAGTTTAGTTTATTTACACATAAAAAAACCAAAAAAGAATAACAAGGAAAATACAAAATGCTAAATTTTAAACATACAAATACGAAATTATAAATGTGGGAATGTATTGGAGAATATGCCCTCAAGGGGTTTGTACAAGGCAATTCTCTGGAATATTTAGTAAAAGAGTAGTAAAGAAAAATAAGAAAAAGGAGAAATTACTTCTAAAAAAATAAGTAAACAACAAAAAACAGATCGGAAGTCTTGTTAAATAATTATGGCAAAAAAAAGTTGTATAGTGTTTTTTTTTTTTTATGGAAGCCTATTTCCACCACCTCAAAATAAAAATTTAAAAATTGCATTCCCTCGCAAAGTTTGTATTCCCTCACAAAAGTTTTGCCTACTTTACCTAAGTAACCCTCAGCCTCTGCACTTGTGCTGTCCAGTTGTGACACCTGCTGCTGTTAGCAAGGGGACACAAAACTTTGCAAGAGAATGCAGACTTTGCGAGGGAATGCAAAACTTTTTCAAGGGAACGTAAACTTTGCAAGAGGACACAAAACCTTTGAGAGGAAACCAAATTTTGCGAGGTAATACAAAACTTTTGCAAGGAACGTAAACTTTGAGGTTTTGCAAGAGATCGCAAACTTTGCGAGGGGATGCAAAACTTTTGCAAACGAATGCAAACTTTGTGAGGGAACACAATTTTTAAAATTTTTATTTTGAGGTGGGCTTCCATAGTTTTTAATGTGCCACCCCAAAATTTTCTCTGGCTGCATCTGCACCTCATTAGGCTGTTACTTACAAACTGCTGAGAAATGTTTCACCCTGAAATGTTTGGCACATCCATATCACTAAAGTTTGAATATTGTCCTTGTTTTTTAAAAAAATAAGTTGGACCTGCTTCAGTAGATTCTCTTAAAATCTCTTATAGATATTTACCCTGATGACAGCTGTCTCAGTGTTCAGGCTGGGAGTTTGGACATCAGCCAGACTCTCGCGGCTCCACAGCCATTTCTGCGGCAACCCAAGGTCACTTTTTCTTCCAAACTTATGTTTCTGTTGAAGTTGTTAGAGAAGCTGTTGGAAGTCTTGATGGGTTTTAGTTGGAACACAAGGTCGCTGTCAGGGCAGTGAATCGATCACAGAAACGTGTTTGTTCCACAGGTTATTCTACTTGTTTCACACAGGGACGAATCAACCTGACAGCTGAATGGAGATGGAGATTGTTAACCAAATGCGCACAAAAAGTTCCTGAAACTACAGGTTGATGTTGTAGAAATGATTTCTTCCAAGGGAGTTCAATGACAAATGTGACAAAAACTAGATTGTAATATTCTCCTGACCGTTGAACAATCACTTAAGAGACTACAGTCCAAGAATAAAAAAATAAAACAAGATTCAAGGAGAGAGCAGTGTGTGTGTCGAGGAGAGAAGATATGATTCAGCGGGGAGAATATGACATGATGAACATTTCCAGCCTGTGACAGGAGGTAGGATGCGAGTGCTGTTTTGATTTGAGTGGGAAGGTCACTCCGCCATTAGTGAGGCAGTTGAGACTGATGAGTGATGACCAGCAGACGTTTGTAGGAGAATGTGGAGCAGAGGCTTTGCCGTGGCCCGGAGCTAGAAGAGTGTGGATCCCTTCACAGCCTCGCGGCGAGAAACCAGCAGCATTTTTGAATTAATGTGAGAACATGGGCAGCCATCAGGGAGCGTGGGAGGGAAGGATGTGGGAGGAATCATGGAGGCTGAAGCTAGAAATCACTGAAGTGTTTTGGGTCAGTTTCAGGATGTATGAGAATGCAGCAACTGGAAGCGATTCAATCTCGAACAATGAACGAGTAAGATCATCAATCAATCAATCATCAATCGAAATTGCAGTTTTAAGAAGAAGTGAGAGCTCAGCCTGAAGACGAAGATGTAAATTTTGTGAGCTGCTTGCATCAGAGGAAATCCAAGCCCCCATTTTTTTTTTTTTTTTTTTTTTTTTTTTGTGACCATGGTGACTTGTACGCACACTATGCATGCACTACAAAAACAACATTGGCGCTGTGTTTGAAGAGAGGTTGTGTATGAAGATCCATTGCTAGCCGTTGCAAACACCATGGTCTATCTTTCCAAACTTTTTTTTTCTCCCTCCTGCTAAGTAAAATAAACTTCTTGTCACCTGTAGGTTGCCATTTTGGTTTCTAGTGCGCCTGTCTGAAACACATTTTCCTGTTTACACCAATCTCCTGTGCATGTATGGAACGCATCTGCTAAGCAAACACCAAAATGTAGTATAAGTAATGCAATAGTATAATAGTATAATGCATCCGCTCCTGAATGCGTTCATTTTTTTTGTTTGTTTGTTTTTTAATTATATTGGCTCCTTTAGTCTTGAGCTCTGGGTAATGACGAAAAGATAAAGCTAGTTTCCACTGTAGCGTTCACCTCAGGGACAGATAAGGAGCTCACGAGGAAGCTTGGAGTCGAGCTGCTGCTTGTTCATGTTGAAAAGAGCAGGTTGAGATGGTTTGGGCATCTGATAGAGGCCTCCTGGGAATCTCACTGGGGAGGTATTCTGGGCACATCCACTGGGAGGAGATCATGGGCAGACCCAGAATATGCAGGAGGATTGTATATCCCATCTGGCCTGGGAAGGTCTTGGATCCCCTAGAAAGAGCTGGAGAGCGTGAATAGGGAATATCTGGGCTACACTGCTTAACCTGCTGCCTCCACGATTTGGATCCAGATAAGCACGCTGACTTGTACGCTAAATTGGTCAGTTTTGGTCCAAACCTGATCCAATATCTGATTCTTTTCATTTAGGAACAGATTCTTTTGAAGGCCACCAACACAGGGCTGGAGAAGTGAATTTAAATTGCATGATCCTTAATTTTTTCTCAATGTACATCATGATTCTTAACAAGCCTGACAGGAGTCATCAGGGTCTCATCTGCACAGATTGAGAGGTTTTGTTTTTTTTTCCTGGTGATAAAGAGCAGCATAAACGGGTTTTATAGGTGGAAGACAGATATCCAAATTGAAATATCTGTGAGGTGACTACAACTTGGTGTAAGTGTCAGAGGACGGGGAGCTGCAGAAGCTGAGGCCTGAGCTCTGTGCTGCAGTGGAGGTGGTCTTCAATGAAAACAAGGGCTGTCTTTTATTTTACCTGATAAGCGGGACAGGACAGAGGCAAACCATGGTGGCGAGGACTCAAAAAGAAAAAAAATAGTCAGCGAAAGTAGTGAGAAGTACTGTATGTGGTTGACATTGCCCGGGGCAGCAGATAAGATGAGGACTGAGGAGAATATCAACTGTAGTGGCAGTGGCAGCTCGGAGTGCCGTGGAAGTGGAGTGGGCTACCTGGAAGGCAAACTGGGTACGGTCCAACATCATATTTCTGCAAAATATATTAAATGAGCTCCAAGGCTGAATCTAAGTTGTCAGCTAGTCTCTGGTGCGTGTTGCAGTTTTGCACACTTGCTGAGATCCAACAAACACGACAGTTTGAGTGTGCACGTGCTGTATTTTCAGTCACATCTTATTTCTCCCAACAAGATTTCCCAGGAGATTTAGGTGAACAATTATAGAAGATCTGTGTGACTATTTTTGATAACAGCTATGGTATTGGAGGTAGAAGGTGTTGTCATGGTTACCCTAAAATAGTGTCACATACTGGGTTTATTATTATATCTTTTTTAGTTTTTGTGTTGTAACCAAAACTACCTGATTTAATAAAAAAAACTTCTTACTAAATAAAGGCTGATGCATATATTTGAGTTTATGGCTTTATAAGGTCTAATCTGACCTCCTAAACATCACAATACTGTGGTCTTGATTTGCTGTGTGAAGCAGTTTGTACTTTTGGGATAAAATACAATTAGCTCAGGGGCCAATTATCTCAAACTACTTCACATTTACAGTCTATTATAAAAAGAAACTCGTATGTGTTCAAACATCACAGGAGCGATCATGATAGGCTGCAGACGCCAAACAAAATATGAAAAGAGCATCCATAAATGTCATCTTTACTTGATCATTCCTGTGTTGGATTACATATCCGGGTTGTCTTGTCGTTCCAGGTTGCGGACTTTATTCGTGGCAGGAGAACGTTGTGACGTCGAAACTTTGGAATGGGCAAAGGAGAAGTTTGGGGTTCCCATCCTGGACCACTGGTGGCAGACTGGTATGAAGGCTTTTACTTTCTACAATCTTATAATTCTTGGTGTGAACTTTACTGACTTCAGAATTTCCAGAAGCTTAAATTGTTGAAAAATCTTCGCCCTCCAATAAGCTATGTGCTGTTGCCTAATGGACTTTAAATTATTGTAATTTAGTACCTTCAGAAGCACTTTGGGATAAAACTTCAAGGATTTAATTCCAATATAGTAATGTCACTTCAAGGATGTCAATGACCTCATTAGCATAGATCGTAGTATTATATTTTAATTTAACTTGATCTCAAAACCTCAGTCTCACTGACTATAAATGTGCTCTTTGCTGTTATTAGCCAGTTGACATTAAATCGGCCTTGAAAAAAGGTAGATCCATGAAATCACTTTTTTCCAGAAGCCTGCTGTCACTGTGAAGCACAGCTGATCATACTGTCCTCCAGTAATAAATCCTTGCTGTATTTATGATTGACCAGAGCATTGGACCCTATCTGTCAGAGTACTTCTTGCATTAAACCCCTCAGATTGAATTTCTGAGATCCTGTGAGAACTGGTCACCACACAGTGACCATTAATTATTTGCGGTTCATATTATTCTGTAATATTTCCTTTTTTTTTTTTTGATCTTTGTACTTTACCTGTTTCTACACCTGTGGCTCCTATTGCACACCCAGTCATTTGAGGAGAGGGAATCTCTCTTTGAATAGCCTCCCAAGGTTTCTTCCATTTTCCTTATACAATAAGGTTTTTAGGGAGTTTTTCCTCGTCTTCTTAGAGAGCTTGGGCTTGGTCCAGAACCACCAATGTGTGGGTCTGTAAAGCCCTTTGAGAAATTGTATGTGATACTGGGCTACAAATAAACTTGACTTGTCTCAATCAAAAGTAGATAGAGATGTGCAGACTAGACCAGACATGAAACAGCTGCTGAAGTCATGGGTGATTAGTTTTGGAGGAAAAATACATTTGTGAATGAAATGAGTCAAAATGAAAATTAAGACTGATTATGTTGACACATAAAGTAAACTGGAAATAACGAATAAGAAGCAGATTTTCTGTTTGATCATTTATGTACCATGATCATTTTTGACTTGCTAGTCATACTAAATGTACAACAAACAGCTAATGTAGCTAAGTTCTCCTCAGCAGTGCAGCAGCAACGTAGGTTTGCGACTGTTGTCAACTGGAGGAACAACTCTGAAAGAAGGAACTTTTCTCCAACATTCACATTATAGGGTAGAATATATACAAGAAGTTTAATTGGCTTTGCCTTTGTTGAACTCAGTGATGTTTAATTGACTTTGCACCCGTATGGGACACTTGAGGACTCGCTGAGATGGGAGGAAGTAAGAGAGAAATCTCGGGTAATTTCCTTGACAGTCGTTCTAAGCTGAAGATGAGTATTAACTCTTTGTAGCTTTAAGTGTGTCTTGTTTGTGTAAAACAAAACCTGACGTCAATATCTGTACGTGAATTCTATCAATTTTCCACCTAAATGTGATCAGTTTGCAGTAATTTGACCCACCCTCGGTCCTGAAGGGTTTTACTTTGATCCACCTTTAAAAATCATATTAGCATAATGAATTTCTCACATCTAAAAAGGCAAGGTCTTGCCCTTATCTTCACTACAGTAGAAAGTGTGCATTTTATTCACTCTGCAGTTGACCATTTGTTGCTAACTGGATGATAATATATTTAATCAGAGTTTTCAGCCCTCCTTTTCTAATGATTCTTAAATGTTAAGAACTTATGAGCCTCGGGGATGAGAGGCTTGAGTCCAGGCATTTTGCCATCGTACTAGTATTATGCTCTCCACCAAGCAGCTCAGCTCATTACTAGTGTACTATGATAAATGCAGGGATGACGGACAAAGAGCCCAATTGGATGTTTTGCTGTTTTGTTATATCATGGCAGCGCTATTGGAGGATCAGTACAGGACAAGGCAACATCTCTGCATTTAATATGGAATCAATATTGCTGTTAGACGTTGGAAAGCCATCGACAGTGAGTTTTTCATGCAGCAGATGATCTAGGCAGCTTCAGTCTGATTTGAGCTCTGATTAGCCCACTTGGTGTTATTAGCCTGCCAAGTCTCATTGGGAGTATGAAGAGCTCGATTTGCAGGATTACAAAAACACGTTTCACCATGTTTGGCATCTGTAGACATCCGGCCTGTTGTCACAGCAGTAAACTCAAATGCAAAATCTCCTTGTGGCTTTTATATACAGGATTTCTGTGTTTTGGATGAGCCACGCAAAATAAATTGAGTGCCAAGTCAGCGTCAGCCTTTTTCCAAAAATATCAAACTGTATTTTAGTTTTTGTGTTATTTTGCCAAATCCCCTAATCATTCAAAATCAAATATTCATGAGATATACCCACCTTAAAATTTAACGTTTTACCTGCAAACACTTATGCCTGTAACATACATGGGTAATATTTATTGGGCTCAAACATGCAAAACCATCAGCATGATCCTTTACACACACAACTTGTTACACAACAGTTGCATGAGCTTTTACTGCTGCTGTGAGTAGTAGCAAGGCAGCAACACAAACACAGGATTCTGACTAGTGTTGGCGCTGTGTGATTTAGCTTGTTGTTTACTCCGTTACATGTAAAAGATGCCATCGCTCTCCACCTGCAGCTCCATCTGGCAGATGGCAGCGCTCAAGCAAAATTCCACAAGGCTGCTTCTTTGCCCGTCTTTGTGTCTGTGTTTGAGAGGAGGAAAGATAAATCCTGTCACACTTTGTGTCTGTCTTAATCAGGTGAGTTATTGAGTTTGGAGAGAAACCACTTGAGTTCTGTCTCGATTTATAAGCCACATTGGATTTTTCTCCCCCTGCTAAACTCAATAAGTGCAGCTGGGAGCCGGTGCTGAGGTGGGAATTTATTCTCTCCTCGACTCTTTCGAGTGAGAGTCGCCCCTCGCGTCGCTTTCATTTTTGTCTGTGTCAAGTCAATTGGACTAGAAATGTGTGTGTGAAAGAAACAGAATACCGTATAGACACTTGACTATAAGCCGATCTCTAGTATAAGCCGACCCCCGATTTTGACCTGCAAATTTAGATTTTTAAAGAAACAAACCCGTATATAAGCTGACCCCCTAATGTTGATCCATCAATTTATTTGTTTAGCAAATTACTTGTTTTTTCTGAGAATTGTCATAGTATTCCTGTGATTTTCTGAAAATAATCCACGTACTGGTACCGGTAAACAGCTGATTACCTTAAGTGACATTAGCTAACATTAAGTTTTCCGGGCTCCTCTTCCTTGTCTGAATCGCATTGATGAAGGTAAGGAAAGCTTTACAAATGAGCTATAATTATNTTTTTTTTTTTTTTTTTTTGTTAAGAATCTCACCCATTACATGTTTTCAGTAATTATCCTGTACCTGGGTCGATGCAGGCCTGTCTATGTGCTGGACATTCCTCGATACGGAGTTTTGGAATTTCTTAAGCCGACCTCCTGACGTTGTTCCATCAGTTTATTTGTTTAGCAAATTACCTGTTTTTTGTGGTATTGTCTGATTTTCTGAAAATAATCTGCATACCGGTACCAGTCTGGCAAACATGATATTTATTCAGCAGCTGATTACCGTAACTGACGGATCACGGCTTACTGGCTGCCGCAAAATGTGCTGGATAAGATGTTTAATCAGGAAATTTCTCATTCTAAGGTATGATTTAAACTATTTTCCATGGGGATATGAGGATAGTATATCCACCCCTGAAAATTTTGTTCTCTGGGATCTGATTTGAATTACTTGTGTATAAGCCGACCCACCATTTGCATTGTGAAATTTGGTAAAAAAAAAAAACAAAAAAAACTCGGCTTATACGCTTGGGTCATATTAATCATTTTCCTTAAATCATCATTCGTCATTTCTTCCTTAAAGAAGCATACTGGTGGTTTTGCATGTTTAAGCCCAATGAACACAACCCGTATACATGTTACATCACTGTCAACCATTTTCCACTAACTTAAATTTCCAAATTTGTTTTTCCAACCTTTCAGGCAGCCATTACTTTCAGACCGTTCCAGCACGCTATAAAAATCAACTCGCAGAGACTTGAAATGTGCTTGAAATAAGTAATGAAAAACAAGTCTTATTTTTTGTCGAAGTTGCTCAATTTAACCGATTCAACATGGAGCTGTGCGGAAGAAAATGTACGTCTTTGCCAGGGAATCCAGTCCCAGGACGAAAAGCTGCTTTTACCGAGAAGTTAAAACGATTGTGTTTTCTGCAATCGAGCATACGTTAGCAGGATTAGCAGGATTCTCTCCAGCAGATTAGCAGGTAAAACATTGAATTTTAAGGTGGATGTAACACCTCGACATTTGATTTTGAAATATTAGCGGATTTGGGAAAATAACTTGGATTCATAACTATGTAAATGCAGGTAGTATTTATGGAAACCACCGATATGGTCCTTTAAGTTTTAGAGGAAACCAAGCAGATTTTATTTCCCTCAGAAGGAACATACCTGGTTTTTTCCTAGAAGGAACATACCTGGTTTTTTCATAGTGCATCTTGATGGAGAACATAACTTATCCTCCAGACGTGTGTTTTCCCTGTCAGTCCAGGGATTTGAGCTTCGACCTTCCATTCTCAAACCTGCCTCTCTCACCGCCCAATGGGATGCTGTCTGAAAACCCTGGCTGCATGCCTGGTTGCTTGTGCATTGTTATTCAGCACAAACAGTCACTCAGGTGCTCCGATATGGAAAAAGTTCAGGTCGGTATCAGGTTAAAGTGTGCAGGCTTGCTCGTTAGAGGGTGTGTGTGTTTATGAGGGTGTGTGTTTATGATGGAGTGTTTTAGTGGCTGTTTTACAGTCTCCATGCAGACGGGACATCAATCAGCGAACCTTTAGCTGCACACAGTACCTTGACAATTCTCCTCCATCTTCACTTCCATCACAAAGACAATCAGCTTGAAAAATAGAAAGCAGTTTAACATTCAAGGATGGTTTACTTGGAAATGAGAATACCTGAGATGCCAAGTTTGTTTGCATCTCAGGCTTTGAACTCGAGACATTTTTCAAACTTTTCAGACAGTCTCTTTCAGTCTCTGTTTCCATCCAGAAGTAATGAAAGATCTGTTGTTTTTCCCTGGCATCCAGGAGGTTTGCTCTTTGTAGTCGCCTGCAAAAAATTGGACAAAATCAATCACAGATTCAGTTAGTCGTTAATCTAAACAATTGTTCGCATCTGGAATAATCAGCAGCTGACAGGCGGAATTGATGGACGGTAGCATGAACCAGCAGAACGCACTCTAGAATTAGAAGTAGAATATTATGTTTCATCTTTGACTTTGCGTCAAGTTTTGCCATAATGTTGACCAGGAATCCCTAAAGTATTTAAGGTTTTTTTGCTTAACCTTTTGCTAATCTCAGGAGACTTTAATGTTTATTCTGCCTGCTTTATCACCACTTTGCCACAAGTGTTTTCCAGCATCTGATGCATCCCTACATGGACAACATTTCATCAGCCATCATACTTCTTCCATTGCTGAAAAGATGAGAAATGACTGCTGGTTTGATGTGTATCAGTTGCCCATCCATCCCCTGGAGATTTTCTCTTACGCTGTAGTGCTTTGGATCGGTAAACAGCCTCATCACATAAAGAGCCAGCGGCGCTCGCTTCTTCGCAGCAATCTCCTTAGATCTCCATGAGGCCTTGGCTGGAAATGGAAGGAAGTTTGCTGTGATGGCAGCGTGAGTAAGACAACAACGGAGAGGAGAGCGAAGGGGCCGATAAATGTCTCCGCGGCCCTAGATTGAGAGCAGTGTTGCCAGCAGGCTCGGATCATTGGATTTGTCTGTGGAATACAAATATTTTCACGTGAAGCCAGCTGCTATGACATTATTTTTTGATCAGAGATCATACGCAGCGCCAACTTAGAAATTCTCTGATGGAAATATTTAATTGCGCTAACAAGTGTACAAGCACGAATATGACTAATTTGGCCAGTTTAGCGTGTGATTAGTTTTATACGTGACTGCTTAGCTGCTGCAGACGTGGAGATTAGTTTTCAGAATGACAGCGGGTAGAAATGGCTGGCATGCTCATTATTCCCGCGTGCAGCCGAGTCGATCATTTCTCAGCCTCCTGCTGTCATCTGATGTGCTGATTCACTCTGCCTCATCAAGCCAGACATGACACCACACTGCTCTCTTTTCCACCCGCAGGTTTTCTCTCATATCTCCCCCTCATCTTCATCATCATTGAGTTCTCAGTATGCTTACCTGCTAGCACCAAAAATACATACACGCATGCAAAATCACACTTCAGCCATCTAGCCTGACCCACTTCCTCTAAATGGGCAGATGAGGAAATGTCTGCCATTTTGAAGCCTGATAATCATCTGAGTGCTATTTTAAGACCAAAGCGCCACTGGCGGGGGTGATGATGAAGGTTGCTGATGTCACTGGTGTTGCCTGGCAACCAATGTGTGTTTCCAGTTGGCGGGGTTTGGCTGTCTCAGCAATGAGACGTGGTGCATGGAGTTGGATATGCAGTGTGGTGGATATCTGAGTCTGTCCGTTTCTGGGAATATGTGTCTCACACAGAAGATATCTTTGGACATGGATAGAATTGTCCTTCAAAGAAAAGCGTGACAAAGCGTCTGTCTTGTTAAATATAGACTTCAAAATTCTTTCTTTGGCTTTTGCCAAATGCAGCTTTGACAAATGATTCTTCCCTCACATCCTCCTCCTCCTGGAAAACAGTCAAAGTCAGACTGTGGAAAGTAGTAACACAAGAAAAACAGCCCAGCGTTGCACTGGATCATATGATGATTAGGGAAACTTAACCTGAAATTAAAGATCTTAAAGGACCATACCGGCCATTTTGCATGTTTGAGCTTAATACTGTATATTCAATTTTCACACATGTAACGTTACTGACAATCATTTCCCAAAGCATACTACTGGAACGGTGAATTAGAAATGTTTTTCCTACCTTCCAGACTGCCACTGGTTACAGTTCATTCTGGTACGCTATTAAAATCAACTTGTTGATACTTGAAACATAATTGGGATAGGTAATCCATCATCATGAATAACATGTATATTCAGGGTCTTTTTTTTTTTTTTTTTTTGAAGTTTGTAATTTTAGCGTTCAAGCAATAAAAAGCATGGAGCGAATGTATGTCTCCACCGGGGAATATAGCCCCAAAAGAAGACCTGTGTTTCTCAAAAAATTTAAACAACCATGACTTCATAAGGCTGTGTAACTATTAGCAGGTGAAACATGGATTTTTAAGGTGGGTGTATCGCTTGAATATTTGATTTTGAAAGATTAAAAGGTTTTGCAAAATATCAGGAAATCTGAAATACGGTTTTATCCTTTGGGAAATGATTGTCAGTAACCTTACATGTATGAAAATTGAATATATTAGGCTCAAACATGCAAAATGGCCAGTATGGTCCTTTAACAGGAATATTAACTCTGTGATGGTGATTTAAATCTGAATCAGCTACGAGTCCTAATTTCTTGACCAATGAAACTCCTGTTATCTTGACAGAAGGCCCATGGTCCGCCACTAAGTTTTATGTATTTGGCCCTCCTGGTGAAAAAGTTGAAGTAATTATTGCAGCATAATCCCTGTGGTATATTTGCTGTTGTTAATGTATAAAGTATTGAAGAATTGTTAAAAAAAAAAGCCGACCCCTCTGCCTTTCCTTATTGATATTCCTTCCAAACACTTTTCTCTCCATAGACTCTCTGCTGCTCCTTTTAAAATACAAATCACACTCCATTTCTGTCACAAAAACAATTCCTGCGCTATGAGACCTCGTGCTCTGCGGCCCACCTGTGGGATCTGCTCTGAGGCTTTGTCCCTGATACCTTTGGAGACTGGAACACCAAAACGCTCCTGTTGCTCCGTCTCTCTCATTACATGCTGCAGAGGCAGGAGCACAGATGTCGAGCTCGTGTAATTACTTCTCTGAGAGCGGAGGTGCCATGTTTGCATTGCCTAGATGTTTACTGCAGGTTGCTGCCGTCAGCTTTCTAACCTGGGAATTCATCTGGTATTCATGCCAAACTGCTGTAGCATTTCCGTGCTGAGGATACCGGAACACAAGACGGGAGTCCGTCTTTAGAAAGCTAAACAGCAGTGTTATATTAATCAACTTAGCCTGAGCAGGTTAGAGATGTCTGAAGAGAGATGAGGGAGGAAATGTTTTAGCTGATGGAATGAAATTGTCCACTGTAGAGTTGTAAATGGAGGACCATGAGAATTTGCGTGTGTGTGCACATGTAACGCTTTTGCTCGTCTTTCTCTTTCGTGTCTGCTTTTAGTGGGTGGAATCCCTCTTACAGTTTTGAGTTTTTGAGTTTTGACCCTCTATTCATTCATGTTCACTTTTCTATCCTTTATTTCATATCTATCTATCTATCTATCTATCTATCTATCTATCTATCTATCTATCTATCTATCTATCTAATCTATCCAGTCGTATGAATTAAATGGTGACATGTATGCTGTGGAGAATTGTCTTAAGGGTTTTTTGCAGTTTTCCCTCACATTTCCATTTTTTTTATGTAATCTTGTATTTTTCTTTTTTTGTATGTGAAAACAAATGAACTAAACTATATTTTTTCTCAGTTTTAACGTTCCTTCCAATCAAAACTGCTGAGCTGACAGCCCACCTGTGCGTGGCGCTCCAGCAGAACGCCGTCTTGCTCTGAGTTTTCTAAGCTATGTTATTCAGCGCAGACACTTAGCAGAACTAATCCTGAGAGTTTGTTGTGTAGTTTGAATCTTTGGGAAGAAAGCTCAGGATTAAAACGCAGCACCGTTTCTGCGCCACTGTTTAAGCTCGACACATTTTGCATTTTCATAGTGTTTCTGTTTTCCTGCTATTTACACAAGCTTAAGGGGTTCTTATCGTAGTCTAAACCTAGTGAAATTTAAACACATTTTACATAAAACAATAACAAAAAGACATATTTCAGAATCTCCCTCTCTCTCTCTGCTCTCATCCTCTCATCCACCCACACCATCTCATCTTTTCAACTGAGATTGACTCTGGTGTAGCTGCTGACCGAGTTACCCCAGCAACCACGCATCACCAAGACAACCATAAGCTCCAACATGCATATATACTGTATATATATATATGATGTACAGAAAATATGCCCTTTGTTATTTATGACAGCATCGTTGTTCATTGCAAAACAACATAAATAATGAAAGCATTTGGTTTGTGTGTGAACGTGCATGTGAACATCAATAAAGAAGCCCATGCTAACTAATGCTAAGATAGGTGAATTTAGCTGGTTGATAAATGAAGGAAGTCTTTGGCATTTCTAACTTTGGGTTTAGGTTTTGTATTTGTGCTTTAATCCAGTTGACTTGTTAACACACCATCAGGCCCGCAGCAACAAATACCTGATGCATCAGTTAAAGCTGCACTAAGTGATGTTTGGCCACGTTTGCAGGCTTCACTGCTGATTTCTGTGTTCAGCAACTACAAGCAATGCTTTTGTTTGATACTGAACGCTTTGATTCATTATTAGTACAAACTATTAATCTTAAATGTTAATGAGCCTAGTGAGGGCTTCTACACACTTATTTATGGTAATTTTGTGTGCGGTTTTTGTTGGTATGTAATAAAATTGGGGTCACCTTTTATTAAAGGCCTGCTTTTCTCATGTCTGTTAGAAAGACGGAGAGGTTGAAGAGTTGCAGGGATAGAGAACATGGGTTTGCTTTTCCTGAGCTGTGGTTTCCCTCCGAGCTTCAGCAGCCTCTCAGCTGAAAAAGAGCCACAGTTTTGCCCGTCCCTCTGTCCAACCTGAACCTGTCCTCTAACNGCCCCTCCCCTTCTCCTCCTCCCTTATCACCATCCATTCATCACGCTCAAAATGCCTCTCGCTGGCCAAGCTCATCTCCAACAGGTCGAAGGGAGATTGATTTGTTTGTGTACAGAGGCAACAAGAGGGCGAACAGGAGAGGAAGGGAAAGAGATGGAGTGAAGAGAGAGAGAGAGAGAGAGAGAGAGAGCCCACATACAGTTTTCACATCTTTTAGTGCTCAGACTCCTCTAGCGTTCAATCATTTGTGTCCATCTGTGATGTCTCCATTTTTTTTTTTTAATTTATCATTTCTATCTCCACTGCACAATGATACAATCATATTCAGCACAAATACAAGTATTTTGAGCTTTCTGTATTATTTATAGATATTTTCATAGATACACACTAGACTAAAAGACAAAAGATGAGTAGATTTCTGTCTCTGGGACTCCATGTGAAGATTCTTGATGGTCATGATTCAGGGAAAAAGATTCTATTCAGCATTGACTAATCTAGTGATTATTTTTTGAGATAATCAATTAGACGTTTATAAATTAAAACTTCTTTGTAAGCAAATACTTTGCTAATTAACAGCTTCTGAGTTGTGACTTTGAGTTCCTAAAGCCTAATATGTCTTCAGATTGCTTATTTGATCTAAATAACACTAAAATAAAAGAAAATATGAAATGGAGAAAAACAGCAAATTCTCTTTTTGAAGCTGGAATCAGCAACTATTTGTCTTTTTTTTTTTTTTTTTTTTTTAATGGTCATAAATAGCTAAAACTGTCAAATTTTAAAGGAGCATTTACAGATTTCCATATCGTTTATGGGTCTTTTTGAAACCTTTGAAATAATTTTGAGTGCTTATATCACACTATAAAAACGACTTTTTCTCTAACAGTGTCTGCTTATTGAAATTTTACTGCAGTTTTCTCTCCATTTGCTAAGACCAAATGTCAAAAACTGGAACTGAAAAGGCTTTTCAGGTATGCGAAACACTTTAGAAGCATTTTAACAATTTGTCAAAAATTTGGCCCTTTAAACTTTGAGTTTTTCAGGAAAACCATTTGTCTTTCTGAGCTGTGAGAGGAATATATATTCAGCAGCTGCTTTGTTATGATCTATTGCCTCTGTGAGCAAAGGAAGAAATCTCTGCAGTTCTTAAGAAAAAAAAAAAACACCTGAGAGAGCCCATTAAGAACTGAATCGCTTTGTTATCACCTCGGAAAATCTTTTCGTGAAGGAACTAATTATCAGTCATTGATAACAGTTTGGTTTGAAGTTGTGCTGATGATTGCGTCGCCTTTTAAACGTCTGATTTTTCTGCCTGAAAGCTGCAAGGGCAACTCTTTGTCTTCCTGCATGCCTTGTAAAATGTCATGGTCCAATTATATTGTCGTTTTTCAAGTGCCTGCGGGGACGGTGCGAGTAAACAGCCTGCTGAAAGTCGCCACTCGTGCTGACACGGTTCAGCGTTCGTGGCAAGTCCTAATCAAGTCAGAGGAGCTTTTAAGAAACATTTATGCTGCCCTGCAGGGTCAAAGTAATGACGGGTTTTCTGGGATTGGCCTGTTATTAAAATAGGATATGTCAATTTCATCCAGCTCTGTATTTATTGTGTAATTTATATGAATTAAGCGTCACATTTTTTTGTATTTTCAGTACTGGCCCGGTTTAAATCTTATAACCTTCCATGTCACTGTGCACGTTATTTCCCCTTTGATCTAGTTCCATTCAGATTATATGAGGGTCATAAATGTTGCATAAAGTACACACACAGACACACACACACACACACACACACACACACACACACACACACCTGAGCGGTTGTCATTTACACAAGAAGAAAGCTGAGGACATCATTGGTCAGCAGGGGGTCTGTCATGACCTCGCTGTTTGACCAAATGGGCGGGGCTAAATACACCCTTAAAGGCATAAAAAAATTATTTGTAGCATTGCTGGTGAGGTGTGTGTGTGTGTGTGTGTGTGTGTCAGACAGTGATGGGCTTTGAACCCTGCAGGGAGTGGCTAACCTGCCACTGATAAATGAAGAAGATGAGGTTGTCATTTCGGAGGCCAGTGTAGTTAGGTAAAGTCTTCATGTCGATGTTCTCTTCTTCTTCTTCTTCTTCTTCTTCTTCTTCTTCTTCTTCTTCTTCTTCTTCTTCTTCCTCCTCCTCCTCCTTCCTCTCTTTATTTGATAACTTAATCCCTTCTTCTACCAGCAGAAACCTCCTGCCTCTGAGCTCATGTCTTTGAAACCTGCTGTGCTTGAATTCAAAGTTGGTCGATTGCCATTCGCACTTAAAGGACCATACTGGTGATTTTGCATGCATGTACACGTTACAGAAAACCAATTTCCAAAACATAAAACCGTATTTTAGTTTTCCTGTTATTTAACAAATCCCCTAATTGTTCAAAATCAAATGTTCAGATGATACACTCACCTTAAAATTCAATATTTCTTGAGGACTTTGTGCAATTATAACCAAATATTTATGACACACTTCAGTTCCAGAAAATTTGATGGCATCATGATGAATGTAAATTGCCATAAGTGGTCTGACTTTTTTTTTCCACATTTCATCCTTGCACAAAGCCATGCTATTCCATGATAGCGTTTTGGTAATCTCCAAAAAATGATGGTTGTCATCAGCCAATCAGCATTGTTGTCTCTTACTATGTGTAATTTGATGCAGATGAAGATCCAGATGTACAATTTTCAACCATTTTCTACCATTAAGATAACAGATTTTCAGCTTTAGCAGAGGTATGTGCAGGTGTGTCTTTTTGTTTGTTAGCTAATTTGCCTCACGGTTTAATGAGGTGTGTGTGTGAGATGCCTTTCTGCACACCACCGTTGTCTTGGGCTGTCATTTACACTACAAGCCTTCTAGCCTGAATGTATTTTGCCATTTTCCTTTGACCTTGATCACATGACTTGTCACTTTTGCGATCAGGCCTGCAGCTGATTGGCTGTTCTCCCTGTGCAGTTGATGCTCTGATTGCATTTTTGTGCACATTGCTGCATATATTTGCATATTAACAGGGACGACAGACATGACACTTGTGAAATCAATTACCTACTGCATGACAGAAACATGATCTACCCCACATATAATAGATGGTCAGATAACATTTTGGAGCGTCATGTGCATAAATTTGCATGTTAATAAATTATTATGGCAGCATATTTTAAGTGCAACTTATCAGTAAATTAGAGGGAAAGTGTCAATAACCTTAGTGAGTGTTTTTGACTGTTTTGCTGGAACTGGGATGTTTGCCTCCAGTGATACATGTCTGAGGTTTAACGGAACTGCAGCTGTGTTTCATTGTGTTGAGATTTGAGATGTTTGCTTATATTCAAACTGAGCAAAACAGGATCCTGACGTTGCTTTTGTGTTTCCCGTTGCTGGTTTTGAAGACGCCAGCTGTATCTTTGTTCCCTGAGAAATCCACCTGTTGACTGAAAAGTAGGCCTGCCTCTTTGCAGGCTCGGTTTTGAAATGAAAGTTTAAAAAAAATGAAGAAGGCTTCAGATTGCTGAATGCTCTGCTGCTGTGTGGTTTGTGATGCAGCTTACAGGATGGAACTGATGGTGTTATTCATTGGCTGGGTGGATAGTGGGACACCAAACAGGCTGAAAGTGGAGCAGAGTTGGGTGGTGGAGTCAGGCGGAGCCCACAGGAGCTGTGATAGTTTTGTGCAATGTAGGTTAACGCTGCCAACAAGAACAAAGCAACTCAACAGCACATAAACTGTCGGGCCAAGAAAACTCATTTATGAGATATTTTCGGAACTGTGACACTACGTAACAGATGCAGAACTCTCCAGCATGTATTTTGATGTATTTTGGCTAAAACTGTCTGTTTCATCAGAGACCGGCTCAGCCATGACTGCCTCCTGTGTAGGTTTGGGGAATTCCCTCACGCCTCCTGCAGGCCAGGCTGGCAAGCCTGTTCCAGGTTACAGTGGTAAGAATCATGGCTGTAGAATGACGTCCCAGAATTTAAAGGACCATACTACTAATTTTGCATGTTTGAGCCTATTATATTCAATTTTTATACAGGTAAGGTTACTGACAATCATGTCCTAAAGCATACTACAGGAACGGTAAATTAAAAAAATGTTTTTCCTGTTTTTCCTACCTTCCAGACTGCCATTGGTTTCAGTTCATTCTGGTACGCTATTAAAATCAACTTGATGATGCTTGAAATGTTCTTGGGATAGGTAATCCATCATCGCGAACAGGATGTATATTCAGGTTTTTTTTTCGAAGTTTTGTAATTTTAGCATTTAAGTGCAAAAAAAATTGTGGAGTGAATGTATGTCTCCACCGGGGAATATAGTCCCAAAAGAAGACCTGTGTTTATTGAAAAATTTAAACGACCATGACTTCATAAGGCTGCGTAACTAGGAGAAGGAGAAACATCAATTTTTAAGGTGGGTGTATTGCTTGAATATTTGATTTTGAAAGATTAATTGATTTTGCAAAATATCAGGAAAGCTNGGGTGTATTGCTTGAATATTTGATTTTGAAAGATTAATTGATTTTGCAAAATATCAGGAAAGCTGAAATACGGCTTTGGGAAATGATTGTCAGTAACGTTACGTGTATGAAAATTGAATATGTTGGGCTCAAACATGCAAAATGGATGGTATGGTCCTTTAATTTGTTAAAGTTGACACACTAAACACAGACCAGCCTTTTTGTTTATTAACTGGACGATGCTTGATTCGTATCACTGTCAAGGGGTTATATTTTATTTTTTTTTAACAATTTCTTTTATTAAAATAACACACAGATTGTATCTTTAGCTGTATTTATTGATTTTCATTTTGTGTTCCAGTCATAATTTTAATGTTGACACCTTGTCTTTTATCAGATTCTGACAAAACAGGGAAAACTCAGCAGCTGCATGTATTTAATACTTTTGCTGTCGCCAGCGGTGATATGCCCATCTTGAGTATGAATTTTGTGCTCGTTCCCTTTTCACTAGTTACAGTGATCGATGATGACACACAGGAGGTGAAGCCGAGAATCCTGGGAAATATTGTGGTGAGGTAAGATGAGTGTTTCCGTCCACAGTTGTGTGAGCAGCTTAGTTACTGCTGTGCTACCTTTGGTGGTCACACACACACACTCACACACACACACACACACGTTCAGGATGTGTCATAAAAGCATTTTACACCATAATCAAATTAAAATCCAATCATTCAGTCATTAATCTTAATAATTCATTGTATCAGACTTTGAAGAACTTGAAGAAAAGGAAGTGTGTGTGCGTGTGTGTGCAAAGGTGTAAAGTAGCCCTCATCAAAAGCTCCAGCAGTCAATCCTAACCCCTTGTGCTGCCTTATCTTTCAGACTACCTGTCTCTTATCACACTCTACCTTCATTTTCCTTTTCATTGTAACTACTAGAATTGGCTCGGTGCCAACAAGAATCTGCCCACAGTGTAACTTAGAGCTGTAAACACATTAGGAGAGCTGTGGAACCAGTCACGGCGGCAGGGCAAATTAATTGGCAGGGCATTTGATGTTTATGGGCGGGCATCGCGGTCAGATTGGATTGTTGGCGGGGGGAGTGGGGGGGATCTCAAACTCGGCATTTATTTTATTCACTCCGAGATTGATTTTGCGTACCCAATGTAACGTTTTATGTTGAACTCGGCGCGCATCTTTGTTGTGCCTCAAACTGTGTCCTTACCGCGAGAATTGCATCCCCACTCCCGGACAACGGATCACGTAATCTAAGACAATATTTATTCCTTTGAANGAGAATTGCATCCCCACTCCCGGACAACGGATCACGTAATCTAAGACAATATTTATTCCTTTGAAAACCTTTTATCAAACAGTGATTATGGCACTTCTTAGGGGCAATATAATAGGAGGTACATAGGCAGCATCGATTATAGTCCACTCTTATTTTGTTGTTATTTGTGCCGAAAAATACAGCCCCTCCTTTCTCAGCCCTGAGGAGGCTCACATGTACCAAACTTATGTGAGCTGTTAAAGAGATTTCATTCCTTCATCTTGGGGATGCAAATCTCAGCAGGGATGTATTTCACCTGTTCATCTGCTCACAGTCCGTGCGCCCGCCCGGCAAGTGCGCCTTTACGCACAGCCTGTGTGCCTACAGCCAAATGGCTCAGATATTAATGTGACCTGAGACACACCCTCCGTATGCTGTTCACAAGCGTTTTCTCTTTTTTTGTTCTGTCAAAAGCATCAGCACCAAATCATCATCACTGGATAATGTGAATCCATCTTGATTTCTCGCGTCGCCAAACTTTGAGGAGCAGTCATAAATTCACGTCGTGACAGGTGTAAATTTGACACGTTTTGCAGCCTGTTTGTTCGCTTAGTTTAAATTCATTGTAATTACTCGTAATTCCCCAAATAGGCTATGACACTCACAGTGTATTACCCGCACCCAAGACAATTTACAGCATTATAGGCTACAAACTCATGTATAAATTATACAAACGTACACTTATTATAAAGCACAGCAATTCAAGCAGGTTAAAGCCCAAACTGAGATTACATGCAAAACAAAATCAACAAAGAACACCACCGTAGGGCCCGTGAAGGTCACACACTCTCTTACGCACTATGTTATCTGTCTGTTGCAAGATTAAATTGCAATATATATACAGAACTATTATGCCAATCCAAAAGTGTGGCTAGTGGTCCTCTGGGCTTATCACCTTATATTGCCATGATTTAAATTTACTGTTCATCTGTCCGTCCATCCCGATAGCTGATCCTTATTGTCAGTGGTCAGTGATCCTCATTCCGAGCCACCTGCCAATGTGATCCCTCCATTTCATTGTCATCAAATAACGACACTGTACTTGTTCTGTAGTGAGGACGTATCTATGTTGTGCTGCTATAATAACCATTACTGTCTTATTTGATAGTTGTTTTAAATTATAGGACATCAACCAGATACTCCAACACACAGAACATAAATATCTTAAACAGGTGAGTCAGATAATATCTAATGAAGTCGTGGTCATGCCTGCTGAGTGCTGACAGCAGCACCTGGACCGTGAGTGACAGCAGTCATGTATTTATTACAGTTTTGCAGTGAGGANGCTGACAGCAGCACCTGGACCGTGAGTGACAGCAGTCATGTATTTATTACAGTTTTGCAGTGAGGACACATTTGAGTTGTGCTGCCATGTTCTCTGTTGTCTTATTTGATAGCAGAGAAGTTGTCTTAAATTATTATAGGATAGTGGATAGATTTGTTTGTTTTTTTTGTTTTTTTTTTTCTTTAGCTGCCGATTTCATCTGGGCGGGCAAGACATTCAAGTAGGCGGGCATTGCCCACTGATGCCCGCCCGTAATGCCGGGTCTGTGTGGAACTCTGTTTCCTTCCAGTAAATCATATTCATAAGCAGCATTTTTTCTCAGCTCAAAAGCGACCCACAGCTACATGGGAAAATCATATTGGGAAAAGAATGAGGTTATTGGCTCTTAAGCATGTGTCTTAACCTTATAACACCATTTTTGTCACATTTGATCCATGATTTTCTGAGAGCTCTACATCATCGATATGAACGGTTATTGACCAAAAATGCCTATATCTTGTCTAAAAAAAAAAAAAAAGTTCCAGTTTAAATCCTCTTGAGTTAAANAAAAAAAAAAAAACTTTTTAGAATTTTTTTGGGGAGTTTGTTAAAGGGTTCAATAAAGACAGAAATTGCAAAAAAATTACAATTTTCTGATAATTATTTCATGGATCAAGCTTTACAGGATTAATTCCAAGTTACAAAATAAAAGACTAATTAAATTATTTTGGTTTCGTTACAAATTTAAATGGATAAATTAATTTTTTTTGTAAAATAGGATCTCAGAAAAGCAATGACACACTACTCTGCTGTGTGTTGTAGGGATATTGAATGATAATTTCATCATTGTGTGCTACCCTTTGCTTCTGTTATCAAAATGAAATTTAACAGCAAAATAGCAAATGAGTAAAGTAAAACTTAAAGTAATCTTCTCTCCTCAGGTTACCTTTACCTCCCGGAGCTGCTTTGTCACTGTGGCAAAACCAGGATCTGTTCAAGAAGCTCTACTTCACCAAGTTCCCTGTATGGATGAACATCTGATCCGATTTAATGACAAAAAGAGAATTTTTACATTATTTAATTTTATTTGGCTAAGAACAAATGCAATTTAACACTCTTCAAGGACTAATGCTCATTTCTTTTTTTTTGCCATGAGATTATAATGTGATGTGTATGTGGGATAACATCGCCCTCTAATGTTGATAGTATGTATTACAGATACTTTATCATTTGGCCTTTAATTACAGGATTTTAATGACAGCTAAAAATAGGAATTCTTAATTATTAAAATTGTCTGTTCACGTTTTAAACTATGGTGTATGAAGGTGTTAATTTTATTTTTTTTTTAAATCCTGTTTTATCAGGGTTACTATGACACCATGGATTCAGGCTTTGTGGATGAAGAGGGTTTCATTTACATCATGTCGCGGTCGGATGATGTCATCAACGTGGCAGGTCACAGACTGTCCGCTGGAGCTTTGGAAGAGGTGAGAGAAGGATGAAAGATGAAGAGACATTCCTGCAGTTTTATGATGTCAAATGTATTGTATATATACTGTGTGTGTGTGTGTGTTGCAGTCAGTGCTGCAGCACCCTGCGGTGGCAGACTGCGCTGTAGTGGGTCTAGAAGACACTCTAAAGGGCCACGTCCCCTTNACCCTGCGGTGGCAGACTGCGCTGTAGTGGGTCTAGAAGACACTCTAAAGGGCCACGTCCCCTTGGCCCTGTGTGTACTCAGAACTGGTGGGACATGTTATATGTGCAGTTTACCATTTATTAAAGTATGATGTAATTTTAATCATTACAACACCGAATATTATATAATTAGACCTTTTTTCAAAAAATATAATTTCTGGATGTACTAAAAGTTAGCAGTTTTTCATGGGGTTTTTTTTGGTTGATAATCTGGTGTTACTGTTTGTTCAGTTAGCGGTGATAATAATGTTAGTTTGCATTGCCTGCAGTGTATTTACATGCGTGTATGTGTGTCTCAGATGTGCAGAAGAGGGAAGAGGAGATCATAAAGGAGATGGTGACGCTGGTGAGAGAGACCGTCGGGCCCGTGGCTGCCTTCAGAAAAGTGCTTTTTGTTCGCGCGCTGCCCAAAACGCGCTCCGGCAAGATCCCTCGCTCCTCTTTAGCCAACCTGGTCAACGGCAAACCCTACAAGGTACGACACACCTCTCAGCCAACCAAATACATGCGACGACTAGGTTCTCAGAATAAAAAAGGACAACTGTTTGCACTTGAGAGATTAAGCTTTACAGATGCTCGGGAGACACTAAAGCTCATTTCAATACTTGGAATTTGAGTAATGACGCTACATTAGCAGGCCCTGTGCTCATTTAATAGAGCTGATGGCTCATTTGGGATTTCATCTGTTTATGGTTACTGAGTCAGTTTTCTGCTGATAACAGCCTTGAAGGCCCCCAGAGAAAGTAGATAAACAGAGAAACCATGCAGTACTTCTCATATACTCATCAGTAGTTTATAATACAACATTTTAATACAAGCTTTCCATGGATCCTAGAACAACCATAAAGCCTTAAAATAGGTTCTCTAAAGGTCTCAACATGTATCAAAAAGTCTTAAATTCTATGTGATTGCAAGTTTCTTTTTTTTTTTTTTTNTTTTTTTTTTTTTTTTGAAAATTGTCCGGATAGCATCACGACAAAAGTCTTAAAGGGGTTAAATTCAGCTTTTTGGACCCTACACACACCCCGTGATGCATAAGGCTGCAGAATCTAAATCCGAAACTGATCTTTCCCCACAGATTACGCCAACCATTGAGGACCCAGAGGTGTTCAAAGACATCGAGCAGCAGGTAGAAAAGGTCCTGAGAATCTGAGCTCATCACTGGGACGACGGAGAAACCTGAGACTGGATGAAGTTGTGCACAATCAAGTAGGACGTTTAAGAAATTCACCATTTGGCAAAGAGGGAGCATGCATGTTCATGCTGTGGTGCAAATGGGAACATAACGAGTGGAAATTAGCATTCTTCTTCCTACGCACTCCGTTTTGGATTTTGTAAGATTGTTGGTTTGCAGTGAACTCTGAAAAATTGCAAGGTAGCTGAAGGTGGACATTTTTTTACCAAGACCAAGTTTTACCTTTTAAATCCATACATTTAGAGTACTTTCACACAATAAGCGTTTTTTGTGCTTCAGAGAGCGATCTGCAACGTAGATTATATGTCAACTTTACAAACCTGGTACCCTGTTTGGCTGCTGACATTTTGCCATGCAATCATGTGTCTGTTCAGATCACACTACAGTTTTTAACGTTGTGTTGTACAACTTGGAAAATTATTGTTGTGTCACTTTGGCTTAGTAAATAGTAAAACTATTCTCTCATTGGTTGCATGTTGGAAAGGGTCAAAGTTGAATGTAGTTGAACTTTCCGCTTATAATGTGAAAGCACCCTTAAACTAAAGGTTTTATTTGTAGTCATGAAATCTGAAAATGAAATAGCAATTTAAATGTAACTTCAATATTAAATAATATAAGCGTTGTACATTCATAATAACAATTGATGAAAAGTTCAGCTACTATTTTACAAAATAAAGCATCAAGTGGTACGAAGATTTTTTTAAAATTATGAATCCTAAAATAATAGAGGCAACGCATTCACTTTTTTTTTTTTTTTTTTAATTTTATTGACAATGAAAATTTGTTCGCTCACCACCTACTTTTGACCAAAGTACAAGAAGTAATAAATTAAAAAAAATGGACACAAAATAAAACAACATGTTGTTCGTGCAAATTGAAGATGTAAAACCAAATTATCGTCTGGCAGAAATAACTCAAAGACAGATAATAGGGCTGTACAATCGGTTACCCTGGCAACTCAGACGGAAACAAAGAGTGAACAGTTACATCAACGTAAACCACAGCAAGCAACAGGTTTTTTTGTCATTAAAAGTCACCTCACTTCAACTTGGTCATATACACTCTACGCACAGGATGAGCTAAAGCGGTCTGTCTTTCAGTTATTTCCTCTCTTCGGTAACGTGTGAGGGGGACAGGAAAGGCCGGCTTGGCTGAGTGTGTTCATCAGTGTAGCCTGACAAAACGTACAGTACAACAAGTGACGGATTCTACGAATGACGTCCTGCTTTTTTTTTCTTTTTTTTTTTTTTNTTTTTTTTTTTTTTTGTTTTTGTTCTCTGAGAGGAAGGTTTGTGCAACATCAGAGAGCAGCGGGGTCTTTTGTTTTGTCCTTGGCTACCAAATAGTCTGTAGAGTTGATGTGTTTGTATCAAAGTGCTTTTCATGTCTCCGGGCAGTCCAGCGTGTTACTGCATCCTCCTAACATTCACGGTTTTGGATGATTTATGGACTGTTGGTGCCATAAATGGGGCTCAAAGTGTTTTTTTTTGTTTTTTTTTGTTTTTTTTTGTTTTTTGATCCACTAGAGGGCAGGTGCAGATCATATTCCAGAGTCTCTTCCTCTTGCTATGGTGCAGCACAAGTCCCTCCTCATCAACGTCAGCACAATGAAAAAATAAAATCATATGTACAAAATGATCTAGGGAGGCGGAGGGAAATATGGAAAGAGTTTAAAGAGCAGCATATTTGAATCTATGGTCCACTAAATGAGGTGGCAGGGGCGTTTTTTTTTTTNTTAAAGAGCAGCATATTTGAATCTATGGTCCACTAAATGAGGTGGCAGGGGCGTTTTTTTTTTTGCACAAACTTTGAATATCTTTTTATACATAGATGTGTGTATATATTAAAAAAATGGCGTATTTATATTAATTTACAGATAACCTACACATCTCCTGTAGAAGAAATACACAGTACGTTATGCATTGACAAGTTACTGTACATGTAAAAGGTAGAAACGGCGAGAACCTGCAGGACAGTTTAGCACCGACCCACATTTTGGGGGTGGAGGGGGCGGGGCTTCTTGGCAGTGCTTGTCATCAGAATGGTTTGTTCTTAGGCGGCCTACTGGTTAGCCTTCATTCAGAACTGTACCTGCAGAGTAAAAAAGTAGAGTTTTGAATGTAATTTTCATCAGATTTTCCCTTAAGTATTTATTTATTTTACTATCACTCCTCGTCTTTACTCACATTTTCATCCCACTTGTGTTATGCTGCATAATCTTTGCACTTATTACACACTAGGAACCTGAATTCCGAATGTCTTCATCCATTTTTGAATTGATGTGTTCCTTGCCAGTTAAGTTGTTTTGCAGGAAGCTGACTTGGACATGTGCGAGTTAACTCGTGGATTCTATAGACTGACGTGAGGGTGAGTAAAATTTCAATTACTCTTTAAAGGACCATACTGGTAGTTTTGCATGTTTGAGCCCAATAAATCCAACCCGCATACATGTTACATTACTGCTAACCATTTTCAAAATCATACTTCTGGAGTTGTAAATTTCCAAATAATTTTCCTACCTTCCAGATTCCCATTATCAGTCCAGTACGCTAGAAAAATCAACTTGTAGAGACTTGAAATGTGCCTGGGAGAAGTAATCCATCACAGCAAACCACATGCTGTTTTTATTTTTTGTCAAAGTTACTCAGTTTAACTGATCCAACATGGAGCCACATGAAAGAAAATGTATATAGGCAATATATTCTCAGGTGAAGACCCCAACTTGCCATCATCTGTTCTGATGCTTCTATATTTTGTTGCGTGTTTGAGTGTGTTACATACAGCGTACAGTTTAACGTTCCTCTCTTCCTCCTCTCAGCAGGAGTAGGTTCTCACCGTGGAGCTGTCCAGCCGCTGCACCGCTGAGGGTCCGACTGCAGGGGGAGACAGAGAGACAGAGAGATTTATGTCAGACTGCACCTCTTCTGCATCAGACAAACGCAGAATGAGTAAGAAACATTCTTTTAAATAAATAAATACATAAACTTCCTCAAGATAGAATGATATGATACAGATTTCTCTCACATGACAGGGGTTACCGCAGCGGTCACAGATCAAACACTCAAAGGACGTTTTGTTTTGAGTGGATTGAAGCAGCAGCAAGATTAGGGACAATGCTGAGTTGATGAGATGACCTGAACCTGGTCTTCTCATCAACTTTAAAGGACCATACCACCCATTTTGCACATTTGAGCCTAATATATTCAATTTTCATACACGTAAGTTTACTGACAATCATTTCCTAAAGGATAAAACCGTATTTCAGCTTTCCTGACGTTTTGCAAAATCTTTTAATCTTTCAAAATCAAATATTTACCCACTTTAAAAATCAATGTTTCTCCTGCTAATAGTTACGCAGCCTTATGAAGTCACGGTCGTTTAAATTTTTAATAAACACAGGTCTTCTTTTGGAACTATATTCCCTGGTTAAGAGATGCATTCACTCTGCGCTTTTTACTACGCTTAAATGCTAAAATTACATAACTTCTAAAAAAAACCCCTGAATATACTTGTTGTTTGCAATGATGGATTAATTATCCATGATATAGATTTCTCTCACATGACAGAACGTTTCCAGTACCAACAAGTTGATTTTAATAGCTACAAGAATGAACTTAAACCAATGGCGGTCTGGAAGGTAGGAAAAACATTTTTTTTATTCACCATTCCAGTAGTATGCTTTGGGAAATGATTGTCAGTAACCTTACATGTATGAGAATTGAATATATTAGGCTCAAACATGCAAAATGGATGGTATGGTCCTTTAACCCTCTGCTGCAGGTTTACTTTTCAGACAGAGACAGAACAGGAAACCACAGGGAGTGCTCCCTGAAACAACTTGGGTGTCTCTTTGTTAGAGAACACCCGTCAAAATGTCTGCAGTCATGTGATTTTCACTATTACAATCTGTTTAGACCAGAGGTGGAAAAAAAAAAACTAAGTACATTTAAATAACAGTTGATGCAGCGTTGCATGTCGTACCTCTTCTCCTTCACCCCAGCAACAACAAGAGCCTTCTGGTGAGATATCTCAGAAATCCTGATTCTTAGGAACCCCCACGCTGCATGTCTCCATGTTTCCCTGCTTTACCTGCACCGCATTGGCTAAACCAGGTATGTTTGGCAATTAAGAGCTGAGAGTCACCAACTCTTGACCAGATGAACAACCCTGATTTAGCTAATCATGTGCAGGTAGAACAGAGAGCGATGGAACCTATGCACTGTTGTAGATCACGAGGACCAGGATTGAGAACCTTAGAGATAAACGGTTTTACCCCTGGATAGCTTTTATCTGCACACTTAGCTGCTTCCAAAGGCTAAAGCCTGTCGGCATAACTGGACTAATTTTGCATGCACAGAGTCTGGACAATTCAGCAGCCAAATGTGTGTGAATGCATATGTCCAGCCGCAGTTATAGTCCTTTGGCCAGCAGGGGACAGCATTGTACAGCCAAAGATTATTTCATTTGATTAAGGAACACACCTGATTTGGCCTTTTCTGCAACAAAGTGTATTGGGCTGCTGTTACTGCTTATCATGTTGGCTTTGGAAGGAAAAGAATGAAGCAGCATCCCTTTGTTTGCTGTTTTAAAAATGGGGCTCAGAGATGGAGTGTAGTGAGAAAAGGTGAATTTGACAAGAATTTTGAATGACACGCAATGTTGCGTCAGATCCACTTTTACACAAGTAACATAAAGATTTGAATACTTCTTCCACCGCTGGTCCAGACACTTGCCAATATGCTTCAGTCGATTTCAGCTACTGTCCTCTTATAACAGCAAAGACATGAGAAGTCACACAAATGATCAGTTCTGAGTTAAAACAGACTTAAACCTCCTGATGCACGTTTCACAGCACTCATAACATCTGTCTGACTGCTTAGCTGCAACTTCAAAGCTTACACCAACAAGCACAGGTCTTAACCCAGAAACTGACCCCCAGCTTTGACCACCAGGATGACTAGACAACTATTTTGTGACTCTACAAAACACAAGGACCACCCTAGGAGTCAGATATTTAAAATAGAGGTGAGGGCGAGGGACCACAAAGAAACAGGAAAGACACATCACAACAGCGGTTGTCAGAAACCACGTGTAAAGGAGGGGAACACGTCAGGCAGGACCAACAAGCCCAGAACCTTCAGGGGCATTTCTGACCTTGAAACCAATCCAAATACATGTCGTCAGGACTGTTGTCCAGCATCTCAAAGAGGACTGAGAGCGGCCGTCAGTGTCAGGGAGAACAAGAGACATGGTCAGAATGCTGCTCGTCCACAGCCAGGAGACGAGCCTCCAGCTTTTCACAACTGATTTCACTTGTTTCCAATTGAAATGACCTTGTTTTAATACTGTATATAGAATTGTTGTATTCGAAAACAAGTGGCATAAATTATTCATTGATTAATTACTGAAATCATCTTTTCCCACTAAAGCAAATAAACTGTCCTTGTCGATCTACGGCTAAAGAAATGAGCTAACTGTTGTATTTATTTCACAGTGTTGTGTCTGTGAATTTAGGTGCAGAAGCAGCTACTGACCATCGGGGGGCAGTCTTCGGGAGTGTCCAGATGTTGTGGTGAGACGGAATCCCGCAGGGAGCGTCTCTGCCGATCCGGGCATCATACTGATACCGTGAACGTCCCGCGGTGGGAACTGTCTTCGCCACGATGGACCCCGGAAGTTTTTGTCGTCACACTGATGGAAGATAAATACAATTCAGAGGGGTTTTTTAAGGGTAAGATAACAAATCATAACTTAGCTTCTTCCCTGCAGGTCTAATAGTTTAAGAAAATTGTGTTTCACTATTACAAATGACTGTGGGAAGTTTTTCCTTCTTCTCTGTTTTCAGTACCTTTGCATAATCAGATCTTGATATACTCGCACCATTTTAATTTTGTAAGCCGGGGTAACTATTGCATGGATGAAATCACTCCAAAACTGTTTGGAAATCCACCATTTATGATTAAAATTGGATTCAACTAATTTGCAACTATTGCATTTCGTTTCAACCAATTGATTTTTGGTGAAAATACTCCCAAATGTTCCAAATTAGGGCTGCGAACAAGAACGTAACCCATAACGTGTGAGCTAATAAACCACTTTGGCATGAAAATATGAGTGTTTTAGCGTTGGCTGTCGTTTTGTTCCACCCCACGGCGGCGTGAGTTCAGTCCTGTGGGTGACAGCTGCCACTCACCTCATCCAGTCTCCTGTCGGTGCCCAGCGCCAGCAGATTATTGTACTCCCGCTCCAGAAGCTGACGTGCCTGTGGGAAGGAATATACAGCACATTTAGATTCATCAGGTCAGCTATTTTTAGCAGCGCAGTAACACTCATATCCATTTTATCCAAGTAAAGAACAGATAAGCAGCGAAAATTTACGAGGCAAGTGGCCAGAGTGACAGTTGGCAGCTCTGGTCGTTTCTAATTTAGATTGTACCAGTTTCTGAAGGCTGATATAGTACATCTATTTTTGTCTTAAAGCTGCTGATTGTTGCTGCTGCTGACCATATTCAGTATTTTTAAAATTTGGCTGAGTCAATGCCAAAAGTCTCAACAAAGATGAAATAAAAATAGACCTGTTTCCCTTACATTTATTCCGTATTTAGACCACAGGATGGGAATAAAGATACTGCTATTGTACTACTGCTACTTCTGCTAATAATAATAATGATGATCAAATGACACAAAATATTACTAACAATAAAAAAATCTGTCCTCATTTGAGTAGAATCCAGTCTAAACAAGGCATCTTAGTCAATTCAAATAAGATAGAGAAGAATGACGAATTATTCAGCGATAAACCACGAGCCGCCAGAACAGCTTTCATGTGAAAATTACATGATGAAACATTTCTATCCTGATGGAAATGGTCTCTTTCAGGATGAGAACGACCTCGCCCACAGGGCCTCAATGCTTTGATTCGTATGAAAATGATCACCTATGGGAGATTTTTAAAAAATGTGTCATCACTCCTAGCATTAAAATGCCAAATTTGAGAAGACTGGTGTTCTCTCCCTCCAGCACGTCCAATGTGGAGAAAACTAAACTGTATATATTAATCTTGAATACGCTTTCTTTGCTGTCTAAGTTGCAAAGGAAAATGTAGTTTATTATATAATATTACTTATTATTTTGCTTCTAGAGAGTGTTGGCATCGCTGCAGTACCTGAGTGTTTTGGTTGGGGATCTGGAGGAGCAGCGCCAGGCTGCTGTAGTCAAAGTTGTCGTCCAGGGCGACCAGGGCTCCGTGCACGCCGCTCTCCAGCAGGATGTTGGCATAGTCCCTCAGGCCTATACTCTGCACCCAACGGATGACCCGCTCGTTACTCCACACCAGCACGTCTGCAGACACAGGTATGAAGGCTTATCAGGAACTGCAATATTAAAGTCAAACAGTTAGCAGGACGTCTCAAACAGTTATGGAGGGATTTGGATGGAATCTGGGGCACAGATAGATGTTTCATTTTCATTTTATTAGACTTGTGACCATATAAGTGGTATGGGGTACAAACAATACATATGAAGGCAAGCAGCACTGGTGAAAAAAGAAAAACAACCTAAAACACTTAAACAAAATTAATACATTTTTCAAAAAGGCACCAAGTTTACAGACTGACTGCAATAACAAAACCAACTGAAACATAGACGGACACTTAACATAATACTTCGGCAAATACGTTTCTCTAGATTGCATTATTTCCATATTTGTGCATTCAAACAGTACATGACATTCATCCGCAACACAGTTGTCGTTGTATAATTTACATATTCTATTTTTCCTTTCTAACCCTAAATATCTTCCAGTAGAAGACATATAGTGGAGAGGAAAAAGTGATTTAATTTTGGAGGTGATCTGGATTCAGAAGAATTTTTTAATAAAATCAATGCCCGTGGGCTGATTTCAATTAAATTTAGCAATTGGACTGCAGATATACATACATGTATTAATTACATTGATTCATTGTACATAGAAAAATATGCAGATAATTTTGTCAAACATTCATGTTTCATAAGAAAAAAGATGTAGAAGCCATAACAGATTTTGACAATTTGATTTGCTGGTGTTAACTGTTGAAACTTGATGAAATCTTTGACATAAATACGGATAATTTTTGGGCGATAAATGCTGAGACTTTTACAGCGGGGGGTTTTATTGGGGATTTTGTTGCCCTTGTCGGAGGTTTGCACTCTGGGAGTGTCTTCTGGTTTTGGTTGTTACTTCTTTTACACTCACCTCTCATTTCATGCTGGCTTTGCTCCCTGCGTCTCTCCAGCTCCTTCCTGTCATAGTTGAGCTTCTTCAGACACATGATTCCATACTGTAAACTCGTTCTGGTGTCAGAAGATCAGACAAACATACTCCACATTACCATCAACCCACATCTTAAAGGGCACATATTATACAAATTTCTGTTTTCTTGTTTTTATTTAGGGGTTTGTTTCTCCAGTACCTGTGGAAGCTGTCCACCATTTTGAGGTGCACCCTCAGGTCCTTCTTGGTGAGGTGGTCCAGCATGCGAGCGTCCACCAGACACTCCATGAAGTAGCTGCGGTACTGAGGTAGACCTAGACTGGGCAGCCACTCGTTCCCTATCCACTCATGGTTCATGTCACCATAAGCTAGAGTCTGAGAGAAGACAGAAGACAGACCAGTGCGCTCTATCTTCACCTTATTCAGTGTCTCATAAAAGAAAACAGAGCTTATCCGATGCTAAATGAGTTTTATGTTTGTTGTATCAATGGAGTCTCTAATAAAGAGCAAGTAAATAAGAGGTCAGAGTTTCCTCTTACCTGTGCCCAGCTCCCCTCTTCAGAGTCTGACTTCTGTTGGAAAGAAAAACAAAATGTTTGTGTGAGAAAAAGAAAATAGCATCCAGAATGTCCTTTAAACTGCAACTGGCTGACAGATTTCACCGCTAAAATAAGGCAAAATCATTGTGATGACAGAGTGTTTTTTGTCTAACATTCACTGATTTTAAAGGACCATACCACTCATTTCCCATGTTTGAGCCTAATATAATCAATTTTCATACACGTAACGTTACTGACAATCATTTCCCAATGCATGCTACCGGAATAGTGACTTAAGTTTTTTTTTTTCCCACCTTCCAGACCGCCATTGGTTTCAGTTCATTCTGGTACGCTATTAAAATCAGCTTGTTGGTACTTGAAACGTTCTTGGGATAGGTAATCCTTCATCGTGAACAAGACGTGTATTCAGGTTTTCTCGAAGTTTTGGAATTTTAGCGTTTAAGCACAATAAAAAGTGCCAAGTGAATGTATGTCTCCACTGGGGAATACAGTCCCAAAAGAAGACCTGCGTTTTTTAAAAATTTAAACGACCGTGACTTCATAAGGCTGCGTAACTATTAGCAGGCGAAACATTGATTTTTAAGGTGGGTGTATCGCTTGATATTTGATTTTGATGAGAGATTTTGCAAAATATCAGTAAAGCTGAAATACGGTTTTATCCTTTGGGAAATGACTGTCAGTTACGTAACATGTATGAAAATTAAATATATTAGGCTCAAACATGCAAAATGGGTGGTATGGTCCTTTAAA
>VXCM01000606.1:125986-136687 GCA_014773175.1 Lucifuga dentata | reverse complement strand
TTTTTTTTTTTTTTTTTTTTTTTTTTTTTTTTTAACGAGTAGCTTTCAAATGCAGATAAAAGCTGTGGTTCGGTATTCATATGGGAGAGACCTGTGGGAGATGAATGCAGTTTGAGAGAGAGAAACCTGAAAAAAATCAAACGGTTCCACGAGTACTTATACCATCAGATGTTTCCTGGTTTATCAGTTTGCATTTGGCTTTTCAAATAAGTTACTAAAGGCCTTATTCCAGATCCCATCAGTGCTCGCTGTCCAAAACAAACAAAAAAAAAAAACACAGGGATATTAGCTTTGTAGTCCCTGAAGCTGAGGCAACGTCACTATGTTAAGGCTCGGAATGGTTGGAAAACGTTTCCTGTATTGTAATAGCACAGTGGAGATACATTTACTGTTACATGTAAATATGCTATATGTCAAAAAAAAAAAAGGATTTTTTGAAATATTCAGTTACACTTTCTGCTCTAAGTTCTCTTATGTGAGGGCCACTTTTTTAACAATGGAGATTTTGTGGGAAATTTGGGAAATTTGAAGTGAAAGACTAAGAAAAAGAAACAATCACCAGCTCCTGCTTTTTCCAGTTTCTCATAAATTAAATACTTGGGGGGGTTCTAACTGTTGTTTAGACAAATTGGACAATTTGAAGTCATCATTTTGTCCTCTGGGGATTTATGATGGGAATTTGTCATTATCTGTGAACATTTTGTAAACTATCATCGATTACTCAAAAAAGAATTTAGAACTAAATTAATCATCAACTTTAGGATGGTGCCTCTTTTTTTTTTTTTTTTTNTTTTTTTTTTTTTTTTTTTAATCACAAACAGCTCGTTTATCATCAACACAAAGAAAATGCGTTTTGAAATCATCGTTGACAGAAAGGGTTAAATCACTTCTGCCGCCACCTCCGTCACCCCGGTTGATGCAGCTGTAGCATGTACAGGTAAAAAAACTCACATGTTCTATCCCACTGACGTCCACTTTCACACACACATTCACACGATTGACAGAGAAAGGGTGGTGGTAAAGGACACGGGGGGGACTGACCGTTTTGGAGGGGGCCGCCATGGTCTCCATCTCCTCATGGGTCACCCACACATTGCCTGACTGCTACAAGGGGAAAAGCCCAGAGACAGAGCAGCAGCAGTGGGGTTGGTAGCAGAGGTCCGGTAGGAGGGGCAAGCAGTGTTAAAGAAGAAGAGCAGCACCACTGTAAGCCAATAGCGTTATAGCATCACAGTCAGATGATGAATTGCCCCCCCCCCCTCCCCTGGGTTCAAAGGGCAAATGAACAAAAACACAACACAGTACAGCACAAAAACATCCCAGCGTACATACATACATACATACAAATGAAGTCAGACAAGATACAGATAGTTGCCATGCACAAGAAAGACTGAATAAATTTGTACCGTTAACACCAGCAGACACGAAACCCACATTACCCATCATCCTTTGCAATGGATAAGCATCAGCCATTAATATTGTTGCCTGTTTTATTTTACCGCACTGCTTGTGGTAATAGCGCATATAAAATGACTCACTCTTTCCTGTCTCAATTTCCTGCTTGACGTACACCTTCCACCATGTTTACAAGGACAATTAGCTCTCAGCGATGATAGCTCAGGGTTTTAAGTGTGACGACAAGCAGAGGGCCCGTCACAGTCGGGGGTTTGCAATCGGGGCCACATGCTGTATAATGGAAGTTTCATGAGGTGTAGAAGTGGAGGGAAGCAAAGCGGAGACATCTGTGCGGGAATCTATGAGATATGACCGCAAATGCAAACTCCAGTGAGTATGTTACAATATCTCATATGTTTGTATGAATTACAGGCTGGTGTGTGTGTGTGCACCTTCAGTCTACACGCTAAAAAAACCCACTTAGTTCCTTTCTTGTTACTATCGTTAAGGAGCAGCAAATTCCTCAGAGACCATCTGCAATTACTGTGACAACAGCTACGAAAGCAGCTGCGGTGTAAAATAACAGGTCAGGTAAATTACTGTACACACAGCAACGCTTTCTTAACCAGCCGCCACCGACTCCCAAAAGACCGAAAACTGGTGAGACATAAAAGCCAGTTTGCTGCGTACGGCTGTGATTATGTTGCTGCTCTGTTTGCTAAACATGGACTTGTTACACGCCTACACACACGTCAACCATGTGCATAGGTGTTGTGCACGTAAGCAGATGGAATTTATTGGTATAACCGGAGCTGCTCTGGAGGCAGGAATGATCTGGATGGATTAAACCTCAAGCAAGTCCAAGAAAAGCTTTTTTGACCTTCCATTTGATTTAAATTTAATCCAGTAAAAATCAATATTCCTCCAAGGCAGCTACACCTGCAAGATTTTTTTTTCCTTCTTTTTGCAGATTTAAAATTCCAATCCGCAAACATGTTCCCAGATTTCCTAACAACTCACGGTTCTGGTGGTGGGCGGGGCAGAGGGGCTGGTGAGGGAGACCATTTCCTGGATTGCCAGGCGAAGTTTGAGCCGATGTAAAGGGTTGCTGATGCCGATCTCCCTCTGGATCTCCGTGTCAGACAGAGCCGACATGATGGCACCGCTCTTCACGTTGGCACGGCACGCTGCCACGTACCAGGCCGGCATCCCCAACCACAGCTTGAGCACACAGAGGGAGAGGAGACAATGGAGGATGTTGAGTTTGGCCAATATTGGATTTCTGAAAAGAATCTGATATTGCTGCTCAGGATACATGCATAATATATTTATTGTACCTGATCGGCACTACAGTAGCTATACTTAGGGAAGCTCTTAACCCTAATCCAGTATTCAGGTAAAGTTTTCATCTATTTCCACACAAGGTTAATATTTTATCAGTAATTGTTTCTTGCTTTACATCAACAACAGCTGAAGAGTTTCATTTGCAAAAATTCACAAAAAGTCAAACTTGTTTTTTTATTGTGCATTCCAGATAATATCAAACTGTATGTTATTTGAATTATGTTATTTTTTTTTCTTTTACATTTTAACCAAACCTCAGTTTGATTTCTAGTAGTGGGAATGCACAATAAAAAAAAAGCAGAATTTGAAAAAATTTATTAAACACTGAATTATCTGGTTTTACCAACGTTCTTCAGTTTGTATCTTATGATGTCACAGTTTGGCAGGAAACAGAGTAATGGTTGGGTTTTTTTTTTTGGCATAAAAGTGTTCAAATCTAAGAATATGTAAGCTAATTAAAAGCTCTTATCCTCCTCCCCAAAAATCATTTATTAATTATACTCTCATTATATTCTAAAATTAACTTTGTTGTTGGATGTAGTTCATCTGTTAAACATTAGGGGGCAGTGGTGAGGTTTTTTTTTGCAGTTTGATATTTTTTTTCTTCCCCTCAGTGAGTAGAATTTTTCCAAAAATATCAGTCCCAGGAAGTGAGTGACTCACTGCAGTGATTCATTAAAGTATGAAAAGAAAGTAATTGCCGGTCTTTTGTATTATTAACTGAACTGGGGTAACAGTTAAATATAATGTCTAGTTTAATTTAATTTCTATATGTCAAAAGGCTCATCTGACCTCTGTGCAGCGGAGAATCTTTCATGCCAAACAGGAAATCATGCATGATCATCAGTATAAATGCCAAGAATATGATTATGGCTCTTCTGTGCTTGATTGTGCATCTTATTAAAATACCAAAACTGTGGACCAAGTGGCAAATGAAGCTTTTACAATCTTAAAGGACCATATCAGTAGTTATGCATGTCTGAGCCCAATAAAAGTACTAGCCACATACACGTAATATGACTGGCAACCATTTTCTGAAACATAAAACTGTATTTTAGTTTTCGTGTTATTTAGCTAAATCCATTAATCTTTCAAAATGAAATATTCAGGTGATACACCCACCTTAAAATTCAATGTTTGGCTTGCCAATACCTAAGCACGATTGTAGAAGGCATGATGGTTTAAATTTTTCTCCTGGGTCTATATTTTCTGGCGGAGAAATGCATTTTTTTCCATCTGTGTTGATTCTGTTAAATTAAGTAACTGCGACAAAAAATAATAATGGTGCGTGGTTTGTTGTGATGGATTACTATCTCAAGCACGTTTCCAGTCTCTACAAGTTGATTTTTGTAGCGTTCTAAATAAATTAAACCAACAGCAGTCTATCCAGTATGTTTTGGAAAATGGTTGGTAATAAGGTTGCATTTATTAGAGTCAAACATGCAACATCACCGGTATGCTCCTTTAAAGATAGGCATTGTCTGATCATTGCTGCTTACCTCCAGCCAGGCTACAACTGTGGGGCCGTCCCATTGGGCAAAAGGTAAACCCTTTCTCCTGGCCTCCTCCAGCAGCTCGTGTCTGGGGGCGGAGACAGAAGAGGCCTCGTATGAACATATGAATATGTGCACTCGTACATTATAAAAGCACACAAACACATTCATCAATACAATGCCACAGCCTCTTAAACTCTCTCACATCTCTCAGGCACAGCGCTGTTCCACAAATCGCTGCAATAACAACGTGGTGTGGTCTCCGTGTGGATTTGGAAGTGTGTGTGTGTGTGTGTTTACAGTGCACAAAAGGGAGCGTACACATTTTATCTCTCCCGGTCCAGCCTGTACACCAGGAGTGTTGAAAAGGGCAGCGTTTTATTGTTCATCTGCATGCTGCTAGAAGAAGGAGCAGACAAACGAAGCGCCGTAGCTACACTCAGACACACACGTCTCTGAGCTGGACTTATGAGGACTGTCACTGAATACACACTCCAAAATCCTAAATATATCCCTAACTCACATGATGCAAAATGTTAATCCTTTCCTGGCCTATAACTACAACAATCGTAACCCAACAGTAGCTGCTTGTACGTGAGTTGGATATAAAAAAAATACACACATACACTCAGAAAATCTTATACTACAGTACCTGCTCAACACAGATGGACACATTAATCTAAGCATAACCACCCAAATTACCCCAAAACAACAGATACTTTTGGTGAAGCACTTTTTAAATAATTTGCTGGTTATTTGAAACCACAACTGGACTGTGATATATGATTTTATAAAGCAGGAGTAACCAAAACAGGACTGAGTAGGATGCAGAAATTATGTTGTTTTGCATGATTTTTAGGCAGTGGACCCCCAACTGACTAGTCCTTAAAGGACCATGCCACTCATTTTGCATGCTTGAGCTAATATATTCAATTTTCATACAAGTAACGTGACTGACAATCATTTCCCAAAAGACAAAACTGTATTTCAGCTTTGCTATTTTGCAAAATCTCTTAATCTTTCAAAATTAAATATTCAAGCGATATACCCACCTTAAAAATTGATGTTTGGCCTAATAGTTACACTGCCTTATGAAATCACAGTTGTTAAAATTGGCTACAATTTGTTAAAATGCTAAAATTACGAAACTTTGGAAAAAAAAAAAACCCTGAATATACATGTTGTTCACGATGATGGATTACCTATCCCAAGAACGTTTCGAGTATCAAAAAGTTGATTTTAATAGCGTACCAGAATGAACTGAAACCAATGGCGGTCTGGAAGGTAGGAAAAACTTTATTTTAACTCACCATTCCAGCAGTATGATTTGGGAAATGATTGTGAGTAACCTTACATGTATGAAAATTGAATATATTAGGCTCAAATTTGCAAAATGGGTAGTATGGTCCTTTAAAAAGCTAATTTAAAAGCTGCCACTGCATGTAGGACTGAGAATGAGAGGTGATATCTCCTGTCTATTTCCAAATGCACTCTCACATAGTCCAAATAATACGACGCTCAATTTCAATTTTTTGTACACTATCATGAAGTGCATAATGAATTGTACTGTGGTTCTAATGTGCTGCCGCAAGATTTTCTCTGGCCTCTTCTGATCCCCCACTAAACATTTTCTGCAGCCACCACTGTTCTGAGTGCAACGCTAAGCACTGACGCCGACCTTCTCAGCACCTTATCGCCACAGAGCAGGAAATAGATTCGTATCCTCTCGACCTGTCATGCACAGAGCTATTTGAATTCGCCGAATCCTCCCACGCTCGTTCTGCGCCTGACTAGGTATGACTTGGAGAAGTGATAAACAGCCTAAAAATGCCTGGCTGAGACTTAACTCAGAGTGTGTATAGGAGAGAGTTAAAGAGGAGATGAACACACACACTCACACCCACACAAAAAAACCTATACTATTTAGTGAACACATTTCATCATTTCAGAATCCCGAGTATGTTAAAGAACTTGACAAATGGAAAGAGTAGGCTTAGTCGTAAACATGTTATCAGCGTTAAAGGCCTCAGTACAGTGAAAGGGCACTTAAACACAGCATACATGGCGTACAAAGCCTACAGGTGATAAAGGAAATGTGTTCATTCAAACACCCACGGTCGCATCTATACAGTATGTGGGGATAGCTCATGTTTATTATGTTCAGGTCAGGTCTAATGCATGGAGAAATACATCCACTGAACATAGCTGGGGAGAGGGAAGTAAGGAAACAGTTATGACAAATCATACAAACAAAAAGAACATTTGACATTCCCATAACCAGATATTGTAGCTGGTTATTTCACACAAATAAATAGAGACACACATAAGGAGAGGAAGACATTCCGGGTATAAAAATTGGGCCCCAGTTTAGCGGCGGCACATTCTCTGTCCAGCCATGGACGCAGCTGCCATAGAAACTGTAAAAGGGGGAAGAAACATCTTCAGATGGTAAATGAAAAAGAAAGAAAGCAATGGGGTCATTAACAGCCATGAAGGATAGAAAGAGACATAGATAAGAGACATCAGCTTTGGCACTGGTCTTTCAGGAGAGGACGGATGGCAGACGGACAGAGAGATGACAGACAGGGTATGGCTGGGACAATGGTCATATCCAGGAGGTCAGTTACACATCCTCACAACTTACCCGCTTTGTTAGAGTCAGAGGATGATAAGAGGGGGAGAAGGAGAGGAAAAGCAAGGGAGGAAAGAGAAAGAGTCAGAGTAAAGAGAGAGGGAGAGAGAGAAAGAGAGCGACGGGGAGACAAAAGTACACAAATGTTAATGAGTTAATAGGCAATTACAGTACGACTCTAAACAAAAAATGTGAGAACACGCACGCTCACGCAAACAAATCTCACAATGGATGACATTCGTTTACAGGAGCGTCTGTAGACCAGTAGATGGGCAAGTTCTGACCACATCTCGTGCAGAAGAGAACATGAGAAGTGCACCGCAACACAGCAAAGACCTCCTCCGCGGCCTCGCTTTCATTCTTATAACAGTGTGGTTACTTCACCTCGCAAAGAAAAAAAAAACACACACACACACAAAAACACACCAACAACCAGACCACGGCNACCTCGCAAAGAAAAAAAAAACACACACACACACAAAAACACACCAACAACCAGACCACGGCAGTATCGATCAAGATGCTGAAATGGGAAATATCGCAGGCAGCTTAATGGCATGCAGCGTGAAGACATCCAAGATGCAAGGTGGTGCGGTCTGAATCCTGGACAACCGCTATGGAGAAGTCAGTGCAGTGAGAGAAACAACACATTTGTCAACATACACAATACTTTCTATTGACCGACTACATGGGAAGGCAAAGTTACTGTCATGACAACTCAATGTGCACTTCGAGCAAATGACATTCATCATTTGGCACTGAGGCATGGCAAATGCACACGCACACGCACACACTTTCTACATCACTTTTGCTGGAAGGAGATTTGCGAGGGGTTCCTCTTTCCCTGCCGGGTGGACACGCCCACTCTGACGGTGTGTGTAATCTATGATTGGTGTGTTAGGAAAGCCATCTTGAGCTAAACGAGCTTTGTGAGATTAATTGGCTTTTTCATCCTGGATCAATAGTCTGACTTTGGCTTTGTGTCTGAATGCGGCGAGCTGATCTCTGCGCCTGAATAGTGATCCAGGGTCTGTTTTCTATCAATTCTTTTCTCCGTGTGGGAGATATATTCTTTTGTTTTGCTGCATAGGGGGTTATGGCATTACATTAGCCAGAGCTCCATAGATGGAGGAAACTAAAGGTAAACACAGGAAATGGACTCTAGCTACGTCCATGTGTCAAAGATCAGATTTGACAATTTAATAAAGAAGTTGAGTAAAGATTCTGAAGATCGACTAAGGCAAAAATCGAAAATCGCACAGCTTGATGGCTTTCAAACACGATGTAAGGTGGGGTGAATGCTGTTTGCTGGCTGGTGAGGTCAGAGGTCAGAGGTTGCGCTGAGGTGAAGGCTTACTTCTTTTTCAACCTGCGGTCCTTCTCAGCCTGAGTTCCCAGCTTGCCCACCCCCATGTCCTGGCCCGCCATGTCTGCGTCCATCAAGGTCGCTAAGAGGGGCGAAGAAACACAAGACATTGAAAANCTGGCCCGCCATGTCTGCGTCCATCAAGGTCGCTAAGAGGGGCGAAGAAACACAAGACATTGAAAAGGAATTAAAGAATTAAGTATTAAAAATGCTAAAATTAAATTAAAGTAAAAAAAAAAAAATGTGATTCACCCTTTAGTTTGTCCCCATGTCGCAATTATAATTACTGACTTTTATCCCAGATCCCATCCCATCTTATCTTATTTACCTAATAACAAAATTTGAAACCAATTACAAACTATGAATTTTGTTCCTCATTACTGATCAAATGATACAGATTACTGTCTATTGTACTAATGCATGACAAATTGTTGTAATATTTAACTGCTATTGTGTTTAATGATCAGATATTGTTCCATAATTAGTGTATAGCCATTGACTCAAGTGCAATTTTTTCCATGTAACCATACTTAAATATATCATATTACTAGCTGCAAACAAGAAAAATTGGAACAAAACAGCTGAATCCTTCTCAATTACATTAATGTTGAGAATAAGGAAAAATTTTAGAAATTAGCATCTGTGGGTTCTTCTTAAAGGACCATACCATCCATTTTGCATGTTTGAGCCTAATATATTCAATTTTCATACACGCTACGTTACTACCAATCATTTCCCAAAGCACACTACAGGAATGGTGAGTTACAAAAAAAAATTCCTACCTTCCAGACCACCATTAGTTTCAGTTCATTCTGGTACACTATTAAAAATCAACTGCAATGTTCTTGGGAGAGATAATCCATTATTGTGAACAAGACAGATTTACGTGCATTCAGATTTTTTCTTAAGTTACACAATTTTAATGTTTACGTTCAATAAAAATTGCAGAGTGAATGTATGTCTCCACTGGGGAATATAGTCCCAAAAGAAGACCTGCATTTATCAAAAAATTTTAACCACCGTGACTTCATAATTTTGCAAAACTGTTAGCAGGCGAAACATGGATTTTTAAGGTGGATGTATCACTTGAATGTTTGATTTTGAAAGATTGAGAGATTTTGCAAAATATCTGTTATGGTTTTATCCTTTGGGAAATGATTGTCAGTAATGTAACATGTATGAAAATTGAATATATTAGGCTCAAACTGCAAAATGGGTTGTTTGGTCCTTTAAAATAATGTTAGCTTTCCAAACCTCCTTTACTGACCAATCAGAACAGTGCTCACCATGTGGATCTACCATGACATGTCTGTGTGCCAGGTGTGCTAGTCGGCCTTTCTCCTTCTTGCCAAACAGCCGTCCGATGGAGGATTTGATGCCTTTCTTCTTTGGCTGCTTGTGAAGAGAGTCTTGGCTGCTGGCTACACTACTCAGGGTGCTGGCCTCAGCCTCCAGAGAGGCCGCAATCCTGAGGACACAACGCACAAACATCAGCGACCGGCATAAAGAAATGAGCTTCAAAAGTCCAACTGGGAAAACCAGGGACAAGAAAAAAGAAAATATGAAATATGTAGAGGGGCTTGTAGTCTGGGATATTCTGTTCACCCACCCGCGTGCGTCATTGTGCGAGGAGGCTGGCAGTGTGTGTGTCATTCGGACAGTCCGTGGCGTTGGAGGGGGGGATGTCTCACACTTGATGGTGGCCTTGTCCTCACGGCCATCCTCTTCCACTGCCGCTATCTAAGGTGCAAGAGCAAATGAATGGAATATTACTGAACTTAAAAAGCAACCTATTCATCCAGCGTGACATTAAAGCCACCGTGTGATTCTTCATAACAATATCACATCCAAAATATGTTAAATTGTGACTGTACCTTTCTTCTGTGTTTCCTCAGATCACTGGGCTGTAGGATGGAGGAAAGTGAAAGACAATAGTCAATATTCTTGTGTTAAAGTATGAACAAAAGCATCAAGAATTCCACGCTAGTGATAAATGAAATATTATTGACTGTTTCATATGCATATCATATACCTTCAGCTGCTCATGAGCTACTGCCTATTGCCAGAGAGACAATTCAGAGAACGATGTTGATGGATTAGTAAACAAAATGATTCAGGACACTACAAGTCATTTGACTGATCATTAAAATCAAAGCCTTATTCCTTTAAAAGCCCCTGGGTATGTGAGATAGCCTACATGAATTTTTATTGTGATGGTGTTTGCAAAAATCGCATCTGATGGGAACATCTGATGCTTTTGAGCCCCAAGTTAAAACACGTTATTGTCTATTTTCAGAAAACTGTAAGTCATCACTTTGACACCTGCATTGTGTGATGACAGCTGACACAGCAAGATGGATTCTATCATGTGGTTCTCTGCACATGGAATTAATCCAGCAAGTCTTCAAAAAAAAAAAAAAAAAAAAAAAAAAAAAAAAAAAAAAAAAAAAAAAAAAAAAAAAAAAAAAAAA
>VXCM01000606.1:0-125824 GCA_014773175.1 Lucifuga dentata | reverse complement strand
GTGGAGTCAACGTACATGCTTGGACGCTACTTATTGCCGTTTGTAGCTATATTTATATTTTGGTTCTCTTTTAGGCCAACAAGCACACCTTTACTTCCATTTTCCCCGTTTTATGATTATTTGAACAAATTTTAATAGCCCCCTCTCTCTCTCTCTCTCTTCTCTTCGTTCATTAATGTTGTGTACTGTTGATGCAAATTTGGTGTGTATTTCTGCACTGTTTTGTTGGTAAATTTCTCTTCATGTCCATTTTCACAAGATTATTTCCATCAGTACAACAACACAGACATGATTTATTCAGTTTTTGAGTTTCTCTTTTTAGCATAAATACCGATTTACACCTTGATTAATTAATTCACACCTGTACTTGCAATTTTACATCAAGGTACAGTCAGTAGAAACGCAAAACTTCCTGACTTTCTTTCACAATAAAAGCCTTACACTTGTTCCCGACAGAATCCATTCTTTGGATGGCTTGGAGGGCTTTTATTTTGAAATGTATGCAGGAAATATCGAGTTTTATTAATAGTACTTTTACTCTTTTTCGTGATAAATCATATGTAATCAATTACTTGTACTTTTAACACTAAAAATCTAAATCCTCAGTTCCTCTCTACGTGTTTGTTGTTTCCACACTTTAACTTTATAAAAGAAAGTTTAAATGCATTTACTCTGGCCCTGACTGGCGGTGTGGACTAAACCAACAGCCAAGTATATACATAGCTCAATAAACTTGGTCATACGTTTACAATTTATCCAGCTCTGGTGAGATTTACAAATTACTTTTATTTACTTTTACTTAGATTTACTTTTATTAGAGTTGATTAATAGTTTGGAAATGAGTTTTGTGAAAAAGTTCTTATCAATAAGTTATGGTACGGTCCAACCGCATAAAGAGAGGTTGAATCGCGGCTTTGTCGTGCCACTCGCACCTAGCTTGTGTGAACAGGTAGGACACCTGCTTTACGTCACTTTGATGCTGGCTGTTCTTAACTTTAACATGTAGTGTTGGTTCTGGACATGATGCCATTGTGGTTTTGCGGTTGTTGAGCTCTGAAGTTGTGCTTATTTGTTTGAGTTGCCTTATTTGGTCTTGGTTAGCATGCTTGCTAATGTTAGCAAACTTGTTGGTGCACGCAGGTCAGTTGCGGGTCTGTCACTGCTGTTAGCATGTTCAGCAGTGTGCTAACAACTTTATATATTGTTTGTTGTGTTGCTCTTTCCTGCGAGACGGTTTTTAAATGCTGCTGTGACGCACGCTCACACGCACACAGGTGCAAACCAGGTTCAACAGGTGGTAATCATCAGAACATCACTTGGGAGACATCAAAGGTAAGAAACTTTTTTTTTTTTAAAAACTTCTTTGCTGTGTCTCCGATGTCTCTATGTTACATGGCTTTTGTGCTGTATGCTAAGCTGCACCTGGTTTTAATGAGTTGCATTGCTGCTGGCAAATAACTGTAAAAATTCCGTTTTGAGCTGTTAACGGCTGAATAAGTGAAATGATGGCGTGTGTTGGTCCTGGCTGTGATGCCATTGTGGTTATTGAACTCTGAAATGGTTGTTTTAGTCAGTTAATGGTTATTTGTTTGAGTGTCTTGGTTAACATGCATGCTAATGTTAACTTAGTTATTAGTGCTGAGGTGTCAGTTGTGGCTTTGTTGCTGCTGTGTGGGTGGTAGCATGTTTAGCAGTGTGCTAACAATGCTAACAGCTTTATATATTGTTTGTTGTATTGCTGTTTATTGCTTGGCGATTTTCAAATGTTTTAAATGCTGCTGTGACACATGCACACATGCTCACATTCACAAACCAGGACCAAGCTGGTGAAATCACCTGAGACATCAAAGGTAAGAAACATTTTTTTTTAAAACTTTGCTGAGTTGCTGTGTGTTATAATGCTAAGCTGCATATGGTTTTAATATTGCAAATGAGCTGCATTGCTGCTGGCAAATTATGGACTGTAAAAATTCAGTTTGAGCTGTTAATGGTGTGTTCATGTGTGGGCATGCTTGTTGGTACTGCATTGTTAGCAGGTGTTGGCATGGTTTGTTACTGCTGAGATGTTAGCATGGATGCTACAATATGTTATGCNCAGGTGTTGGCATGGTTTGTTACTGCTGAGATGTTAGCATGGATGCTACAATATGTTATGCTGTGTGCTTGAGATACATGTGTTGTGGTGATGTTAGTACACACACTCCCTACATTTCAAATCAGAGTCACAATATGGTGACAACTTTTAATTATGCTTCAGGTGTACGTTGGGTAGAGTAGATTTACATTTGAATTTCATTTTGGGGACAAATTTCTCCCATTTCATGGGTGAATTTTACTTTATGGCTCAATTTCTTGCATTTTATGGCTCAATTTCTCATTTTATGGCTCAATTTCTCACATTTGACATTTCTCTCATGGATGNATTTTATGGCTCAATTTCTCATTTTATGGCTCAATTTCTCACATTTGACATTTCTCTCATGGATGAATTTCTTGCACAACCACCTGTGGGAAGGAAGCATCAGTCTCAATGGAGATGACGGTAAGTTGATATTTAATCAGTTAATGGTCAAACTCATCTTGATGTTTACTGGTCAAAGCTAATGTTACTTATAGTGGCAGTACTGTGAGTCTTAAAATGACTGAAACTTGCAGCTAATGTTAACACTTGGTTATTTTGTTCTTAAACTTGGAGCGGCCAAAATTAGTAGCTAATGTCACTGGCAGCATATAATACAGCTCCGCACTATGTCATACAGGTGAAGTCTCCTGGTCCTTCTGTTGGGTGGCGGCTACCTACATGAAGACATCACCTGATCGTTAATAATGGTAAGTCAACTATAACACACTCGGGTTTAAAATGGCCTCGCTCCATCAGCACATATCCTTATGAATTTCTGTGTTTAATATCTTTCAGTCTGCGTTACTTGATCCAGCAGAGGCCAGTTTCCTGGACTTCCTGTGGTGGGAACTACCAACAAGATGTACAGCCACACAAGCAAGACCATAATGGTAAGTGAACTATTCTATGTAATGTATACGTTTATAATTGTAGAAATGTTTGGTCTTTGGCTCAATTTGTTATTTTGTGGCTCAATTTCTGGCATTTTGTGGCTCAATTTCTGGCATTTGTGGCTCAATTTCTGGCATTTGGCATTTCTCTCATGGACAAATTTCTTGCAATTTATGGACACATTTCTCGCATTTTATGGAGGAATTTCTTGCATTTCTCTCCTGGACAAATTTTTCCCATGGATGATTTTCTCCCAATTTATGGACACATTTCTCTCGGATGAATTTCTTGCATTTTTTTGGACAAATTTCTCGCATTTGACACTTCTCTCATGGATGATTTTTCTCCCGATTTATGGACGCATTTCTCTCAGACAAAGTTCTCGCAATTTATGGACACATTTCTCTCATTTAATGGACAAAAATGGCTTTAAGTGGCCCAACTTGGCAGCTATTAAAAGTTCAACTGACTTGGAAAAAAAATTGGCAATTAACAATGACATTGATATATAATCCTAAAAATCTGAAATTGGCATCTTTGGTGAAAATTTGAATTGTGAGCCAGGATGGCAAGTAATGTTAATTAGTCCAAATTAATGCCTCCCAAAATCCAACCCCACGTCCTCGTCGTGGGAGGTGGAAACAGGCAAAGTACAGGCTTGCCAGACAAGGTGAGTTGTAGCAGATAGCTATCCAGCTGCTAAGGTTGCCATAACAACCTGTCTGGATTCACCTGGAAATGTGCTGGCAAATGGGGCTCTGGTGAAACTGAGTGGGCCTAACCCATCCAGTGGATAAAAATGAATTATATTTTGCAGAAATTGAAATTCCTTGTTTTTAGTGTTGTAAGTAAACTAATAAAGTTAATTTGCAATATAATTTTATTGGCATAAAATATTAACCTTGTGACTCATTTGTTTTAAGAGACTGCAATGGCATCCCAAACAATGCTGAACTCTTCTCAGATTTCTACCTTTATGGAACAAATCACTTGTATAGACAGTGTCAAAATAGGCCACATGCACTTTTTGTTTTTAGATATGCTGGTAACTTGTCATCCAGAACTTGCTTGCTGTTTTGCAGAGTATCATTCTTGCTTCTCAAGTTGCTAAAAGTTAGATTTCAGCTTTACAGGCTGACTTGGTGTGCTTGCATTAGAGGCGCTTTAACATCAGCAGCAGCCTGAGCTTTATGTTGCCTGTAGGATGTTGCAGCAAGCTCACACCAAACTCCTGTGGTGTATCATGGTACCGCATCCATTCTGTTCATGGAAGTACCAGGTTCAAGTCCTGGCAGGAGTTCTTTTATTGTCTTGGCAACATTTCNTTCTGTTCATGGAAGTACCAGGTTCAAGTCCTGGCAGGAGTTCTTTTATTGTCTTGGCAACATTTCTATTGGTTTACAAAAGTACAAATATGGCTTGAGGGATTTTTTTTTAAGATGTTATAGAAATAAAATTGTCCAGTTTAGAAAATCATGATGCGGCAACAATACTTGCAAGCAGAACAAGCAAGTTCTGGATCATGGTTAAATATATACTTTGTGTAGAACGTAATGGTATAATACCTTTTTGAGTGGCACGGTGTGTTCTGTAAGAACGAACGCATAGATTGAAAATTGCCTCCATTATAAAGGAATAGCAATGTTGTCCACAAATCTCTTCACAGCTACATCTCCCCACAGCAATGTGAGTCTTGCATTTTGTATTCTACAGTGCTGCCTCCTCACAGCACTAACCCTTAGCTGCAACTAATTGGTGCAATATTATTAATGTCGCATTTTGCAAACAAAAGACAAACCTATTATTAGTTCATTTGCAGTGTCAATTCAAAATTTTGGCATGCATATATTGGTCTACAACGTTTGTTCCATAAGTCCTTGAATCAATATTATCTTTTTCTGGAATTCCTTGGATACATACGTATCTAAGGACATAGGCCACGCCCATTTACATGACTAGATTTTCCGCCTTTTTGAATTGTTTTTTCATATCTCCTCCTACAGTTTAGTTTCAATCATCACCAAAATTTGCATGTGGCATGTCTGGGCCAAGCCAGAAAAAAATACTTTCTTAGATTTTTGATACTCTGTATCATTTTGCTGTAATTGGTTGTAGGCATGGCTTATTTTATAATATGTATATAACATTTTACCTCCTGAAAGAATTGGTCTACTGTAACCAAACTTGGTGGACATGTTCACTAAAGAAATTTGAAAAACATGAGTCATCAACTGACCTGATGGGGCGCTGTAACAACCACAGTAAATTTTCATCAATAACTTCTGAGCCATAAATTGTAGAACCAAAATTCTTTTTTTCCTCTGTATTCCTCAGGCTAAGATGCATCTATTTATGTAAGCCACACCCATTTCCAACGCATAGTTTGTAGGCCATTTTGAATTTTTTGCAAATTTTGGTTTAAGCATTTCTTTCTCAAACACTGTAAAAGCTACACTACTCAAGAAAAAAAAATTATGTGGATTGAAGGTGGTGTTTAACAAGCACGTTTACATTTTGGCCTATAACTATTGAACTGTGAGTCGTAGGATTAAAATTCTTTTTTTCCTCTCCATCCTTTAGGTCTAAATGCATCCAATGGTTTAATCCAACCTCTTCTACCCTGCCTAGATTTTCCGCCATCTTGATTTTTGTTCAAAACTTGTTTTTTTGCTACTCCTACAATTTTGACTCTATTGACACAAATGTCTGAACCAAGCTGGAAAAAAGTATCTTTTTACTTTTTTGATATTCTTTATCATTTTGTTGGAACTGGCTGACAAAGTTGAGTGGGTGTGGCTTATTTGACAAAAACTGTTATCTTATGAATGATTAGGTCTGTTGTGACCAAACTTGGTAAATAAATGCAGACATGACAGGCAAAAACTGAATCATTTGTTCGAGTCGTTGCAAGTGCTTGGACCCTGCTTATTGCTGCTTGCGGCTATATTTTGATTTGGATTAAATCTGGAATTGGCTGGGACCCTACTATGAAAAGTCAAAAATTTCCACCTAAATGGGATTTCTCACATTTGCCATTTTGACATAATTTGATATCCTCAAAAGGTGTGTAGTTCACACGTGTCAGTTATTTATTGCATTGTGAGGACAAACATCTGTTTACTCAAACATTGTGGGGACATGCCTAAATTTTGGGGACCGTCAACTCAACACAAAATAATGTTGCCCATTATTATATATATTTTTTGCAGTGCTGCAGATTTAGCTGCTACTATAACAGTAACATCCATGCTTATCTGTGATGATGTCTGTTTACACCCCAGGCTGAATGTGATGATGATGTTGTTGTCTACCAGCAGTTAAGAAACTTGCCAGTGTCATGACCCCCATGCGTTCCATGTCGCGGGCAGGGCTGCGGGGGTCCAGTTTGGGAGTGGAGTGTCCGCTGGGTGGGGAGGAAGAGGCCAGGGAGGAGGCGGTGGCAGAGGCAGTGATGGAGGCTCCGTAGTGGTGCATTCGGGCTAGGTTGAGGCCTTCAAGGCTAACGCTAGCGACACGGTTCTCAATCTCCTCCGCTCGCAGCTCTGTCGACTCCTTCTCCTCTTGTATTAGGCTGGGAGGAGGAGAGAGGAGGATGAAGGAAAAAGAACAGTCAGCAGTACTGTAGGCATGTTTATTCACCTCAGGTGGTCATAATCATAGAGCTTATATCAAACTAACAGTCCAGGAGTGATAATTGGCAGTTTGACCGTCTCCTCATTAAAAAATAATTTTTATGTCATCTTTGATATCTCTACAACACAAACTAATTAAAAGGCTAAAGCAAGGAGTTAAAAGGCTAAAAGTCAGTCCATTAACTTTATTCATACCGCAGTAAATTTCTAACTCAGCGAGAGTTTATTTCCTGAGATTTAGGATCACTATCTGCCATCAAATTTGAATTATTTCTTTAACTTTGTAGTTAATGTATCTCCTCACGAAAAGAAATGTAGCGCTGTCATTATTGATCAGGTTGTAAATGCTACAATGCAAAAAGGCACATTAACAACCCTTGAAACTAAGGAGTAAAGGTGCACCTGGGGTTATGAATACTTATGAGCACAAGATAATTACCACATTAATGAGCAAGTGGCAGACTGCATTTTCTGAAGATTCAGTGCATGCAAGAATAGGGAATGGCACATAGATTGGAAGCTCTAACCATCAACATTTCAACAAGTGATATCTTAAGAAGCCAAAGAGTCTCTAATATATCAAGCATTAATTGGATTTGCAATAAAATGGATTAAGAAAGCAGGCACCTTAAATAAGAAAATTGTTATGTATAAGAATCCAGCCCTTTCTAGTCGTTTTTGCATCGTGCATGGGTTACCGTATCTCCTTGTTGATTGCATCCAGCTGCTCTTGCAGCATCATGGCCAGAGTCTGGGCGTCAGAGTGGCCACTGGGTGAAAGCAGGTCCATGGAACTAAACAACGTTTCCCGGTCATCATCATCGATGTCTGACATCTCTGTGTCGCTCTCGAAGTGGTGGCCTCCCAGGACCCCCATCTGCTGCGAACGCCATTCGTGCTCCCCCAGTGACTTTGCCTAAACAACAGACACATACCACATCAAGCTATCATGAGGACATGGTGGTTTCTACTGAACAACCATTTTTTGATGCTCGAGTATCTCACCTTTTTTACTTAGACATATATTTTCCGTCTAGTAACCAATTAGCTGAACATCAATGTATACTTTAAATTTAATGTCAACCATGACTGCTTGATGGAAGTATGAGAGCATTTCATTTACATTTATTAATCCTTTGTAGCCAACATATGGTATCTGCAATATGTGGGACATAAACAATGTGGGTGTCTTAATTTAAGGCACAAGGTTGGAGAAACAACACCAGGCAAATAATGTTTCGGTCAGAAGTGCCTCAAACAAGTAGAATTCTCATGGGAACAAAAGACAAGATATGATTCTTCTTTTAGCATCGGTTGTTCATTGTGACAGCAGGTGGGAAAGCAGTAATATTTTGCTGTTGACTACATTTTACACTTTTTTTTTTTTTAACACTCATACATATAAGAAGTTAAATTTAACTTTCAGTTAAATTTTTCCTCAAGTAATAACTTTATTTGCATAACACTTTTAAACACACTTTTCAAAGAGAACAGCATAGAAATAAAATCCTGCCAAAAAAAACATCAAAAGCACACCTGAAAAACAGTAATGAGTTTATAAAATAGCAAGTTTTTAGAAGCAATTTAAAGGTTTAGCCTGAAATGTACAGGTATGTTTGTGATAAATTAGAATAAATGAAAACAGCTCAGAAATTATATTACAGACCTGTTTGCTTCCTTGTGGGTCAGGCTCAGAACTTATCAATCAACCCTTGCATTCACTAGAAAGATTTTAATTCTTTTTTTTTTTTTATTTAGTTTAAAGATTCTGTCTTTGTAAGTTCCATCATAAGTAAAAAATGTGAATAAGTTGGTTACCAGAGCTGAATACTCTTCCTGTATCGCAGCCTGAGGTCATTAAGCAGAATCCTACCGGCTCTTTTAACTCTATCTTAAACACAAGAGGTTCCTGCTGCTCCAAAATCTAAAATTAGCCAAGTAAAAACTAATAACAGGTCGATTAATCAGTTAACCATCACCCTGAACAGGTAAATGGAAAGCAGAAAGGACAGACTTGGTAAGATGCTTACCTTGGTTTCACGTAAACCCATTCGACCTCTCCTTGGCCGGCGGATGACCTTGGCTGACCTGTAGTGGTCTGACTGGGTTTCAGCCAGAGATCCCAAAGAGAATCGGAGCTCGGCTGACGTGTCCAGGTGAGACCTGAAATCAAATACATAGAAATGGCTGCTATCAGTAACAGCCATAGGACATCTACAAGTTCTGAGCCTCATTAGCGGAAGATGAACAATCACCAAAACAGCCGACTACCTTTTGGTAATTTACCACATCCTATGCAGGGAATTTGACTAAGCCGTGAAGCAGATTACAAAAGATGAGAGGCAGTTATGCTGACAGTAAACCGATCAAAGCGTATTTGGTGTCTCATGCATATCAATAGTTACTGCGATGTGGTGGAAAGTGAACTTCTTGAAGGATCAGAGCTCATTGCATGCCTCCACGGCTGCAAATGATTTGTAATCTATGGAGGAGATTAGGAGTGCTACTGTCAACACATTAGCATTGTCGTGTTAGAAAATTGAAGGTCCAACACACTACAATTTAGACACAACACCAGCAAGACTTTGCACAGCTCCCTCTGCAGCCACAAAAAGCTTCTCTTTAGTTGCTTTTCCATGAGCAATCCACTGAATTTGAAGTGTAAAATTGATGGAGTTCCTTTTTTAATTCTCTTTGTTCAAGTCTGTAAAAGTCTGTTTTGTACAGTTAATATTTGATTAAAAAGCCCAATGCGTCGCAGAGCATTTCAGAAAAACAAACAGCTGTGGTAGGAGGTGATCTACCTAAAACAAATTGTGCTTTTCAGTTGGGACTTTTAAGGTTTAATGAGTAACTCCTGTTTAAAGGTGTCATTGGCTTACAAAAACCCATATTACTCGAACTACACACAGCCTACCGTGATAGCGTGGGTTCTGTGAGGGAGCCTGCCCTCAATCTGAACTGGTCAAGTTCTGATCTCAATTTCTCCATCTCCTCCGCCAGCTGCGTCTGAAAGAGACAATTCAAAAAGATGTCATTTAAGGTCTAAGCGATGTTACAACCTAAAGAGTGATTATCTTATCATATATTTGTCATATCCATGCATGCCAACACTATGAACTGACATAGTTTTATAACATGGCAGAAGGCCAGCGGGGCTAATTAAAGTCATACTGCAGAATGTAAACTGACAGAGTGGCACTTTCTAGTGTTTCCATCCTGCTCATCAAATCCATCATTATCCTCCCTGTGTGGGAAGTTTATAAATATTCAACAGTAGAGATTTATAAAAAAAAAATTGAACTAATGCCAACAACCGCCATCATTATTCCTCTATTAAAAAAAACTACTTTTTAAAAAAGTACTGCAACCTACCTTTTCTTGGATTGACTCCTCGTATTGTTTTCTATAACCTTCCGAGTCTTGAATTAACATATTCTGCAAAGAGAAAAACAGTTATTCACACTCGTGACAGGATGGATGCTGCTTGGCTTGTATTGAGTCAGCCATCTTTAACCTTCTCTTCTAGAGACGCCATTCTCTCCTTCAGGTGGAGCTGAAGGCGCTCATTGGACTCTGTGAGGAGTCTGTCCACTGTGTCTGACAGACGCTTGTTGTGTTCCTCGTTCATCTTTTCTCTCTGTCGAGCCTGAAGGAATGGAAAGAAGAGCTTGATGTTTTGGATATCCAGCAGTTGGAAAACACGGGCCCTATTTCTACAAAATCTTGCTGGTATAAAGGGGACATAATGTATTTTTTTATGTTCCCACATCTTCATAGCATGTGTTGAACACTGTCAAAGTTGCAAAGCTTGACAGTTAGGCCCAAAGAAATGCATCCACTAAGTAAATCCATAGATCTCACGCTGAAAGCTTCGTTTTTGATTAGTCCTTTACTTCCGTTACACGTTTACATCAATATGTACACACCCACAAAGGATGAGGCTAGCAAGCAAGTGTTTCGTCAACATGTGTTTCACAGCTGGCCAATCAGAGCGGAGCATGCTTTTCAGGAGGAGACCTTAAAGAGAGTGCCTAAAACAACTTGTTTTCACTCAGTGTGCACAGTTGCTTTACAGTAAAGTATAAGAGAATTAGTGTGAGTTTTTGCACATTAAAGCTTTGTAAAAGTTTCACAATAGACTCCTAAATGAAATTAAAAATGTGGAAATCTGTACAGTATGTCAGACAGATTCCTCTTTTGCTGATCTACTGTATACCAGTGCTCTTTGCAACATGACAAAATTTGATTTCATTGCTCATTTCTGTCCATGTTATTTTGCAATGAAAACTCTTTGTCGTTTGGAGTTTCTTGGTAGTCCACTCTATCCTCCTTGATAATAAGGACAGAGCCGCTGTATGAGCAAGTGACATGATACATCTTGCTTCTGCAATGACAAACCAAAACTATGACGGTAAATCTTCACTGTTTATGTTCCATTTTGTTAAACTACTTCCTACTGCTACTTTTGATATAATTGCATGTCTGACCTTTCAAGTAGATTCAATCCATCTCCCTAAGATTCCATCCATTTCTTCTTCTAATGACTTTTCCTTGTTGTTGCTGAGGGTTTATGGCGGTCGGGGTGTTAATACACAGGCGTGTGGAACCCTTTGGGACTGCAGCGGTGATTAAGGGCTACATAAATGAGCTTGATTTAAAAATGCAGCTGGGGGCTGTTGGAGAGTTGTGTAGGAGGAGACATTTTGTTTTGTTGCTGCACTTCCTATGGATGTTAAATACAGGAACAGACAAAATTAATCGACACAATGACTGCAGCAGTCCTTCAACAGATACTTTGTTAGTGTCAGGGAGATGTTGATGAAACTCTATGATAACTTTTTAAGCCATAACTTGTTGTGTTTATGGATTGGACTGCATTGCACTTGATATCTAAAGATCATATATCATCAAGAACTTTGCTGATAAAGAATCATTTCAGATAATCGGCTGCAGCAGACGTGATGTTGTGAAGTTTCGCTCGTGATAAATCAGATGATGTGCTGTTATGCTCATGAAGAAGCGGCAGCCTGGTTAGTGCGCAGTCTCGCCTGGCATAACGCCCCCATGGTGACTCACCCTCAGCAGCTCCTGGTTCTTCTCCTCCAGCTGGCATTCCAAGTGCCTCATTCGCTCCTCAATACTCCCATGACGCTCCTCTGCCTACAGATGGGTTACAGCATAGGCAGGAGAGGAGACAGAGGGAGAAGAGAGGGCACAATGACCTGCAGGTTTGACAGCCAGAGTGCAACAAACTCAAAGCAGTGGACACGAGACAAGCCAAAGCCTCTATCCTCTAGAAATTGATATATGTTGTTTTAAGCGAAGGACTGTTGGTTAAAAGAAAGAGAAAGATGGAGAAAGAGGCCACCAAAGGACAGCATGAAAGAGGAAGAGAATTGCTCCAGCACTGCTAAGTATGAGCTCCAGCCAGAAGTGCCATGCAGCTGTCCCATGGTGGTGGAACAGCCAGCGCAGGATCCCCCTAAACCCGCCCACCACAAAACACTAAAAAGATGAATGAAATCTGCTGTCTACAGGAGTTGGCGATAGCTGTGACACCCTGTGGGACTACCTTCCTAAGAATGGAGTTCATGTCTTGGAGTTTAGCTTCCATAACAAAGTGATAATCATCAGGGGAGGAAGAAGAGCTGGAGTCAGACTATGAGGCCAAGGAAGAGGAGAGGGACATGTTGAAACGTCATGAGAAAACATGCACACTTACACTCTAGAGGTGAAGGCATCTGTGGGAATGTGTCAACAGAATATGTGTGTTTCTGTGTGTGTCTTCCTACCTTGGTGAGAGCTGCTATCCTCTGTGCCAGTTCGGCTTCTACCTCTGGCAGCGTCTCAGCCTTCCTCATAGTTTGCTGGAGTTTCTGCTCTGCAAGCTCAAGTCTCTCCTGTAGCTGCCTGTTCTTCTCCTCCATCTATACTCACACACACGCACAAGTCATGATAACTACACAGTGTCACATTAAATAAGCATGATGATAACTGAAGCTCAATCATAAAGCGTCTCTTATGTTAATTAACTCGTCAGTCTCCTATCATAGGGATTTTTTTTTTTTTCTAATAAGAGGTGTCTTTGGTACAAACCAAAGACGATCTGCATGGTAATGAGCTGCTTCATGTATAAAAGCCACACTTTATCCTGCTTCCTCCAGCATCAAAGCAAAGCTGACATGTTAACATGTTAGGGCATCAGGGAACTGCCCACTTTGGCCTTTACACCAAAAACACCACCCAGCACAGCTTGATGCCCGATACGTGAAAACTCTAAATTTGTTAATCTCATACAAGAGGTATGCATCTATTTGTTATGTGTGCATCTGGTAGAAGATAGAATCACATAAATATTCATTTCGGATCAGTTACTGCTGAAGGCTCGGCCTGTGCGCCTGTAAAGTTCATCAATAACATCATTATTGTTGCAAAATAGCAGCAGCTTCTCCTCAGCAGATTTGTTTGCACCTATAATTGCCCTGATAAGCCACTCTGTGCATTTGCCATTATACAGGAAATATTCCAAGCCACTATTCAGTGAAAACAGTCACCATGTGACTTTTATTTCCCTGTGGCATGCAACAACACTTCCACTGTCTCTGACCTGCTCTGGGCTCTGATCACTCTTAAGTTTTGAGTTTTATGAGGGCAGCTTGGCAGCTTTTGCCATCAGTGACAGATGCTCTCCTCCCCAAAGCACCAGGCCTGGCAGCTCAATATGCAATAATTAGACAGGAGAGGCTGCAGATCACACTGAGGAGGTGTAATACTTTGTTGGGGTGACAGTGGTAACATCTACTTCCATTTTCTTTGCTTTTCTCATCCCTTTGTTCCATCAGCACCCCTGAATATATTCATCATCAATCACCAGAGTCCATACCCCTGCGTTTAGGGTCACAAACCAAAGGATAACATTGACTTGGATATTAAATGTTGTAGTAGATAATTGCTTGGTGTGTATTTCTGTGTGTACACTATCTCTCTGTGCAATGCTTTTTACTTCTGCTCATATGAGTTTCATTATATCCTTGCAGAGCTCAGCTGGTGCATCAGCCAATACTTCTGAAAATGTCACTCAAACTTCTATGTCCGGGCAATTTTTCTAATTGGCTGCAAGGAATCTCAAAGAATCATCAAAAGGAGAATAAATCTGTACCGTTATCTGATCTCAAAGCAGGAACAACGTTCAGCCATGTGCATCTGCCCAAAGTAAACATTTAAGTAAAACCATTAAATTTCCTTCCTCAGTATTAATTTCCTCTGACATTATTTGACATAATATCAAGAGGTTTTCTCATTGCTAACATCTATGAGCAGCTCTAAATAGCTCTGTTAACTGACAGGATTTACCAGCTGCAAGCTTGATTACTGAATTCTCCATATCCAGTAATTCTGTAGAGAATGTCTGGAATTTCAGCTGTGATTGGTCCATTTTAGGAGCCACCTGGAGCTAAAGACCCACAACTCATTTTGAGAAAAGATCGCAGATGTTCTTACAGCCGGTCGCAGAACTGGGAAAGACACACAAATGATGATGAAATTTTGATAAAGTTTCATGGAATTCAATTTGAATTTTATACCAATCACCATATCAGTTGGATCACAGGATCATCTTGGGCATAAAGCCGGATTATGCTCGACTTTAACTGTGCATAAACTTGCTACACGAGCTGAGTTGCTCACTTGTGTACTTTTTTTTTTTTTTTTTTNTTTTTTTTTTTTTTTTTTTCTCTCGCTTGTGTACTTTAAGTCAATCTGGAGAATTAAATACTGTGTCCACTAGGAGGCAATGTTATGACCGAAACATTGTCCAGTTGTCTTCTCAAAACTTTAGGCAATTTTTCTGGTTTTCCATGTTGCTGTGCTGCTGATGTCATTTGACAAAAGTTGACATTGCTGCCCCTGTTTTTTTTTTTTAATAGGTATTGCATGCTGCGGACATATAGGGTTGTTTCTTGAGGACACAGACAAACACAGGATAATTCTGGCTTTACAGACCTGTCTGAGGAACGCCTCCTTATTGGCCAACTCATTTTCCAGTTTGTCGTTGATGTCGTGCACAGATGTGGACTCTCGCTGGGCACTCAAGTAGCGTTTCTCCAAAGTGACAATCCTTTCCTCCATGTCCTCCTTCTGACACATGGCCTGCAGCATGCGCACACATCAAACCAATCACACAACAGCAAGAAGAGCTGTGATGCTAATTATCATTAGGGCAATTTCATACACAGACAATTATGCATTGCAAATATATTCATATGAATCCAATGTAATGACAGAATATTAAAACTAAAATATTTTCTTCCACTGTTGCTTTATTTTCTCTGATTTCAGTTTTGCTTACTAAAAATCAGCCCACAGCTCTAATTTCAGTCTGTAAATGCAGAACTTTCTATTTCAAGTACTCAAAACACCCTTAACATGGGGATCGTGATCTGAAATATTATTGTAAGGCAAATGAAAAATTATAAAAATAAAGATGCAAAACCTCTGTATTGACTATGGAAACTAAAGAAATTACAGCAACTTATCTTTTCACCACACATCCAGAATAGATTTGTATACAAAGCAATTTCACAAAACAAAGCTAGCCGCATCGCTTGTCATCAGATTAGCTCCGTAGCATGACTACAATATAATCTACACAAGAAACAATTCAAGTAGCAAATAAGCCAAACAATAAGGCACACAGCTGCGATCTTGTATCTCATACGCCGCCAGACAAGCTTCCCCTTGTGATGGTGACATTATCTCAGAAGCTCTGAGAGTTAATTTCCTGCAGGAGAATCAGTGAGGACACAAACCGATGTATGCGTGCACGTGGTTTCACGTAGTAGTTACTAAACTGAACTGCTGCTCTCAGAGGAGGCAGCGACATGGACCAGCCAACGCCACCACAATCACTGCCTCAGACGGTGAGCAATCAATAGCAATTTCAGCCAGGGACTACGGGGAGATCAGCTTATATTCATATTCATTTCACTGCATTGGTATTCACCTCACACTGACATTTCTAACACATATTAAATTGGTATGATCAGGCTTTTAACTGGTCATTTGACACAAACCCTTTAAATTCCCTTGGGAAAGTGGCTTTTTAAATGATTGGTTTGTGAGTTACGTGGCTACAATCCACCTTATAGTATTTAAGGAGCAATTGGAACCAGATCTCTAGTATATAAAGTCTAGTGGGTTTCCTTCTTTGCATGTGCAATGAGAGAGAGAGACGTGCAAACAGAGAAAAAAATCTCTAAATGTACGCTAATACAAGATTCATAAGGAATTGTGAACCTTCTTTGATGTCTTCTTGCAACTGCTATTCCCTTGAAATGTGTATGTGCATAATTCTCTCTGTCCTCTGTGTGTGTGCATGTACGTGCTCCAACCTCTTTGATGTCCCTCTGGTACTTGTTGTTCATCTCCTCTGACTTGATGAGGTCTTTGCGGGCGGTCTCCAGCTCCTGCTCCACCTCGGAGACGCGGGAGGAGAGGGAGGACATCCGCTCCTTCATCTGAGCCAGCTCGTAGTTCTGTTTCTCCAGCAGGTCCTGGAGCTCCACCACCTGACTGGCCTCATGGGCCGGCTCCAGAGCACCATTGGACAGACGCTGTGGGGACGGGAAGACTTTCTTAGACAGTTATTTTTAAAAATGGTCAAACCTTAAGAGATGACAAAAACTGGCAACGTGCAATAACGGAAACAGTTTAAGCTGCTGACAGAAGGCACCTTAGCGAAATGCAAATCTGAGAACATCCAACTCCATGTGATTTTTTTTTTTTTTTCCTTTCCATTTACATCTTTATAGCGCATGTTTAAGAAATGACATATGAGCAAAAGATCAGAATGAGGTTCTTTTGCTTGTACGTGGTCGTGCAAATGTTACCGAAGTGCAAAAGAGAGTTTTCAGAAATCAGCATCGCTTCCACTTCATTTCTTCATTTGAGAGTCAGACATGTTAGCACTCTGATCAGCACAGGAGCTCAACACTTGGGCTCTTCTGCTTTGATTTTTGGGGATGATAACAGAGAAACTAAGGTGAATCACTCCAGACTGCTTTGGAGAAATTTCTTTCACACTTGCATCAGTAATATGATTAGTTTTCACTGAGTTCTCCCGGGGTCTCTGCATGAGGTAGATTAACGAGGGGATGCCAAAACAAGGAAGAGAGGGGGAGAGGAACACGTCAGAAAACAACTTTATTATCACTACGAAATAACATGCTCCCTCTGACAGCCCTCACTGCAGCTTTATATAACACAGCCTGCTCTTTATGCTCAGATGTAATTACTGTAGAGGTAGTGGAAGTGAAGTTTGAGAAACAGTGACCCTGTACTCCTCTGCTGTATCAGGCCCAGATGCCCATCCTCAACCATCCATCTGTGGGGACAAACCTAATTGGGCCTTTCTCTTCAGCCTGTGATCAATGATTCAGCAGAGCACAGAACAGGACCCACTAAATCATGACATCAGCTCTCCAGACCGCCTCTCATAAAGGGCCGACTTTGAGGATTTAGCAGTTAGCCTCAATTTTACTGCAAAATGCTTTAACCTTCCCACAGTCAATGCATCGTACAACTCTGGCTTCAAAAGTAAGAGGCTGTTATGTTGGTTTCATGGTCTTATAAGATGAGCAAAGCTGTCTTTTAGGATTGGAAGAGATTAGATATCAAATCTGATATAAGAGATCCATTTTAAAGGGGACAAAGATGTCTGTTCTTATTGCCTGTGATTGCTACAGGAAATCACAGGGCATTGTTCTTCATTTTGACAATGTTCAACAGAAACTCTTTCTACTGTATATTACACTGTAAAAAATGAGAGAAAATAACAAGGAAGAATATGTCCCCTTTAACAACTGTAGAATCTTTAGCTGCTTGGTTTTATGCATCTGGATTTCACAAATATTTTGTACATGTGATGTTATGATAATCATTTCACAAAACCCTCACTCTGACTCCTCTTGTTCCCTCACTCTGACTCCTCTTCCTCTCTCGCTGACCTCTTTCCACCTGTCACACGAATGGAATATGTGTGCGGCTGCGTGTGTGTTTACAGATCATCTTTTATGACAGCCGTTGGCTCAACCCTGCCATTCCCTCTGACACTCCATAACTAGCCCTCGCTGTCACTGGAAGATAATGGTTTTCAGTCACTTTATCTTGAAAATGTTCATCATCTTCTTACTCCCAGCATCCCTCCTCTAAGCTTCCTTTAACAGTCTTCCAGCAGGCGAGTCAAAAAATAGCATCTCCATTTATCTACCTGGGTTTCCTCTTTAAGTTGCAGATGCTGCTGTCTGCAGGTAAAAGGATTTCTGGGTTCTGCTTTGGGCTTTCTCTCACAGCATCAAACAACACCAGTTTAGCTTCGTCTTCCTGTCTTGCTTAATCTAGTAGAAGTAGCTGCAGATACATCTCTCTCTTTAAATTAATAATCGGAGTGCCTATTTGTATTCAGCTATGCAGATCCGTGTGTGTTCCTGCATAATAGAAATGGCTGAGGTCACAGCAAGAGCAATCACCTGACTGTGGATGTCCTTCAGAATGCCTTCAGTCAATTAAATGTGCAATAAAAATCTTATATACTGTGTATCTTCATTTATCATAATTACATAAGATTATCATTTATCTTATGAAAAAGTGCAGTAAACTGAAGTATTAACATAATTACAAAGTACAAAATGTGGCTCAAATGTGTGAAATATCACCAAATCAATGGTGTAAATTGATGCTTACAGTTGCCTGACCATAGTTATGGATTTTTATTTTTTAACACTGAAAACCTGCAATTATGGTGTGTAATGCCCTACATCAATGTTGAAAATCCAGCCAAATATGTAAATATATCTATATATACTAACAATGCAAAAAAATGTGGAGTATATGAAGTTACCATAATGATTTATAACTGTGACCTAAACATCCTGTATTATCAGTTCCAAAGGTGTTATATTGTGAAGTTGAGCCATGCCATACTCATGCTATTATATTGCAAGCTTTGCCCCTGAAAATAACCTGAATGTCTCCTGCATGTCAAAAATGTGAATCCTCCAGCTCTTCCTGGGGATCCCAAGTTGTTCCCAGGCCAGATGGGATATATATAATCCTTACAGCATTTTCTGGGTCTCCTTCCAGTTGGATGCACCCGAAATATCTCCCCAGGGAGGCATCCAGGACGGAAGCATCCAGGAGGTATCCTGATCAGATGCCAAAACCACTTCGGTGGGATTGTTTGAACATCAGAGAGGAGCAGTTCTACTCTCAGCTCCCTCCTGACACCATATGGTGGAATCTCATTTTGGCCATTTGTATGTGCAGTCTCATTCTTTCTGTCTTTACCCAGAGTTCATAGACCATAAACCAGTACATCGTGTCAATTCATACGTTAGGATGAAGTATGTTTTCCATGTTCTATCGAGGAGGCTCACCTTGCCGTGGACCTTCTGCTGAGCTTCACTGCCTTCCAGGATGTCCTCTCCGCCCTCTCCCGATGCCACTTTCCTCTGAATGTGAGCATTCTGCTCCCGTAAGGCCACAATCTGCAGGGTGGCAAAGAGCGAAATGGTCAGAGCTGCTGAGACAGACGCAGTGTCATAATTCTTTCATTCACACAGAAACACAGAGTATGGTTATTGGTCAGAAGAGATGAGATAAAGATGGAAAAGAAGTCACATTTCAAACAGTTTTAACATGTATTGCTGCATGTTTTTGTGGCTTTGCAACACCAGTAAAACATTAAAAATCATATTTCCTCCTTGTGCAATGCCAGTAAATTACAGCAACACACAGCTTGTGTAAGAATTTCTGGAACATACCTTCAACAAATATGAAGCTGAAAGCATGTGAATAGTCACTATAATTATCATGTTCAGCACCTTAAGCAACTGTCCTAAAATCAGAATCCTGCCAAAGGCGTGACTGACAACAGCAATAATTAGGGTCTTCCTTGATGGACACCATGTGATTATCACTTTGCCGCTGATGGCAAACAGAAAGGTAGAGCATGCACTTGGCTGGAGATTCTCATAAATATTTTATACTTCTGCTTCAAACAATAACACAAATGGCCCTGAGACTTTGTAGTGCCTAAACAAGACTTCCCAGAACTTGAAACTTGTGGCAGAAAAACTGTAATTTACAACAAGAAAAAAAAACAGTAAAGACGACATTATGCTTCATTCTTTCTGGAACTTCCTCCAAATAAAGGTGATGACAGTGCAAAATAGAAAATGATACAGAAATTAAGCAAATTGCAATGATGGTACATCAATTAAGCCCTGATGTAAGCTTAGCACGGACGCTATATCCACTAGGGGGCCAAAACATGAATCATCCCAGTAAAGCATCTTAACCTTAAACCTTTTTTTAATTTGCTACTGAGAATATCAGCCTTTTGCTTATGTCATGAAAACAAAAGAAACAGTGGCGACAACAGAAATAGAACACGAAGCCATTAAAGGATTTGCATCATGCTCAAAAAACTTTTCTCGTAAACTTTCAGCGATTTTTCTGGATGGAAGTGTAGCTGCGCTTCTGACTTAACCAAAGCTGACATGACTGCCTGTACAATTTTTGTAGCTATTGCATCTTGGAAACTTGTAGATTTCTTGAGGACGTGCACAAAAATCTTTGAACAAATAAGTGGCAGCCATCATGCATATACTGTGTGTGTAGTTGATGTTAAGTATAACCCTGACCTTCTATTGCCTATGTCTGTGTCCATTACTTTGAGTGTGTAATTTTGCCTCTGTATGTCCCTGTACTATTATTCTGAGATTGCCGGTAATTTCTCCAGCTCAGAGATCAAATGCCAAGACAGCCCCTGACATTATGGCATAACAAATGATTGATGGAGGGCTACAGATACATCCCCAGCTCTGAAATTAGACAAAGCAGAAGTTTGCCAGACGCAAAATGAACTCCTTTCATTTCTTTTTGATGCTGCTGAGTGCCTCTCATCAAAGGCCATCATCATTTGAGGGGCAAGAAGATCCGAGATGCATGAGACAGGCTTTTAAGGATTTCTTTGATTTCTTTATGTTCAACACTTCCATAATGGATGAAGAGGAGCGAGAGGAAGGGTTTTTTTTTGTTTTTTTTTAAAGGTATAAAAGATTGATACTGTTAAGGCGAGAGCTGGGGGCAGGCACGTCTCTGGTGCAATGTGCTTAAATTGCAATCCAATATACTTTTTGGAGTGAAAATGCACATGAACACACACACAATTCTTGATCATAAAAATATGGGAAAAGTGCATTCATTCCTCTGAAATTCACCTATGATACCTTGGGATTTTTTTTAGCAGAGATGTGAAGGTTAGATGCAGGATTAGAACAGACAGGATAAAGCAGAAAGCATTATATACCCTCTAGGTTTCCTTTGACTAAGTCTTAGTCTGGATTGGTCCCAAGGTAGACCAGTATGGACCCCATATAGTCCAGTTGCTGGATTACATGCATTGACTCAAAAACGATCCTTTCAAAGTCTCTATTCTAACTTGCACCAACAAATTGTAATATTTGAGCAATCATTTTCGAAAAGTGCAGTAATCAGTGTGTGTGTGTGGCCACTTAAACACCTGTGATTGTGTGATGGCAAAGGGCGTTGATGTCATCAGATATGGCTGCTTTTCCCAAATCCCTGGAGGGAGAAGGGGCTCATACCAGACCTCCATCCCAAATCAATTACCAGTTTGCAGGCTCCTGGCTCTGCCCGACTCCCTGGAGTCTCTGAGGTGTGGACATTTCCATTCAGCAAAGCCAGTTTAACAACCTCTTCCACAGCCTCAAGGTCCAATCGCTCATCTGTGTGCAGCGCTGACAGGCTCAGCGTGAAGCATTTATTAGGGTCGGCCTCTGCTTGCACCGCTCAGACTTTCTAACCTTGGCTGTGAGATGTGAAAGAAATCTTCAAAGTCCAAAACTATACTGTAAGATTCAGAAACAGACACTTAGTCCGGAGGTTTGTAAGCATGATTCAAATCCTGCTAAAGGAGAATGACACCAGTATGGCAGCTTCAGCAACCAGCAACCCGTCACGTCTGTAATTTTCTCTTCTCTCATCCCCTGACACCATCTACCAGATCCTCTTCCAGCTAAATCCTGCATTCAGACCACATACAAGCAACTTGAGCATTGACTTCCCATCCAAACAATTCATTCCTATTTATCTGTTAAGCATCATCCTGTCCATATGTTGCTCTTCCTCACCTTCTTGTCAGATGTGGTTTGACCAACTGCATCCTGTACTCTCATTAACACCCACCTATGTTCACAACCTGGCTGTAGTTCCCACCTGCCACCTCTATTTCTGTCTTCTGCCTCTGTTTGCTGTTTTACATTTCCTCCTTTCTACAAACCTCACAACCTTCTCCCTTTTCACCCCCCCCCCNCCCCCCCCCCACCTTCATTTCCTCTCCCTGCATACTTTTATTTGAGGTCTGACTGTCAGACTGGCATGTCTGACACACTTGAAGTATCAGCCTCAGGCTTTTTTTCTTCTGGAGCTGCACCCTCTGCATCCACTGGCACTTCTATAGGCTCCAGCCTCGAGGCTGAGGAGTTATGCCACCATGCTTATAACAAGAGCGGCCCCTTTTCTTTCAGCTCCATCAGCTTCAGCTTCAGCCACTCATCTGGACAGTTTTATCTTGTATTCCATCAGAGGGTGAGGAAAACAAATCCTGTCAAGGTGTTGGGTTGTACTGAATGATATATATATTTAACGCATATTTGTAGAATTATATTTGTGTAAATGTTACTTGCATCTGACAAGGAGATAACTAATGCACATCTTGGACATGCATACTGTACATGTTTCTATGCATCTGTAAATTTTTTGTACATATTTCACAACCATCCATCCATGGACACATTTCAATAAAAAGGAAGACCTTAAGACATTAAAAAAAAATCAAAAAAAAAATCAGTGTCTTCACATGACAAGTGACGTTTACCTCCTGATTGGCTGCTGTAAGCTCCTCCTCCAAAGCAGAGACCCTCTCCAGCGACACTCGTAGCCTCTCTCTCACCTGAAAACAAAAGAACCAGCCGTTGCATCAGGACCAGCCTGCAGACCTGTTATTTGGCGTAACTGGATGAACCCACCTGTGCACGTTGCTGTGCTGCTTCTTATCCCCATGAGGCCTAATTGTATTCTATTCTAGTTAATTAAAGGTTAACATGGCGGAAAGAATCCCTACTGGCACAGCAGGGAGAGAGCTATCCTCCATTCTATGCCTGTGCTATTGATTTTAAAGCACCTTTTGCTAGGAGGAGATTCCCCTCCTACTGTCCTCTCTTCTTCTGTGAACAGAGAAAACTCTTCTTGCAGGTTTCTGTATTTGTCACAGCTGCGACGGAGCAATTTCTTGCACCGCATGATGACCGCTGTTGTGGCCCAATAGAATGTCAGATCTCAGAGGAGCTTGATCCTGGATTAGAAGTTAGCAAGGGCTTGACTCAGGATGGCCTCAAGACCACCAGCTGCCCAAAGCTGGTTTTATTCCCTTGACCAGCATCCATTGGACATTCTTTATGATGAATGGCTTTTAGAGGAGAGGAAGGATGTGTTACAGGGGGCTACGGTCATCAATCAATAGGCTTTGAGAGGTGGAGAAAAGGCTTGTCAGGACAGCTAAAGGCTAATACCAACAAATAATACCTATAGTAGAGGAAAAGACACAATGTTAACTGTTTTGGCAATTTTTTTTCATTTGTAGTTGGAGTCCAATCCATCAAATAAATACAGTAAAATGCTGAATACATACACTGATGCTGTTGAACAAATATAATATACTACTGCTGTAGTAAATGTGTTAAGACATGCATTAAAGTTACCAGAGGAACTTCTAGCCAAGTTAACAAAGGCAACAAATGCCTAAACCAAACTTCATTTCATTTCACATACAAACATAACAACCCCTATATACACACATTCCATGAACGAAAGGAACAGGAAGAAGAACAAAGTCTTATAAATACCTGCCCCTTTCTTCACAACAAACAAACTCTAGATTTATGTAACAAAACTTAAATGAAGATGGTCTACCCTTTACTACATTAACTGTTTAATCTAATAATTTAATCACAACCAAAAGACAAATGATCAAAATACATATACTATCTATCAGACAGCTTAACATTTCTCATATTCATAACAGCCAAATATTCTTTCTTACACATTTTCCCTCTGGACCCCAAAACCCGCTGGCAGGTTTGAAAGGCATGTTTTCTTTAAACAATCACCAAAAATACACCATTTGTCATAGCCAGAAACTTTAAAAATCAAAATTATTGTCAGGTTTTCAAATTTCCGATGGTCCTTGAACTAACCATGTGCGCCTAACACTTCCGTAAGGAAACGTAAGCAAATCTAAGCTTAAAATAGTGATATTTCCTCAAAATCACTTTATTAGAAATGTCTCATTTAAAAATTTGCTAAAAAATAAACCCTTTGTACAATCCAAATTCTGCATTTTTCACTGCAACTAGCAAGCCTGGAGTGCCTATGATGCTATGTGTGCTCTTTAACAGTCATGTGACAACAATTCAGTGAGTCATTGGTTGAATGCAGACTGCAGCAGGCACACTAAGCCTATTGTTTATAAAGAATATAGGTTGTAAAAATGTAAATAGTTCAGTATGTATAGTCCCTTTTTTGTTTTTTAAATTTTGGTAACACTTGTGGGCACTTGGAAAATGTTGTATATAAAGATTACATCTTTTTTCAATTTTTAAAATAAAAGAAATTCAACTTACGTTTTTTTCTTTTTTTTTTTTATGATTTATGACATTATAACTGTGTTATACTGCACAAAAGACATTTTTGAGTTCTTCCTACATATAGCCATGATTGTACTGCTTCCATAGAGGTGCAGGACTTGCAGCTACAGTGAAAGATGAGCCCACAGTGAGTAAAAATGTGACAGGAGCAAAAACTGCCCAGAAAATGCTTGGGGTTCAGATTGAAAGAAATTAGAACAACCTTTTGAAATCATCATCTAATGAATTCCACAGTTTAACTCCAGCTACTGAGATACTTAACAATAATTAATTTAATTCGTAAACTTAACTATAAACACCATATCAGGGTCAGCATGGGCTTCTTCTTTCTTCAGCTGAGGTAAGCAAAGGGAAAACATGACAATGTTGTGATGAAGTGCAAATAGAAGCAGACTTACCTTCTCATCTAGGGCTTTATGGTGCTCAAACAAGGATTTGAGGGCTTTGAGAACTTCGACCTCGCTGGACACTCCTGATGGAGACTGTGCCTGCCGCTTGACCACCGTCATACGAAGTGAGCGCTCGTGTCTGGACACCAGGCACTCCAGATGCTCCAGAAGTAGCTGAAAGACACGAGATGTTGCCCCCTTCTTAATTTTTAACATCACGTTTGAGTATCATCATTGCAATCATCATCATCCACATTTCTGCTACATTTAGCTTTAAATTCTGTATCATTTGAAAGGTAAGACGAATGCAAAAGTCAAATTGCCTGCGATCCTTTCCAACAGTGCACAAAAGGTTGCAGAGATAAAACTGGATTCATTACTGCTTCTTGCAGAGATTTAGCTGTGAGACCAGAACATGATGGGCTTTCATTTCCCTTTGATTCTTATTGGTGCTAGATCACGGAGATACTATGACAGTTTGATGTTTATGCAAATCGCAACACTTCATCCCCTCTTAGGAGATGTCCAAGGGCAAAATATTATGAGCCGATGATAACGATGTGGTAACAAGGTGTAGAGCCAGGTTTGGGGGTTAAGCAGGTTTTTGTTATGAAACCTCACTGACATGTCTATGCTTCACTAGTTTAAATATTCCTCACTAAAGGGCACATAAATCACTCTGGTGGGTTCGTATGTATTCTGAGGTTAACCGCTGCTATCACTCATGAACTAAAAGGGTCATTAATGCTCTACCAAGGCCTTTACCAAACAATACACATTAAACATGTCATAACTGAGAAGTAGGAATACACAAAATACACAGACAGGAAATTGGGGAGCATAAAGGGATTAAATTGGGTGTCAAGATGAGAGAGAAGCAGGATGCCTGTTGCATAATCGTTGATGGTTCTGAAGAAATGTTGAAAAGGTATCCAAAGCAATCATTCCTCCTCCTCCTAAACAACTGGAGAAACACACTTGAACATGCATATTTGCAGGAGTTTCATGAGTTTCACCACTTTACGATCCACAACTCCATGCCTACATTAAAAGAAACAGTTGTCCTCCTGCTATGACATGCATCAAAGCTAGGAGTCTGGATATTTCCGCTTAAACACGACGACCCGCGAGACAAAGCTGCTGACTGATTCATCGAAAGGAGACCGAGCGTCGTCTCCTCTCCAACCTGTCGGATAAAATTGTCCTTGAGTGCTTGAAGGGCTGCCAGCAGACTGAGAGCCTCATCAGCAGCCATCAGTGTTCGTGTCCACATACACACTCCTGCATACACATACTCGCTCATCAAAACGCCTATGGCTTAATCAATCAGGAAGTGAACGCCTGCCCTCTGCTCTACCTTAAATGCCCTTCGAATAACAACAGGCAACAACCCCAGTCTCCTTCTGCTCAATAACTCTTCTCATCTTCTATCTCTTCCTCTCTCCTTCCATTACGCTTATCGCACTCTGCACCAGTTTTCATCCCACAATAAATTCATTTATATGCATGTCATTTGGTTGCTTATCCAAAACAGCTTAGAAAAATAACAGAGTTGCGATGTCAACTCTGTTGTCAGCTTCTCAGGCCACAAACTGCCTGCACACGCCTTAAAAGATTTAGATATGAACTTTAAGACCCTAACCAGGCTTAATTAAAGTTTGACTGTAATTGCTCATTGGAGGATTCAAGGTGATAATAAAGTGAGAGAGTGAAAATGAGTCGACTCTCCCTGTTTTCTTTGTTCCTTCTTGTTCACTGTTGTGCTCAAATCTTTTGCATTTGCCACTAGAACACAGTGTAAAACAAACCAAAAAAAAAAAAAAAAANAAAAAAAAAAAAAAAAAAGTCTTATCTGTCAAAACCACATTTTCAGGGCTACACAATTGAGTTGGTCCACTAATGTTATTGCTTGTTTTTCCAAATAACTGGACACTGCCAGGCATCAGGCCATTTGGATGCAAGTTTTACCGTTGAGCAGCCATCCATGTCCAGTAAGTTAAAAATGTTAAGGCAGAATATTGGGAGTTAATGAGGTATGTCTGAGCATCAGGAACAGACAGTGCACATGGCTGCTTCACCGCTTCCAGAGCCTGAAAACCTCCACACCAGAGAGCTTAATATTTCTTAAGACACCGTCTATCAGAATGTGCAGCAGTGTGTCCTTTTTTGCTCAGAATCACCGACATGAAAATTTCAGGGAAGTTCTGAAACCTTTGGCAAACTCGTGGCACATTTAAAGGAGGAGGTTTAAGTTGAAGGAATACTTTCACACTCTGAAAATCATTAGCAGTGTTATTTCCAAGAACTACTGCTGGAAATGTCAAAACAACAGCGATGACTGGCTCGCTCTAATGGGGAACTGTCAGGTCGAATCATCTGCAGGGTAACCAGCTGAGGGCGAGCTTCATCAAAATGCTTCCTGACTAGAGGCAGGTGACCAATTAATTTGCGGCGGCGTGAAGAGTACAGAGTGTGTCAGGGCTCCTCTCACCCTGGTGTTGTTCCTCTCAGCTTTGAGCTCGGAGATCTCCTCCTCCTTTTCCAACAGCTGCTCCCTGCAGGCGTTAAGCTCCTTGGTCAGCGCAGCAAACTCCTGAGGAACAATAAGAGAGAGAGGAGAGAGAGAGAGAGAGAGGGAGAGATTGGGTCAGTATCTCATAATACTCAAAAGACCTTATAGAGCTCCATGGTGGAAGATACAGCCATGCAAGGCAACACTTGGCAGGTCTTGGGAGATGAAAATATTACAAAGAATAAAATCAAATCACTAACACTGATTTGATAAAGATTCTCAGTCATCCAGGCGGTAGATAAGTTGTAGAAAACTCAGTCAGGTCAACTGGATTCAAGTTTTTAAATTCTGAAACGTTTCACCATCCATCCAAATGGCTTTGTCAGTCAGAAAAAAAAACTATTAATTTTTATTTTTATAATAAAATTACTTATTTATTTTAATAATTTTTATTATTTATTATTTTTTTATTAATTTAATAGGCTTTATGGCGGTAGGTTCGTAAGTAGGGGTTGTTTGTAAGTTGGATATTCATAAATCAGGAACTGCCTGCAATTTGAACAAAATTAAAAAAAAAAAATCGAACATCAATTCCTTATAATTTTATAAATAGAATAAACTGATAAACATCCAAAAGTATTTCAGACACCTTTTTCTTTCTGACGAAGCCATTTGGATGGACGGTGAAACGTTTCAGAATTAAAAAACTTGAATCCAGTTGACCTGACTGAGTTTTCTGCAACTTCACTAATGCTGGTATTACTGTTACTATACAATATATTTTCAGTTTCAAACAAAGGAAGACTACACCTCTGACTCTAAAATTCTCTGAGAACAAACTTTCACCAGGGCCCAGAAATCCTCCGATTTAGCTTTTTTGCCAGTATAAATTCAGATTTTTAGTGTCATCAACATGAACTCAGACATGTAAAAAAAAAAAAAAATCATGCAAATTCATGGTACAAGTCATATTGCAGACATAATTTTCTTCTGGATAGATATCTTTAATTGAATCAGCATCTTCTTAGCTACACATTGGTGGTAGCTGCATGTTTCTAGCCTTATTTGCTAATGTACAGTGACAATAAGCATATTTTTTAATCTGCCAGATTGGGATCTGGGCTAAATTGCACCAGTAGCTAGTCTATTATAGGACAAAAATATCTGATTTTTTTCCCACCGTAAATAACTGGCTTAGATTTTGAGAAATAAACTTAAATGCTGAGAAATGTCCCATCTTGGAAAGTTAAACAAAGTGAAAAAAAATCCTGGTTTCCTGCTGACAAACAAACGATGATGGAAATATAGTCTCCTTGGCTGAGAATGGAGCATGTCCCAGCCTGCTGTGACCGTGCCTTAGCATCTGAACGCCAGGCCAGCAGATGGATAATGACATAAGAATTTAAATATGCCTGAGCTGCAGTTACACACCAGTTTCTTCCAGAATGTCCTGCCGGTCCTCTCCAGGATCCATCATTATCTCCCAGATGTCCCAAACCCAAACAAAGAAAACAGCCTTCCAACACCCACAGAATGGTCGTTTCCTTAAACTAATGTTTTATTGGCAAACTCAAGGATTCTGTGCTATATGCTTAGACGATAAGAGTCTGGTAAACAAGCATCAGAGGAGCAGAGGCAGCCATTCGCTCAGAAATACTTCAAACCTTTTTTTTCCCCTGTCAGTCAAGTCTAGTTTAAGCACAGATGGAGCAGAGTGAGTCACAACCGGCAGGTACAAAGACATCAGACACAGAGACAAATGTCTCCAATGTGACACCTGAATGATGCAGGAGGTTGTGTTTTAATTTACAGGTGACGCTTCGACATAATGACCAACACGCTCTGTGTTTGATTTCAGGGAAAATGTATGCATGAGTATGCAGCAGAATACTGTAGGAACTGAATATATAATAAAAAAAAACAGCAATAGAAGGGCGATGGTACTTGTTTATATTAGTTATATTGATTTTGTTCACTCCCATAAGATCCAAACCATAAGAAAACATGATGGCACGTCCAAATAAATTAATTACATGAGAAATCATATAGATTACTGTAGATATTAGTGCAAAGTGTCACAGCTGCGTTGACTTGATCTGTCTGAGCACACATTGTAATCCAAAATCTGTACACCAGCTGCCCTTCAGGAGACAAAGATAATAACTCAGCGTTACACAGTGACTCTGTGGGAATACTGCGTCTAGCTACAGTAACACAATAAATCCTCCAGCAATAGAACCTTATGGAGCAACAAATCCTCTCCAGAAAAACAATGCACCCCAAAAATACCCTTAACTTTCACTGTACTATGAATAAAAGATTAGAAAAAGAAAGGAGATTTAGATCTGTGATCAAAGAGAGGGGAGGCGGAAGAAAATGGCTTCTCAAGCATCTCGCCGATGGAATGAATGATGGAATGAATGAAGAGAAATCAAAGAGCTGGAGGCTTTGGTTGCCTCAGATCTGAACAGGACTGAACATCTGGAACATTCACAATCAGAAGTTTTGGGATCTTGGGTTGCAACGCAGAAGTAGTTAATTTCAAAGTAAATGCAGCTGATGAAGCAATTTTGCCCTCAGAGCGGAGGTGTGAAGAAAATTTCAGAAACATACGACCCCAGAGCGGCTATTAATGTTTTTGTCTGATCATAACTTAATTATCTCATTCCATCAAAATATGAAAATGTTTAGTCATGACTTAATTATTAGTCCTCATTGTTTCTGAGCTTATTACCCGAGCTAACAATTTAATTATGCTGTTATTTTAAGATATTACTTTGATTGATTCGAAAATCTAATTAACTGAGACAAAATGGTTTAGTAAGCAAAGCTGCATTTGTTAAACTGTCATCTGGTTATTCTCTTCATCATTTTTTTTGAATGTTGACTGTAACAAAGTCACAATGTCATTTCTGCCTGTGTTCTGTTGATTAATTATGCTCTCCTCTTATCAAATGAATTCTGTGAGCCGACTTGAGCAAAATTATCAAGTTGGAGTCTTGGCAAACTTTAAGTCGTGACAATATTTCCACCCACTTCTCATCACAGCTCTCTTAAGCTTTTTGTATCAAGTGACAGAATATATTAAATTCAGATACTGAATTCAATCCTCATGGAAAACAAATTAGGATGCAATTTTGAAATGATAACAACATGAAAGATCATTTATGTGTGCTAGGCAATAAATATAGACTAAAAAGAGATAAAAAGCCAGGCCCATATCAGAAAATTAGGGGAAAAAAAGAAACCACAAAGCCAAAAGCAGGATGGGGTACAACCTGTGGGGCTGAGCTCTGACATCTTCATCTCCACCAGATTATCCAAATAAACCCTGTCTGGTATTTTGCAAAAGTCAAGATGTCAGAGGTTAGACCATGAGGCCAAATGTGAATATTATATATACAGTAAGAGCCTACTGAGTTTAGATCAGGTCAACTATGAGGGTCCAGCTGTTGCCATAGCAACAGCAGATGTGGAAAAAAGTGTGGCCACATCATCCAGAAGAAACAGCTACATTTATAAATTGTTATAATAAATGACATCAGAGACATCATAAAAAAAAGTTTGTAAGATTATAATAACTTTTTCATTGGAAATGTTGGAATAAATGAACTTTAAATGGTCCCCACAGGGAAAAGTGTGGGCACATATTTACTATATTCATTTTACTGTTATAGTATGTTATATTTTTAGCATTGCCTGTATCCTGTTATTATTTTGCTGCAGAAACAGTCCAATTTCCCCATGGTGATCATTAAAATTTTACTGTCTGTGAAAATATCTTGGGAATGATCCATAAATGAAGCTGCTCTGTCATTATAGAATACTGCACCTCTTTGCCTTGCTGCATTTTTCTTCTCCAAACTTGATGTGTACAGTAGGTCAGGCACAAAAAAGAAGCTCAGAGCTCATAAATCTCTCTCCCACAGGAAGAGACACCTCCTCCTAAAAAAAAAAAAAAAAAAAAAAAAGCTATTCTGCAGATTGCGCCATTTGCTGTAATGCTTATGAGACACTAACGATCCCCAGCTTGGGCTCGGATGCTGCTGGTAAACTGAAACTTCCTCAGTATCTGACCTTGATACACGGTCCTCTCTTTAAATCAGCTGCCTCGATGCAATCCTTCATGTTAGAGTTGAAAGAAATATCTGGGACATGATTTTAAGACCTCCTCATCCTAAAGGCCACACTGCCAGTAGCTCGACATTTTATGGGCTCCAGTGAAATAACATCTCATATTATATGGTGACCTCCAGAACTAAATTTCAACTCCTAGATTTATGGAGTCATCTCTCCAAAACACAGAAAGACCAAAGCCCACAGATTCAGGCTTCTTCCCCAGAACGATTTACAGAAAAAAAAAAAAAANGAAAAAAAAAAAAAAGAGTATTTGTGGCACTGAGAGTGTTAGTTCAGTTTGTAACTGTTGCCGTCACACAGCGTCTAACATCCTGACACCTTCTTTAATTAACTTCTGCATGTTGTGTCATTTTGAGCATCAAATGTGGCACATACACAAACTCAAACACACACCCAAATGCACACACAAGCAATCACAGAGTGCTGTAATGCTGGAAAAATCACGTCATGCTCAGATAGGCACGACTAAGACATGATAACACTTAAAAACAGCTAGTTAATGATTTTTAATAATGGTCACCTGAACTTTTGATTTTTAAAACATTAGGGATATGGTTTTATATGGAAAATGGTTGGCAGCAAATATGTATATTTATTGGGCTCAAACTTGCAAAACCACTGGTATGGTCCTTGAAGTTGGAGCTGCTTGTTTTGGAGTTTTTCTGCTAGATCGTAGCCAAAAATTACTGCATCTTTTGCTTTATGCAAAGTCTCAAAAGTGCCCTAAATTAATGCAGCAGCTGAATGCAAACATGACATAGACAACCTAACGCCTATCGCTTTCCTGTTTGCATTTCTATTATAAACACATGCATCTACACATTGACAATATAAGCAGATGTGAAACATATAACGTCAATATCAATATGAGGTGTCTCATATTGCGAATGCTTAGGTTCCACACTGAATTATTTAACACTTTGCCATGCAGCAAATGGAACTTTGTCTCCATTCAGTGATAGTTATTTTGGTCTATCTGTCAAGGAAACCACAACCCAGTAAATTTTTATTCCCAGGATACATGCCATCCAGGCATCGCTCTCATAAATAACCTGAAAATGGAACGGTGGGTTACAGGGATCCAGAAAAGAGAATGGTTAAATGCACTAAAGGGGAAATATGATTTAGTAAGCAAAGAGAGAGAGAGACACAAACACTCCAGGCTTGCGTGACTGAGCATCTTCCACTCGTTGCTTAAGTGGACTTTTATCTATATATATATATCTGTTCTCTCTCGAAAAAAAAAAAGNACTCGTTGCTTAAGTGGACTTTTATCTATATATATATATCTGTTCTCTCTCGAAAAAAAAAAAGCAAGCACATATGCGCACACACAAGGCTGTTGGGAGCCCTCACAGGAAGTAATAAAAGCAATGCTGACATTCCTACATGTTGCTAGCTGCTGCAAATATGTAAATGGCAGCAACTGCAGCGTTCTAGCTCAGGGTCATGATTAGTAGGTATGCATGAATAGCTTTCTACAGTTTTTCTTTGCTTTTCTTCAAAATTCAGAATCATTTTACTGGTGGCCGGTTGTGATGAAGTGTTAACGTTTTATTTTATCATCCGTTCAAACAGTTGGAAATATAAACTTCCACATGGATGAGCTGATGTTTTGCTCCAAGCATCTCCAGCCACTTCTTTACTATGATGTACTGGACCAGTACACGCCTCCCTCCTTCTTTTCCCCAATTCTCATTACCTGGGCAAACTGCCTAGCACTGCAATATGTCAGGTAGTGTGTGGTTGTGTGTGTGTGTGTGTGTGTGTTTGTGTAAGTATGGTGTCTGCCTAGAAGGTGAACTCTAAAATGAAATGTGGAGGACAAGGCTTCCTCCCAGAGTCAACCAACTGTCGGGCAAATTGTGAAAAGAAACGTGTGTGTGTGTGTGTGTGAGTGAGAGTGTGTGTGTGTGAGAGAGAGAGAGAGAGAGAGTGAGTATCAGGAGAGTCGTGCTAGCAGCCTAAAACAAAACTGGCAATTTTGCATCACTCTCAGCCATCCGTGGAATGGCACGACCTCATCTCCTGCAGCAGACTATATCTGGAACAACTACCAATGAGTTGACGCTGTAACCTGCAGAATGACTCCCAGTGGGTGTTTTCCTTTGAAAACGCAAAGGGAGCAATTTGTGAATGCATCGTGACTCTAATTTGGTGCACCAAAGAAAACTCTGGGAAAGTAAAAGATAATGAGCATCAAACCGAAGCCTGGCTGTTGTTGGTGTTTTTATTTTTATTTTTTTTTTTACAATCTTTATACAGAAGTTTCAGAGAGCTCGATTGTAGGCCTTTAATATTTGATAAAGTGTTACATTTACAACGTGAGACCAAAGAGAGGACAGGACAGAAGGAGTCTATAAATAAATGATGAGGTGAACCTCCTGCTATCAACATGAACATTGCATTTCTCACGTTTTAAAAACGTCCGTGCGGGTCGGACTGCATGCTGGAAAGTGACGTCGCACTAAATCTGATCTGACATCGTCACATTCAAATCAAATCAATAAGAACTTCCAAATGTGTAGTAAATCCATATTTTATCAGGGTTTCGATCAATCCAGATTTTTAGAATAATATTGCGTGAAGACCTCATCTTCAATACATTTTTCACAATTATTATGATAGAAATAAGCTTTTTCTGGCAAAAGTTTCACTTTTGATCAAACAACTCCAACTTTCTGATTTACATAAATTTAAAGTGAATTAACCCCAACTCTATCTGATATCTGCCAATACTCGCTCACTCAAACATGCTGATTTTTACCCACGTAGACCCTAAACTTTCCACCGAAAACAGGATACATGCACTACATACATACATACACTACATGCATGTTTGTAGACACTCAAAGCTCTAAAGCACTTGATTAGAAAAAAAAGCATTATTTCAGTCAGACATCATTAACTGCCTAATTCCTAAGCAATCATCAAGACCTCTAAAGTTTTAATTGGGTTGATGACACTCTAATACCCAGAACAGATAACAACAAATCCATTCAGGGGCAGTACCAGCTTTGGATTCTTGGCCTACATCTTGCTGACAAGAAAGGACAAGTCACAGACTGTATATTAGCCACTGAGGTGCCAGGAGGAAAAGCTGCAGCACGAGGCTCATTTCCTCTGCTTTAAATATTAAAGGAGGCTATCTGTGCTGAGCGAGCATCTCTTCATCCTCACACCAGAGTGCAAAAGTTAGGCGACAAGTGTTAAGGAGGAGCCGATGTGCTGCTCAGTGCAGTTCCGCTGCAGCAAGCGATTTGCTGACGCCACCAAGACCAACATGTACAAGTCATCTCGGAGAGTCCTTAGCTTGGATTTTGCTAAACTGAAAGTTCCATACATGCATGCTACAGCCGACTGCTGACATTTTGCCATGGAATCGCCTTCGGCCTTAATCGTGGTATATTTTTAAATTTGTGTTTGGGTGATTCTGTCATTGGTTGCACATTTGAAAAGTCAGAACAGACAGGTCAAAGTTGATTTAGGTGGGAATTTGGTTGAATTTGCCATTCAATCATGAGGCGGAGTGTGCCTGGCCTACTCTTTTCTATGGGCCCGATCATATGTAAGCACCCTTACATCTGTATCTCTGTCAAATTAACACCAAGGACATCCACTAGCTCAACTAAGCATCATGCTACAGGTTACCTTGAGAACTCTGTAAAGGCATGAATATTCCAGTATTCGTGGGTTCCCTCATCCTTTTATTCTCTGCGGAGGAACTGGCAGGTTGTAGAGCCATCACAACTTCAAAGAGCTGCTCAAACCAAAGAGGACAACAATGACTACAAAAGCATCATGCTAGATTGTATTTTTATTTCTTTCTCAACACAAGATATCCGGTCTACCTAATAAAACAATATGCCTGTCAGATTTTATCCCTCTTTCCTTGCTAAGCCGTACATGTCCTATAAATATCCACATAAATCTAATGGCACTACCTCAAGGTAGATCATTTATGCATAATGAACTTTGCACAAATTAATCATTATCTTCAAATGAGCCAGCCATGAATAAAGGGAACCAATGAATTTTTCTCGTTGCTTTGATTTTATTCAGCTTGATTGCCTGTGATTATACTTGGAATTGGACAGTCAGACATATATCTTCTCTGGAGAGCTAAATGAGGCCAGATGAAGGAGGTGAAATACATACTGAATATGTCGTGTTTTTATTGAATGCGTGACTTGGTCGTGATAATATATGAAGGCAGAGTTTGAACATTCAATGCACTGACGCCTTTATCGGACAAGAAGCAAACAGCAGCTGAATGAAGAATGGCGACTTATAGATGGGAGATAGACTTGTTTAAGCCCAGCAGATCACCACTTGTCCAGGCATGTATATATGTGCACAAAAAAAAAAAAAAAAAAAATCAGGCATTAAAGGTCACAGGGTGTTTCTGTGGGTAGGTGTGTGTGAGAGAAAGAGGGTATGAAGGAGTTGAAGGAGACGTGTAAAATGATTTACAATGACCTTTATTTGGTGAGGTAAAAGGGGTCGTCTCTCTGCTGTAAAGGCCCCTTGAGGCCAAGACGTAAATCAGAGAGTAGAAATTACAGCCTGGCAATTTACTACCCTTGGCGTGCCTAATAACTAATTTTGAACTCTTTGAACCCCTGTAAGACGCCCTGCCCCACCCCCACATCACCATCCAGCCCACATCAGCACAGCCTCCAACCTCCAAAACCATGCCAAAGTCACCGATTCTGTGGAAGTTTGCCTAAAGAGGCTTAACTGTTATAAAGGGAAATATAGGACTCAATAGGGTTGTACGGGTTTACTGACACTGACATTTGTGTGTGTGCGTGTGAGGGCAAGGTCAAGACAGAGAAGAAACCAGCATCCTCTCAAGATGGATTATTGTGTGTGTTCATTGGGGAAATGAAAGTGAGGCGAGGAAACAAGTAATTTCTACTCTGATACATTTCCTCACGTTTGACATGTTCAAGTCCGGCGTACGCTATAGTGATAAATTGATGCCGCTGCAATGCATGGTGATGCTGTGCAAATATTAAAAAGGTCAGGGGAGGGGACAGAATGTTACTACCAATGAGAATTTACTCTCTGTTTTCTACATGTAATATTCTAACACACACACTTCTTCATTTGCTCCCAGTAATATCAGGCATCCAGGCAGCAACAAAGCTGCATATCGCTGCGAAACACCCAAACAAGCACGGCTGGAAATGTCAGGCCATCCATCATTTATTACCCATGGAGAGCAAAATGCACCAAAAGGGGGCAGATAGTCTTAGGCGCTGGTTAGCAACTGCATGCTAACCCTGGGCTGATGTGCTATGACTGCCATCCTTGTGTAGCAGGAGCTGATGGCTGACAACCTAATATCCTCTTAGCTGCTGTGAACAAGCAAAGGGAAACAGGATTACTGTTCCTTTATATATATATGCAGCTCCACTGAGGCGCAACCTTCTTCTACAGCACTGGGAGTCTGCAACGAGATGAATCTGTCAAAGGGAAAATGCACCGAGAACTGATTTTGCACAGTAACCGCAGATGAATGAACAGTTCAGGGATGAAAGCCGTAACCCGAGCCTTGATGTGGCGTTGTAAATCCAAGTCCTGTTGCAAGATAAGTGTCAATTTTCACTGATAAACAGGCACCGGAGCTGTTTGGTGCTGTTCGGCGTAGGCGAGATGCCATGTTTAGAAAAATTCATCAAACAAGTGGTGGGATTTGAAAAGATTACAGCGCAGAGAGGGGTGTAGGCTTTGGAGCATTGATGAGTCAATCTCTGCTCATGCAGATAACATCCGCTGACAGCCACGACAAACAAAACAAGCCTCTGTGCATCCAACAAACACACGATCTGATGCGCGTTCTTGTCCATATGAAAAAGATTGGTTAGATTAGGAAAAGCCAAAGCTTCATCAAAGGGATCTAAACAAAGACCGCGTAGACCCAGAATACGGAGGCAATTCCCTCTTATTCCATTGATTTGGGAGGTGAGTGCAGCAGACGATTTGTACTCTCTCAACCCTTTGACATTTTATCCTACTGTACTGCTTTGATTCCAGGTGTTTTGTCTAAAATTGCTGCTGAAAAGCTATCGCTAACGCTGAGGGAGTACTGGGCTGCTGACCTGAACTTTACCTTCACTTATCTCAGATAACTGGCAAGAAAGGCATTCTGAAACTCAAAGATCACATTGAGAATTGCGTTATCTAAAAAGCAGAGGTAGTTAAAGATTAAAAAAAAAAAAAAAAANAAAAAAAAAAAAAAAAAAGTCAGAGAAAGTCCTGGAATGTGATGGAAAATCTCAACAGCTTCATAGAAAACAGCACTCAACTGATTTCTACAGATGTGAGCACTTGAACTCTTCACTGTGTAATTTCTCGATCAGTAGACTAAATTATAGTTTTGCTTTTTTTGATTTGTACAGTAGAATAATGTCTCACTCTTCATCTGAAAGGGTTTTTTTTTTTGTTATGTATACACTGTAAGTATAATCCATTAACATTTATTACATTTGATGGCACCAATCAGAACATGACATTGTCTAATCGCACCTCAAACCATCAAGGTGATCATATAATCTCCAATGGCAATTTATGGCTGGCCATAAAACATTGTACGCGGTGTAGCTATTTAGCCTTGGACACACTATTAAAGCTAAATGGCTTGTAAATATTAAAGGGCATGAATTAACAATTAGTCTCAGCACTTTGAACCAAGGATGCCATTTCAGACTGCGAGCAGCCAGCGAGAGCAGAGCAAAGGCAGAGATTATGCTTACTTGCTTGCAGTAATTCCCCGCTGTGATGCAGTTATATCTTTAAAGGTGTTAAAACACACTTCAGCTTTTATATAAAAGGACACATTTTACTATAAATTCTCTTGCAATAACACCATCAAGATCTCCTTATTGTATTCTACTACCAACTGAGAGCTACAGAGAGCAAAACTGGATCGTTGCAGTGGCGGGTGCCACGCCTCAATCAGCTTCTTTTTCTCCTTGGCTAAGAAAATAAGATCAAATCACCACAAACAACAATAGAAGCCATTTTTGAATTCCAGTTTTACTCATATATATCACATCCCTCAGAAACTGGAGAGCCACGGCGATACGCCTCAGCGGTTGTGGCACCTGTAAGGTCATCGTTAAAACTGTTTGATACACACAAAGCTTCGTCTCCTTCGTCTTGTCTTCGCCAGTCATCTGAGCTGTCTTTGTGCTGGCGGCCTTATCGCTCTCCTCCAGCCCTCTCTCCTGTGCAGTCTCGTGGGCACTTACCTTGCCGGCAGATCCCACGGTTCCTACGTGAATTATATGAACTCCAATGAATATCACGGTTGTGGACGTGAGGCGAGATCCTATCTGTGGGCTCTTGATGACTTGGCGGCTGAGGCTGGTTCACAAACTGATTCAGATATACAGTTGCTACCTTTCCATATTATCATGTACCAGCAGTGATGGCTTTTAAAGGTCAAACCAAACCATTTCAGGTTAAACTGAGGTGTTCATGTTATGCCATACACTGTAAAAAGTCTTTCAGTGTGTTAGTCCATATTACATAAATTTAAAATGTATGATTCACTAAAAAAAAAAAAAAAAAAAATTCCTTTTCAAGTGGATTTATTTAAGTCACAAATAAGTAAAAACTGCAGTGTAAAAAAACCTTTCTTTGGTTTAACTTAAAAAAATGAGGTAACATTTTTCCAATCATTTTTTAAAGTTGNAAAAACCTTTCTTTGGTTTAACTTAAAAAAATGAGGTAACATTTTTCCAATCATTTTTTAAAGTTGGGTGAACCAGTATTTTTGAGTAGGACAAACTCAATAATATATATTTGACTTTAAGCCTAAAAATAAGAACAGCCTATGTGGAAACAGCCAAGAAATTGAGTTGAGCAAACTTAATAGTGTCAACATGTGACCTACATTAAACTTGATTAAAATTTAAGAAAGAAACACTACAAAATTGAGCTCCATGAACTCATACAATTTTTTAAAATTTTGGCAAACTCTTGTTTTGAAAGAATGAGATCAAAAATCAAAAATCATGCAAATAAAGTTTACATTTGATGTATTTAACATGGATTGTTTGTTGGCATGTTTATATTTGTGGAGTAATACACCAGAATACAGATAAAGATTTATAAAACTGGGGAAAATGCTAAGGTAGCATGTCTGTACTTCCTGTAATGGGGTAGTGGTGGTTTAACAGTTAGAGAAGTGAGCTCGTGACCAAAATTACAAAATTAAAATTAACCAAAAAAAAAAGTTGTATGAATTCATGGAACTCAATTTTGTAGTGTTTCTTTCTTAAATTTTAATCAAGTCTAATGTAGGTCACATGTTGACGACTATCAAGTGGGCTCAACTCAGTTTCTTGGCTGTTTCCACATAGGCTGTTCTTATTTTTAGGCTTAAAGTCAAATATATATTACTGAGTTTGTCCTACTCAAAAATACCAATAGTTCACCCAACTTTAAAAAATGATTGGAAAATGTTGANCTGAGTTTGTCCTACTCAAAAATACCAATAGTTCACCCAACTTTAAAAAATGATTGGAAAATGTTGACTCATGTTTTTTAAATAGGAATCTTTTACAGTGTACGGCTGTTCCACATAAAGCAATAACTACACAATTCGCAGGAAAAGATAGCTCAGTGTATATTTAATCACAGATACACCAGGAAAACAAATCTGTATGCATTCGATCGGAAGTTCCTACTCCTTTCTCTCTCTGTCTCTGCAGGTAAACACCGAAAGTCAAATGGCCTCTGGCTTCTGCTCAAAGTGAATTAGAGTTGAAGGCCTGTTGTGTGCTTCTCTGGCATTTTATGAAAGGTCTGTAGCACAAAGGAGACCACCTGAGCATCAGCCTGCATTCATAAAACTGCATTCAGTGCACACACATGAAGCAAAACAGTTCAATCTTTTGCATATTAACGACCAGTTTGACAACTTGAAGTTCATGCTACTGGAAAATTCAGAACACCGTTGCTGCATGTTTACCAAACGAACCAAACTCGTAATCATTTCTGTATTCGCTCTAATGCGGCGCAGCAGGAGGGAGTGTGCGTGCAGTCGGGCGGAAATCAAACATTAACACTGTCTGCAGGCGGGCGGGCAGAGATGCTGAGATAAGGAAACACGGATGGACCTGGAAGGCTGGAAAATGCAGTTCACACAAAGAACATGCAGCCCTGTCAGCTGACATCAAAAAACGCCGGAAAAATGACACAACGGAGTGATCGGTTTTCTCGTTACAGTGATAAATGTAATGGGAATATATGATAAAATATTTCAATGTTTGGAATCTGAAATGAGCTGCTTTTGAAGGACCTTAATGAGTTGTGCTTGGAGGTCTGATTGCGAGAGCTGCAGCGACTTGAAGAAAGCAACACACACTGAACGGCTGATGTGTTACAGTGTGGAATGGGGCGCACAGACAGAGAAGATTGTCCTTGGTAGGCTAATGTCCCTGAGCTCCTTGGGGGCTAAATGTCCAGATGTGTGATTTGCCCGCTTGCCTGGGTTCTGGCCCCCAAGTCCCATCACAAGCAGCATCCATCACGCTATGACACAAAGCTCACATGCTGCAAGACACAACAGCTCCCTGGTTTGTAAATAGCAGCTTAAAGGGTTTTATTGGTCTCTGCTAAACCCTTTCTACACTGTAAAGAAGAAATCATCATATGTCACAGCTAGGGTTTGGTACTGGTCATTTTCATGCTTTTATCCACCTGTATTCTCTCTACTGGACGTGTTGATTACTAACCCATGCTAATCGCCTCTGCGCCAGTTTTGCCCGGTGCTGAAAACTAAATAATCACACAAAGACTCCAGAACTGTCCTATTTCAGGGTAATAGAATCATTGATCACACTTTGTAAAAAGGACTTAATTATCACACAAATATGCTAATTCTTGTACACCCAGCAATGCTGCTCTGTATTGGCAGCAATGGAGACAGACAGAGACAGACAGAAGGCAACAAAACTCTGATTGACAACAGAAAGGGGGAAGATGTTTGTCAATAAATAATCTTTCTACACTTCAACAGCTACAAAAGCAGCTGCTCTGTCAAATTCGGTAAGATCAAATTTGGCTTTTTTGACACTGATCTGAAAGAACATATTCACATTGAAGATGTGACCTGTAACATTGTAATTTGGAATTTACAGTGGATTATATTTTACCCAGAGGGACAGTTAAGGGTTCAGAATATGACTCAAGTACACCTCAACTCTGGCTGCGGTGGGGACATAGTGTGGAACCTTCCACCAGGCCATCTTCCAACCACCAAAGTTCAATAACATGTATTTTCAGCCCCCAAATGCAACCTAACAAGTAATAAAACACATCCAAGCATGAGCAAACACTAGACTTTGTTTGCTGCAGCTCTGCTGGGTTCAGACAGGACAGTATTACTGCAATAGAAAGGATAAGGAAGCAGAACTGCACAGCCTCCTCTTTCCTCACCTGCCCCATGTGCCGACTTCGCACAATCCCTCTCAATTCCTGCACGCATAACCAAAACACTTCAGAGCTGCAGCCTGAGAGTCACATCTTCATCAGCATCAAGTCGCTCATAGTGTGTTTACATTGGGGAGATATTAGTATATGCTTTTTTTAAAAATAGTCTTTTAGCAATATCTCCAGGATATTTCCAACATAGTGAGATATGCACATTTATATGTATGTCAAAGCTTCTGTCAGGCGGATGAATCTCCATATCGTATCCAGGTGAGATTCCCTGCTAGGTTGTGGTTATATTTAGGTCTCATTAATGCACTAGACATATACAGTACAATAACATACTCTAGTGTAAAGTGAAATACAAAACCAGAATGCAGAATAGAAAAAGCACTAGTGTTTTCCCAGGACACAATCAAGTGCTGCAGAGCCTCCCTAGTGGCATCTTAACATGGTGATGGGGTCATGCCAAGGGTAAAGAAGGACTTATTTGCTGCAGGATGCAATGTCAAGCCAAAGCATGACAGAGGAACACTTGAAACATATCTCAATAATATATGAAGGGTATCTACTGTATCTGTTGAGGTTTTGTGCTCTAAAAGCTCTCATATGAAATAACGGCCACACTTACAGGATGCTAAGTGAAATCTGCATCGAATCTATCATTAAATTCAGGCTCCAAACATCACACTTTCCAAAATCTCCCATAAAACTCTAAAAGAATAGGACAAAAGCAAAACTCTTTGCCAACCTTCAGGATTCTACAAATCTTCCCCATTGCTCCAAACATCAATTTTTAAGAGCTGACACTTTGATTCATTCTTGCTCCTGTTCTCTTTCAAAAAAAAAAAAAAAAANAAAAAAAAAAAAAAAAAAATAATAATAATAATCTGACCTTATTAATGTAATAGAATTATGCATCTTTAATCTAAGTAATTATTACTAATTACTGTTTTCTTTAATCCTTGATGAAAACAAATGACATATGCAAGGATGCATGAACTGTTCAAATTTGCACTTTTGTTGTGTCTTCTTAATTTGCTACTCTGATGCCTACTTTTCAGCTGAGGAGAATTTCTAAGTTACAACTACACAGTAAAACCATTAGTCATGAAGCTCTTTGAGGGTGCGACTTTGTTGTCATAGCTGATTTGAGTAAATTTCGAAAGGGCAAACACGCGACGGCGGTGACTGGCTAATGCTGGTGATTTGCCAGTTCCAGCCTCTGCACCAGTCTGCTCCCTGCAGCTCTTGGAGCCGTTGTGTTGCCAATTCAAGATGTGCCATGTGGAGCAAGCCCTGGTGGGATGAAGCGTTGCCAGACCAGATATGCGTCTGAAATCTCAAGGGTTATTGTAGTTGTCAGATATGCGTCAGAAATCTGCAGGGTCTCCAGGGTTGCCAACTCTGCCTCAAATCTCAATGGTTAATGGGTTGCCAACTCAACCATTACTGAGTTGGCACCAAAGTCTTTCTTTTGCTGTTAGGTTGCCAGATATACGCCACAGCAGGTGGAATATGAGCTCTGAAATGCTTCTACTGTGAGCTCCAAAAAGGATCCTGGAAGTGCCAGCAACATTTACCTCACCTTCATGGATTAAACATTTTTAATGTGAGTGGATTCAAAATAGAACAGTTTATAGCCATGCCGCACATCAGCTCATTGAAAAGCCTAATTTGTACAGCTAAACATGATTACATATGCAGTGTAAGCATGATTACATACTGTATTGACACCAGGGTAATTCTGTCAAAGTGAGCATATTTGCTTTGTGTGGGCAATTAGCTTTAATCAGTTTAATTACTGGAATGAGTCCTGCCTGCAGGACACTGACAGATTTTATAAGTCACTCTTCCATACAGTAAGACTTCTCTCTTTCTACAAAGTCTGCATTCAGTAAGCTCTGTGTGACATTTATTGCTGACTATTAACTAAATTTCTGGTCATTCTTAAAGGAAACATCACTTTTTTTTTTCTTCGTTATTTTCCCTCATTTTTACAGAGTAATATAATAGGTATTATGTGTTGAAAACTGTCAAAGTTGCAAAACTTGAGGTTGTCACCAATAAAAATCAGTTCTCACCTTTAAGATTTTACTCATCTACACCATGCATCTCTCTCTCTCTCTCTCTCTCTCTCTCTCTCTCTCTCTCTCTCTCTCTCTCTCTCTCATTAATTGACTCTTGGGTTAGAACCCGTGATCTCTGTTATGTCAAATCTATCCTTTACCAACTGAGCTAAACTCAGAGCTCAAACAGCTATCTGTGCGGCTATATCCTGCAGTTACACGTTCATATTTAACATTTCTGTCTGTCTGCTCTGCTTTTTTTTTTTTTTTTTTTNTTTTTTTTTTTTTTTTTTTGGGAATAACCAATAGCCAGAGAGACTTAATGTACATGAGCTGTTGCTGGTTGCAGCTAAGAATAGAAGCTCATGCATCAGGCGCTGGGAAGAAGCAGCATTTCATCAGTAGGAGGCAGCAGCTGAAAAAGCCATTCTGAAATGAATCAATCCACTTAGAATTCAAAGTTGAATGTAACATGTAACACAGAATTCATGTCACACATCGCCATTGCATGCATCATATGAGAAGGATGCTGGTTAAAGCATAATATTGCTGTAACTCCTTGCAGAGTGATGTTTACAGAAAATCGTTGTTGCAGGGGAAAGGCCACATGTAATTGAAAGTCTCTTACGTGGGAGTGTATGATTTGTTGTTCTCCTTTTTCCTTTTAAAACACACCGTCGCTTCTATTCAATCACCTCTTTATTGGCTTCTGCAGAGCTTCAACTACAGAGAAACACAAAGACACAACACTACCCACACACACACAAGCATCTACAAAAAGCTGTTGCTGATAAGCCAAGGAAAACATCCATTATTGTGAGGACTGACTTTGCAGAAGTATGGATTGACCTTGAGCAATCATATTTCCTTCATCAGGGGGATGGTATACAACCTGTTCATTCAAAGGAAATCAACACACTGACCTACAAATCACCATCCTGCCAATCTAAAAGATGACAACTCATCTCATGATATATATAGCATGTTAGTGGTGCAGTGCTTCATGTTCTGCATACAGCAAACCTTAGCTAAGTGTGTAAATCCTCATTCTTTTAAAACATCTGCCTCTGCATACCCTCACAGTGTGTAAATCTGTGTCGTATTTAACTTTTTTTTTTTTTTAATGATTTCCTGCAACAGCATTCTTTCTCACAACAACATTGCATTATGGTCTATCGAGGCTGCTGCCTGAAATGTTGAACAACGGTGCAAAATGTGAAGTTCAGAGCGAAGCCCTTGTTTTTCCTGAAGAACTGACAGCAAAACCTGACAGTTTCTGCAATCAGACTCCGTTGAAGCTGTGCTGGAAATATCTCAATATAAAGGCAAGTCAGTGTTTGGCCAGCTGTCCACAGAAATAACACAAATACGTCAAACAACAGCATGAGGCCTGAATATACAAGCCAATAGCTGTGCTTTCACCAGAATTACAGTGTTGCAGGGTTTTAGGGTGGATATTAATACTGAATCAAATGTGTAATTACAAACCCACAAAGAATAACCACCCAACTCTGCAGAGAATTGAGAGTCCTTCAGCTCATTGTTCTGGTTTTACAGCCACACATTCACATTAAAGTCTTAGCCGCATCTTTAGCTCCGTAAGATTCCAGCAGCAGAAGAAAGAAAAGCTTCCTACCATCAAACAACAGTCAGAAAAAGAAAAGCTGAGTAGAAAGTTGAGTTAAGCTAAAAACCTAGATATTTTTCTCAGGAGTTGGTGGAGACAAAACAGAACTAAAAAAGATTGGACTTATATTTTGTCGATACTGTGAGTTGCTAATTACTAAATGAGAATTTCTGCAAGTTTTAAACATTTGAGGATGACCTTTCTCATGCGCTGGAGCTTTTGGTGGAGCAGACACTGATAAAATCCAGTTGCAATTCTTCTAAAATCCAGCAGGGTGCGATCACAACTCTCCAGCCAGCGCCAAACAATTTCTCCCATCAACAATGTCAGTCTCACATAGTCATCAGCACTAAACATGCTCCCCATAACAACATTATAAGGCCATGATATGTCACGACTGTATTTCTATCAACTTTGGGGTGTTTTTCCCACCTAGCGGCCAAAATTTGATTGGTGCATTTTTTAAGAACCCTTGCTGTTCCTGTTGCGGCTTGGTTTTCCCAACAGGTCTCCTGCATGTTTGAGCACATGCATACATAAACAGGCATATATTACATTTCAGAGATGATTTTGTGTCTGTGTATTCCTCATTATACAGCATCTATGTCGACAGCATCACTGAGGCACATCTGCAACCACAGGAGCATGTCTATGCTAATCAGCTGGTGTGATCTGCTTTGAGCTCGGCTCCAGCCGACAGGGAATACTAGCCTACAAAAGCTGCTATTTATATCCAGCCCATGTTCTCCCTCTGTATGTCCCTTTCATTAACGCTGCTGTTGGCTGCCCCAGACAAAAGTCCTTAATTAAAACTAGGATCTTAGCAGCTAAGCGGTGTGGACATATTACAAGCTTTCGGATCATGAAATCTGCAAGACCTCAGCGTTGAGAAGGTTAAAAAGAATGAGGGAAACAGGAAGCTTTCTGAAATGACTTTGAACCTATAGCATGTTAGGAGAGCCAGCATCAATGATTCATTAGCAGAAATGTCTGCATATATAAATACTGAATATAGACTAGTAGATTGATGATACTTTTACATTCATTCCATCTTAAACTAAAAGACAGAATTCCGTTTTTCTCGATGCAAATCCATAATCTTTACAATCTTTGGATTATAATACTACACAAAGCATCATTATGATCGGGATTAAAATTAGAAAGTAACTTCATGAATTCTTTTCTCCAGAGATAATCGCTCTGGGGAACAAGGATTCAGCCCAACAGCTCTTTCCTGTTGGGCTGACTGGTGCAGAGAAGAACCCCCCGTTAGGAATAAAATTATCTTCTGCTCTTCCCGAGAGAGCGACAATCACATGATAATAGTGCAGATTAAAGATGCACATTTCATTTCCATAACAGATTTAGATTTTCATGAGGAGTATTTCTTGATGCCATTTGCCAATAACAAAAGCCACAATGATAGATAAGGAGAAAGGGGCGTTGGAAGCGGTTGAGGCAGCCTCATGGTGGAGCATCGCCTCAACTCCTCTACCTACATTTGCATCGAGGCAACACACATCACCTTGGAAACAAGCATTCTTCTTCTCCGAGCATTGTTACCATAGTAAAGCATGTGACCTCTCCCCTCTTGTGTGCTGCAACTGTTTCTCCTGGTGCAGAAGATAAAAATGATGGTTCGTCGGTCATCATTTGCCACTCGTCCTAGTTAATGGATGATGGTAACCAGGTAACCCTGAATCTTTCGAAACGCAGTTACAGTGACGACTTCATTGATTGTTCATTCAAAACACCCCGTCATGGATCTCTGAAAACCCAATTTCTGCACCAATGTTGTTAGCTTCACACAAACACGGGATCAGTTTTCCCTTCAGGTGATTGCCGGCCTTCTGTTGACAGATAGAAAGCGACAGACAGCAACAACAAGTTTTGTTTTAAACGGCAGCAGGCAAACTGTGTCCAGTTTACTTCCAACATGATTTCAGCCTGGAAAATAAATAAATAAATAAATAAATAAATAAAATACAGCCTGTGGTGATATATCGCAGTGATACTGGAATAAGATTTCTGCCAATCTGCATGAGTTGATGAAATTTGATTCTTATTATTTCTACTCCCCAAAATCACCAGCAAGTCAAGACTTTAAAACAAAGAAACACAAACTGGTAAACCAGCATTGCATAGATTTGCAAACAATGTCATCATATTTTCTTTTATCCTCAAAAATAAATACTTTTCCAAACAAATCACTCCTTCAGGCAAACCGTATGACCCAAAGCATGAAGATAATTTCACCTGGCAGAGGATAAGCAACACTCCATTCCCCCTGCCTCCAATTATCACAGAAAACAAGTCTTTCTACTCTACTGAAGCACATTCGTGATAACAAAACAAGCATCAAATTGGTTTGTTTCCTTAGAAATTTTTTCCACCCACACATGGAGTCACATTAGAGTCACATTCGAAACTTTCATTTACATCTTTAAAGTCAAGAAAAGTGTCGTGTCAGTCCTCATGGTTAAAGAATTAATTACATGGAAGACCAAAAAATAATGAAAGTTACAGAACATATTGTAGTAAAGAATAACTTGGATGAATCCTTCATCCAATTAGGATGAGTTTGTGTGTCTGTGTGGATGATCAGATGTTTATGCAGTATTACATCATTATAAAAACATTTTCTCCTGAAGCGCAAAGAGCTATTTACTGCAAGTCATTCAGTGGGGAGAATTTAGAAATTTAACATCCTAATAGGTTACCAGCCTGAACCATATCATAATTTATTTGACAAAATCTTTAACATGATCTTAACTTTTGCTGCTTTATGAATATAAGAAATAACACATCTGTTATTAATAAAGAAAGGAGGTGGTTAAGATGGTTCCAGGACGGATGCAGCCTTTACACTTCTTACCAACGGGATGACAAAAGCTATGATGCTACTCTAACATGCAGAGAGGAAAAATCCCAAAGAAAACAGTGAAAATACTCAGCCTTTTAATCCTAAAACAATATCAGATGTGGTGCTAAAAATCGTATTATTTTCAGAGCGGAATGAAACCATTCAGCTGGTAAAAGGACAGTTCCTCAGATTCTACACAGACACTTAATGATGACGGTGCTGAGGAGTTGGAGCACCATTGTGTGTGTGTGTGTGTGTGCCCTTAGCAAACATTATCAATGACTGCCTAGAGATAATAGAGCTACTGAATCGATGTTACATTAAAACACTGATCTCACTGAAACCCATTAAATGTATCGAATACCAAACGTACCAGCCACATGCCAACCCTAAATATTACCAATAATAAACCAAAATCCGCAGACGCCATACCATGCATGGGTGCCTGCGCTCCGTCTACCTTCATTGGCAAAGTAAAGGTCATGATTAGCTTGAGGGCTTGTGCTGAAGGCAGGAAGAGGGGAGAGGAAGTTCAATACTGTGGGGACTCGGTGGAGTAGTCATGCATCAACTTGATGTTTGGTTCTGCAGGGAGGGAGAAGATCCCATCGACTGCTGCTTTCTGCAGGCTCTGAATCACTCCACGCTGCAAACACACTCGTTTCAGCAGCATTGCAGCCTTTACACCTGATATTTAATCATCTCTGCTGAAAGCGTTAAACAGCTATGGTCATTAATGTTAAATCCTGAGTCTCTCGATGGAGCAATGAGGATAACACAGGAATTTTGTTCAATCCTGCTTCAATCCCTCACTTTATGTTTTTTAGGAATGGAAAGTACTTAAATACAATTTCAAGTTTTGAGTATTTACATTTTATGTTACTTTCTCCAATTTGTAACATTTCAGAGGGAAATATTGTACTTTTTTACTCCAATAAGTGTATCTGAAAGCTGTAGCTGCTAATTAAGACTTGATTTTGCCAAGTAAAATCCTAAATAATGCTTCAACTAACATGAAAGCATGAAAATCCCTAAAATTGGAGATACCAATGCCAAACTGGGAACTGCTCAAAGCATTTCCACCACAAAAACACTGGTGCTCATCCAGAAAGAAAAAAAAAAAAAAAANAAAAAAAAAAAAAAAAGGGATAATAATGGCCTCGCCTCTCTACCTTCAGGAAAGATTCAATGATAAGAGCTCTGGATGGGAAGACTAACGACAGATTCCCTTCGGCTGTTTTCCTTGAATGAGCTAGAGAGATTAAAACAACATGAGTCTGCCATTAATTTGACAGCGATGGGAAAGCAGTTCGGCCGAGGCGAATCACCGGCAGCAGCAGTTCTTCCTGCAGGACGCAGCAGAAGAGTTCATTCATGCACAACCAAGCTGAGCCTGCAAATCCAACACACCAAGAGCTCCTCCTCAGAAAAGCTCAGCCCTGCCCAAAGACAAATCCGCTCAGGCTTCACTTGACTTCACAGCAGCAGCGGCAGCCGAGGTTACAGACAGACAAATGCTGCAAAGCAAACGCCTAATCTGACTTCTGATAAAGCAGCGCAGAGGTCAGAAAGTTTGCAGCTTTCTCAGGCTCAGAAAATCTAGAGGAGCCACTGAAACTAAACTGAACTCTTTTCATCTCCATTCGCAAAGAACACAGTCACCAGTGATGTCTCAGGCGCTGCATTATGGAAATCTCATTCCCTAATTGAAATTCAACTTCATTTGAATTCTTTTTAATCTGACTACCTCTTTGTTTTTAATCCATTACGCTGTATTTGATCTAAACAAAGTGTGAGTTGAGTCACAGAGGCTTTAATGCTGATTATCCTGGAACTCATTATCTGGATGTTTCTGGGACAACATGATTAGTACTCACAGGTCCAATGTTTACTGACGAGACTCTCAAATTAAGCTTAACGTCGTGATGCAAATACAAGACTGATAACTATAAACACAGGAACCAAGAAAACGAAAGAGTATTGATTGCAGCTCAGTATAACAAAAGCTATCAGAATGAAGCCATTCCTGGAAGCCAAAGCCCTTTGGCTTTAATATGACAGATAAATCAATAAAAATGAGATGGATGTACAGCAGTTTTTGTTTTTGAAGTGACTGTTTAAGGCTCATATTTCAATGTTGGAAAATGCGCATCATTTCGGTCTTTCACTGAAGAAAATGCAGTACTGTATAGAATGATGAGTGTCAGATTTGTAAATTATTTTTGCTTTAAAGGACCATACCATCTATTTTGCATGTTTGAGCCTAATATATCCAATTTTCATACACATAACGTTACTGACAATCATTTCCCAAAGCATACTACTGGAATGGTGAATTAAAAATGTTTTTCCTACCTTCCAGAACGCCATTGGTTTCAATTCATTCTGATATGCTATTAAAATCAACTTGTTGATACTTGAAACGTTTTTGGGATAGGTAATCTATCATCATAAACAAGACGTGTATTCAGGTTTTTTAGAAGTTACGTAATTTTAGCGTTTAAGCACAATAAAAAGTCTGGAGTGAATGTATGCCTCCACCGGGGAATATAGTCCCAAAAGAAGACCTGCGTTCATGGAAAAATNGGAGTGAATGTATGCCTCCACCGGGGAATATAGTCCCAAAAGAAGACCTGCGTTCATGGAAAAATTTTAATGACCATGACTTCATAATTTTGCTTAACTATTAGCAGGCAAAACATTGATTTTTAAGGTGGGTGTATTGCTTGAATATTTGATTTTGAAANTTAACTATTAGCAGGCAAAACATTGATTTTTAAGGTGGGTGTATTGCTTGAATATTTGATTTTGAAATTAAGAGGTTTTGCAAAATATCAAGAAAACTGAAATTCGGTTTTATCCTTTGGGAAATAATTGTCAGTAAAAAATGAAATATTTTAGACTCAAATGTGCAAAATGGGTGGTATCGTCCTTTAACTACAGTCAAAAGATGACTGGATTTGATTTCTGATCCATCAAAAGTACAACAATGTGATGCATTTCCATTCATCTTATTTCATGGCTGTATCATTGATTACAAGTCGTATGAGTTAGGAGAGTGAAGCAGTTTACTACATATCAACACGATTAATTAATGCAGACTGGAAGCCAAATTCTATAATGTATTGACCAGACTATGAAATTCTATCCCCTTCCTTTCAGTCTACTGAACATCTCTCATTAATCAACAAGAGCAAAAGTATAGATTTCACACACGCTGGATTAATTTTTCATTGCAGGAAGCATATGAATGGCTACACTGCAGCCATATTTGCATGTTTACAGCGTCATGGCTCTAAAGGCCCTGATGTCAGTAGAATCTCAATGGCGGATTTTTGGCTTTTATCTACCTCTGATGCTTCCATGTTGTGGGTTTTTCACAGTAACTTTGGCAAACAGCGTGGGCTTTCCCTGTTAAATCCCAGGGTCTCCAGGCTTATCACAAGCGAGACCAAACTTCATAGTGTGAGAGTGAAACTTCAGGCTGCACAGCTGACTGCTGTTAGTGAAAAGTGAATCTCCTGATGGGCTTGGTGATGCGAGCGATTGAACTTTTGCTTTCATGTCATATCTCTACTTCACAACAAGGCATCACTTGCCGAACGAAGGCAAAATGCATGATTGATGACTTAAATAGATAATTAAAAGAGAGACCGAAACAGCAGAGGGGAGAGAGAGAGACGTCAGCGATTTCCTCCTGGGATCAGCTTCACCGCTGTCACCGTAAAGTCACTTCAAACACAAAGATTTTCCGTGCAGCGCTGGGATCAATGCCGCCGCCGCTGCTTTTTGGCTTTGAAGCATCACGCTTTCATTGAGTTCAAGTGAGGGGTGACAGGATCAAATGAAGTTTGGCAAAAGTGGGCAATCTGAAGCAAGACAACTGTGACGAACGACACGGGAAGGGAAATCGTTTGTTTTGCAACACGAGCAGGGAAACAAAGCAAAACAAGCAACTTGTTCCATATAAAAAAGCATCAAAAGAGCTGACGAGTGTCAAAATGCAGAGAAGAGGACATGAGGGGGACGGATCACGGTGAGGGCGATGATTGATGGTGAACATAGTGGCGCGTTATTTCCTGTTTGCTGGTATATTGTGGAGAGCAAGTAGGAAGTGGGATCTCTTTGAGGAATCTGTGAGGAAATGAATAAACAGACGGAAGCATGGCGTCCCGCGCCTCTGCTGCGGGACGCCACGCGATAACCTGCTGTTCATCCATCCTCCTCCTCTTCCTCCATGCTTACACTCGCATCACATCACCACACACGCTAATGGGATGCACACAGTATATACACTAGCTGTGCACATGTACGGAGCAGCATATATGAGAGAAGATGAGAAAACATATATGAACAGGATCGCTATGGCAGGAACTAGCTGAATGTAATTAGATAGCAGCTTATGGAACTGTAGGCAGATCTGCAGTTTCCATCCAGGACAAAATCTAATTGACTTTCTGGTTCTGGCTGGTCAGAGGACCCTGTAGATCAGTGTGTGAGTCAGAAAGACAGAGATATATAAAAAAAAATGAGAAAAATATAAATAGCAGAAAGGTAAATAGCAGGAATAATATTAACATTAAGAAATAGATAGATAGTGTATATTGCAAGACAATGAGAGAACTGAGAAAAGAAAATTTTAATAAACAGATGTAATATAATGCTGTGGTTCTCAAACTGTGGCACGTGTAACACTGGCGGTACTTGAGACGCCCCTGGCTGTACACCAATCAACTCTAGAAAGCAATTGAAATCTATGGGAATTCTGTTATTGTGGAAAATTATTAATTATTTACTTTTATTCATTAAAGGACCATGCCACTCATTTTGCATGTTTGAGTCTAATATATTCAACTTTCATATATGTTACATTACTGACAACTATTTTCCAAAGCATACTACTGGAACAGTGAATTAAAAATGTTTTTCCTACCTTCCAGACCTCCATTGGTTTCAGTTCATTCTGCTATTAAAATCAACTTGTTGATACTGTAAACGTTCTTGGGATAGGTAATCCATCATCACCAACAAGACGTGTATTAAGGTTTTTTTAGAAGTTACGTAATTTTAGCGTTTAAGCACAATAAAAAGTGTGGAGTGAATGTATGCCTCCACCGGGGAATATAGTCCCAAAAGAAGACCTGCGTTTATGGAAAAATTTAAAGGACCATGACTTCATAAGGCTGCATAACTATTAGCAGCAGAAACATGGATTTTTAAGGTGGGTGTATCGCTTGAATATTTGATTTTGAAAGATTAAGAGATTTTGCAAAATATCAGGAAAGCTGGGAAATGACTGTCAATAATCTTATGTGTTTGAAAATTGAATATATGAGGCTCAAACATGAAAAATGGATGGTATGGTCCTTTAATTGATAAATTACTTCATTACTCATTGTTTCATTAGGAATTTTTTGTTTTTTAAATTTTTTGTTTTTTGTTATTCTTGTCATTGAAAATAGCCCAACTTGTCCTCTGTGCACCCTGTTACTCCTACACAAATATCAATAACATTTCAAGCTCATACTATAAAATACTCAAGTAAAATAATCAATTTGGGTGCAGTAACAAGCAGACGTGAGGTTTTTTCTGTTTCTTCTTCTCTCAGTGGCTTGTTGCCGGTGTGGTAAGTACACAAACTGCACATACATAGAGATGTAAACAGAGAGAGAGAGAATAAATAGATAAAAGTGCGAGCTCTAAAGAGAAAGAGAAAATCCCTCTGGGGTGAAAGACAGCATGACAGCACAAACAGCAATGGCGGCGGCGAGTCCCTGGTCATCCTGCAGCTCATCAGAGTGACACGAGTTTATATGAGCACATAATGACATCACTTTACACTCCAGTAACTCAGATTCAAATCGGCGAGTTATTCACTCACAATAAGAAAAAAAAAAAAAAGATGAAATTAAGCCATAATCCTCTCAATGACTTCTCCATGGCCAGAAGCAGCAGCCAGTAATGGGTTACATATCCAGTTGTGGCTCTGCTTGATGAAGTTATCAAAATCGAGTTATTAAAATGAAGTGCTGCACCTCTCAGGTTATTAAACGACGAGGGCTTTGTGCTGAGTGAACGGAGCATCTGTGCACCAACATGAACCCCTCACCTCAATAATGTTAAATGCTGTTAACCAATTTGTGCAAAATGCTGGTGAAAGAATCTGATTTTTTTGTACTGTTGAGGCTATTTTCATGAAAAGAGAAAAACAGAGATGGAACATGGTCCTGCAGCTCTTTTTATCTGACAGAAACCAATTAAAAGTCCAGTTTGGGGAAGGAAAAACTCTTGGTCTCCTCTTTGGAAAGTGAAGGAAAACCTAATTTTATACTGTATCTAAAATTTTTCTCCCACTTTTAATGCAGTGAACCCAGTTTTGGTGTGCTTAAGGATGGGAAAGACATTTAAAAGGAGACGACCATCAGATAAGACAGAATTTCCCAACCGGAAGTGGAAAGTTCTGCAAGACAGATTTTTGAGGACAAAGAACTAAAAGGAAAAAGTGAGTATGTCAGTAGAAGATTGTCCATTCCCCTCTATTGTTTCCATGCTCGATTGGCTCTCTGGCTTCATTAAACATCAACACACACTTTGATTTGAAGTGTGCATGTTGCTGTTTTGAACTATAATCAATAGCCCAGAGTTAAAATACTTAGTTTTCCTTAAAAAAGCACAATCAAAGGGGAGTTTACAATGAGACGGAAAAGTTTGAAAGGTCTGATAGGTGTTAGGAAGCCGCTCTTTGTGCAGAAATATCAGGACCAGAGAAATGGAAAATCCCTTTCTGCAGCACTAGTGCTATAAACTGTGTCGCTAAACTAATAATGTGTCGACTTCTGTGTAAAAGCAATGTTCTTTTGCCTCCTTTGAGTTCAAGAATATTCAGTCTTGCATCCAAACTAATCTGATAACACGCTATATAATCATTCCCATTAAGCATTTTAATGAAGATTAACAGAGAGGAAAAAGATAACAGCAGCCCACTGAAGGGCATCAGTGAGGCTTAGAAAGAATGGCTCTGGAAAAAAAAAAAAAAAAAAAAACTGGGTGCAACGTCTGTGACCAGCCATATGCCAAGCAGAAAATCAGCATCGACTAATCGCTGCCATCACAAAAGTGTGAAAGCTTGTCAGGGAAGAAAAACAGGCAGGCAGGAAGCGGCGGAAGCAAAAGGCAGAAGTTCACATGGAAGCATCGTTGAATGTCTCAGCGCTCCCTGGAGAGCCATCAGCCTCTGAGCGCTGGCCACTTTAGCAGCAGAGCTGGTAACCCACTCTGAGAAACCCACAGGCGTGGACCAGAGAATGAGAACGGACCATAACAACGTCTAAATAAAGGACCGTTAAAATAAAGGACAGTTAAAGGACCATACCATCCATTTTGCATCTTTGAGCCTAATACAGTCAATTTTCATACACGTAAGGTTACTGACAATCATTTCCCAAAGGATAAAACCGTATTTCAGCTTTCCTGATATTTTGCAAAATCTCTTAATCTTTCAAAATCAAAGCGATACACCCACCTTAAAAACCGATGCAAAATTATGAAGTCACGGTCATTAAAAGTTTTCAATAAATGCAGGTGGAGACATACATTCACTCCACGCTTTTTATTGAACTTAAATGCTAAAATAACCAAACTTCAAAAAAACTTGGATTATCTATCCCAAGAACATTGAAATATCAACAAGTTGAGTTTAGTAGCATACCAGAATGAACTGAAACCAATGGTGGTCTGGAAGGTAGGAAAAACATTTTTAATTCACAGTTCCAGTAGTATTCTTTGGGAAATGATTGTCACTAATGTAAAGTGTATGAAAATGAAAATGGAAAAAACATGCAAAATGGGTGGTATGGTCCTTTAATAACTTTTGTATGAGAAGCAACAGTTGTAAAAAAGAAAATCTTACAGAAACTGAATGTTATCACTGCCGTAACTATCATCAAAATGATCAGTGTTGGTGTTTATGCACCATTTGGAACAGCCAGACTTATTCAAACATATCTTCAGTGTTAAAGGACCATGCTGGTAATTTTGCGTGTTGCCCAATAAATACTACCTGAATACACAATACGTCACTGAAAACCATTTTCCAAAATATAAAAATGTATTTTAGTTTTTGTGTTATTTAGCTAAATCTAACCTTTCAAAATTCAATGTTTCACCTGCCCAGTCATTTTTTATAATTTCTCTGGTAAAAGCAGGCTTCTCCTAGGACTATTCTCTGGTGGAAACATACATTTTTTTCCCATGGAGCTCTGTGTTGGACTGGTTAAATAAAGTTACTTCGACAAAACATTTCATAAAGTCGTGTTTGCTCAGACGTGTCAACTGCACCAACCAACAATCTCAACAGTTTCCTGCAATTTGAAAATATTGCCACAGTTTCTCGCAAAATATCACAGTAAAATGTAATAAATTCCATTACAGTTTTTGCAAAGTGTTGCTGCGAGTCATTTCTGGCTCCAATAATCTAAAAAAAAACAAAAAAGTTGTGTAAGACCCTGTTGGGACTGAGGGAAGCTGATGGATGAAGGAGGATGACGCTTTTGAAATTGTATTTGGAGTAATTCCCATCTCCCTCAGTGGTGGAGAGAACACAATAGTCTGTCAAACATCTCTTCAACATTGGACCACGTCAGCCGAAACACACCCATCAGCTCCTTCCTCCACTTANCGACACACACACATAACACACACATATAACACACTCGCCTCAGACCCCAAATAAATCATATAGCTCATTCTCTCTTTCTATACTCTGTCCGTCACTCTCCTGCACACACACTATCATACACACTCACATTTCTCCAGCAGTCTGAATGTGTTTGTGGAGTGTCACAGGAGTATGGTGAGACCCCNTCAACTCCTCCATTGGTGCCGTGCGTTGCATTCATGCTCCAGTCAGGCAATAACCCCACACACACACACACACACACACACACACACACGATAACGACTGCCGCTAACAAAAAAGGTCAGTGTCAAACAATTTCAACTCAGAGCATTTTGGCTGCATTACCTTCACTACACTGAGACCTGAGAAGTGAATATGTAGCTACAAGATGCTACAATATGCAACATCACACAAAAATGACTTCATTCAAATAAAATAAGGTAAGATAGAAAGACATCAAGTTTTATCGATCCCTTCTGGCCAGAAAATCACCTTGGGATCCTCCAGGAAGAGCTGGAGGATGTGGTTCTGATCTGCTTTGCCTATTAGCTTGTTGCTTAGCGACCCGGGTGCAGAGAAGTGGTGGTAGATGTTTGGATGGACGGATGAATGGAAATACTAAATTAATTTCTTAAAAAACAGCCCAAAGGTGTTCAAATCCAGCTAATAGATTCCAGTTTTCAAGTGTTAAAAGACTCTAAATTCATCCAAGGTTAGTCCATCTTTAAGTTTTCACTCTAAGCAGACAAGACAACATATTTAAAGAACCATACCATCCATTTTGCATGTTTGAGCCTATGTTCAATTTTCATACACGTAACATTACTGACAATCATTTCCCAAAGCATACTACTGGAACAGTGAATTAAAAATGTTTTTCCTACCTGTTTTTCCTATGTTTTTCTAGACCACCATTGGTTTCAGTTCATTCTGGTACACTATTAAAATCAACTTGTTGATACTTGAAACGTTCTTGGGATAGGTAATCCATCATCGCGAACAAGCCATGTATTCAGTTTTTTTATTTATTTTTATTTTCTTGAAGTTACTTAATTTTAGTGTTTAAGTGCAATAAAAAGCATGGAGTGATCTGAACATGCTTCCTAGTGGTGCATTCAAGTGCTGTGGTGAAGAACTGACAAGTTTTTTCATTTCATCATATATTTTTACCATTCCAGTAGTATGCTTTGGGAAATGATTGTCTGTAATGTTATGTGTATGAAAATTGAATATATTAGGCTCAAACATGCAAAATGGTCGGTATGGTCCTTTCAATGCTGTTTTACCCAGTTCAGCTTAAAACCCAAACACACTGAAAAAAATCAAATAATCCCAAGACCTTAAAACATCCTGAGATCCACATGGAGCCGTAAAGAAATAAGACAGAAGCAGACCTAGTGTGGCTTCATAAATAAACCTCAGAGTCAGTGGATTGATCTATACATTAAGATAGATGATCAGCCAACCACAGCACGCCATTCACAACGCCTCATAAATTTGCAGCCACCTGCAAATCTCTCTTCAGTGTGATAAAATGTGTGTGAAGATTTCAGACGCTGAGCCTCAGCGCACGCGCGCGCACACACACAGAATGTCATCATGATGTATTAGTGGCAAGATGGTGGCAGAAACTGACGTCTTTCTTACAGCAAAGAAGTCTTTTTTTTTTTTTTTTTTTTTTTTTTTTTACAAGCCTTCCATAATAAATGAACGGTCTTTTAACATTTTGAATCTGATCAGTGAAAACAGTTCAAGCCAGATATGCAAAGAAAAAAAAAATCCTAATTTTGAAACATGAATGTGACATGAGCTAATTCTATTTAATTATTTCGTTATTGTATTTTGGAATTTATTTTGTTATTATATTTAAGTATTTATTTTTAGCTGTTTCTTAAATAAAGTTTTAGTTTTTAATTAAAATTTTAATCTATTTTTTAATTTAGAATTAATGTCAGTATTTAATAGAGTGATGAAAATGTAGTTGCAATAATTGGAAACCAGTGAAATTATCCTTCTTCTATTGTGAGATTTCACTCCTAATATAAGAAAAAAGTAATAGTTTAAAGCTCAATAAAAATGATTTAAAAAAAAACTTTAGCTTTTTTTTTTTTTGCAGGAGATACTCACTCCCTCACTTTAAGAACACATTAAGACGCAAACAACATAAAACACAATGAGGTCAGATAAAAAATATACAACTGCCTGTTCCCATGGTACTAAAAGCCTGGCCATCAGTGCTCACACACACACACACACACACACACACACACACACAAATACTCATACACACTACATACACACACACAACTTCAGCCAGCAGCTAGAGGAAGATTTATGCGCTGAGAGAGATTGGAGGACTTTGTTTCGGAGCTGTAAAGTGGGAGTACTCGTGTACACATGACCATGAATAATCCATTAGGCTTTGCCAGACAGAAGCGCGTCGCAGAATCTGGATCAGGTTCCTCGTTAGTCCTAACAAGCTGAACAGAAAATATCTCTTACACATGCAAATATGTTGGGATCTGCCTGAGTGCAGTAGGGCAGCAAATCAATGACGAGACAAATCCCTCAAGTGTCTCTTTCAAAAGAAACCCGGCACTGTCCTTTTCTTTTAATTTGTCATGTGACCTGTTGTCTTGCTAATTCATCTCATTAAATCTATGTTTGGACTTGCTCCCGTAAAGCAACCAAGGTCTGTCATTTCATATCTTTGTTTTGCTGTCATCTTCACCTTTGATTGTCTTCCCTTATATCGGTATATTTTATTGACCAAATTCTAAATCCTACTCAGATCCTTAAAGAAAAGTGCTGAGAATAGAATTTTGCAAATTTCAGCATTATAAAGCTTCAATAAGGCGTTGAAATAAGCGGATACAAGACATGTCATAGGGTGAGAAACTACTTATTTTTTTCTAAATTTACAAGACTTTCAGGGGAAATTTAATCAACAGTTTAAGCAGATAAGAGTCTTATTTTTATAATTAGCAGGAGAAATAGCTGAAATAGCACTGTCAGTTATATTAAAAAAGATTTTCTTTGTCTGCTTGAAGCTGAGCAGTGATTAACTCCATCCAGCGATCATGTACAGGACAATACATCATTTTAATCACATTTATAAATAGTAAACTGCTTTCTAAGAGACTAATGCGCTGCATTCTGATGCCCTCACACAGACCATTTCATGAACATGGGTCAAGGAATTGATCGTCCAGCTGCCAACTACTCTCTCACCACTCTTCTTTCTAAAGTTGTTCAGCTATAACACGTTTATTTCTTTAAAAAAAAAAGAAAAAAAAAAGCAGAACTGAAATCAAGAGCATTCATCTTCTAATGGCAAAGAAATAAAGAATATTCCAACTGCAAAAATGAAATATTCATAGAAGAGTTGGTCAAAAAGCCTAAAATACTGTATATTAAAATGTATTTTGGATGAACATAAAATACCTTTTCTTTTGGAAAGATGAAATATTAAAAAGGTATTTGACTCTTCACCTAAAAGCGCAAAACATACTGTACATGTTGCATGATCCACTATGACTGTTATACCTAAGCCAACTGCTTTAATAATTCACAACTTCCTTTAAAATAACACACTGAACTTTATAGTTTGCGCTAAATTATTCACGACAACATGAGAAAAGGGGAAATATGGAAACTCTGAATCACTACAGAGCATCTGAGCATAACAGGGTCAGTTACTGCAATGACACAAGTACACAAATACACACGTAGACGTCAAACGGTCAGTTTGTGTTGCCTGTCAAACAGTGAACAAAGGCAGAAAGTCTGTGAGTATAAGATAGCTATTATGTATTATTTTGGAGTACAGAGACCAATAATCAACAGCAATCTGAGAGATGAATAAAGGATGGAGGAGCGTCAGTCTCATCTGGTTCATTCACCATCGTGATAAAACACCAACAACTCAAGTCTGCTTTCTTGTTGAGTTCCAACCTAGATATTTCCATTTTTATTCCATGTTTAGGAATGTTGCTGCACTTTGTTTCACTAAATAAAAGATGCGGTTATCGTATGAATTTGTAAATAAATCTACAAGTAGACATGCGATCTGTCACAAGCGGAAATTGTCTAATACTGCAAAGAAAAAGTTCTTTTGGGCAATCAGCATTTTCTTACCGAGCTTCTCGTATGTGGAACTTGCTGCCTCCGGACTTGAGAAAGATAAAAAATTTTGCCTTGTTTAAGAAAGGCTTGAAATCCTTTCTACTAGATAGTCAGGAATTCAAACATTAACAACAATAAATGGCACCTTGTAAAATTTTGTGTTTTTTATATATATACTTTTAATATTGTGTACTTGTTATATATATGTATATGCTTATGTCTGTTTTTATGATTACTAATCTATAACATCTACCTGCCCAGAGACTACAGATGAACATTAGTCTATTTTGGCTCAATCTGATACATTTACACATGGTTACGCATGATGTTGATTAATGTATATGGTCCCTGTTAAAAATANCAATCTGATACATTTACACATGGTTACGCATGATGTTGATTAATGTATATGGTCCCTGTTAAAAATACATAAATAAATAAATACAAATAAATACAAATCGTTGTTTTTGGCTGGAGTCTTTCCCAGCATTCAGGGGCCAAATTCAGGATACACCCTGGACAGGTCACTATTCTATGACAGGGCTTAAACACACAGACACACACACACACTCACAGGTCACGCACATCTACTGGGAATTTAGAGCTTCAAATTCCCCAGACCTCGTACACATCTATGGGCTGTGGGAGGAAACCAGAGCACCCAGAGAAAACCCATGCAGAACCATGCTAACCACTGAGACACTGCGTCACCCATCCCAAAATAATTCCAACCCAATCTGCTAAACAGACCTGCTGGAAGCTGCATTATTCTTCTTATCATGCATGCCGGACCGTGGCTGGGCTATTCATACAGCAGGAAAACCCTCATGACTTTGGGACTAATTAACTGTGTTGCATTTATTACATTACACTTGTAATAAACTGTGACTTGAGGGTTTGGTCATTTATTATCTGTGCTCATTGTGTTTATTTGTGTTGCTAAAGGAAATCTTTTTATGAGTGACTTCGTAACAAATCCCCATGCCTGAAAAGCACTTTTAATGCAACATCTACAAATGGCTTCAGGCTAAATCTACTTTTTTTTTTTTNCCTTTTTTTTTTTTGTGCATTTTACCATTAGCGTTCAGATTTCAATCAACACATAGCCATTCTTTTGGTGTAATAGGTAGACCTAGTTTCCCATGATACATGATGGTCCAGCAGAGCCTCAAAGGATAACAAGACAGAGTGTAAATTGTGACTGAAGGTGATTACACTAATAGAAAACATGACATTTCCCTTGTTAATGCCCAGATTTGCCGTGTTAAAAGTCTGTGGAGAGCCGCTCCTCTTTTGCACTAATCTCCCGCTTTCCTTCTAACCTCCTCCTTCTCTCTTTCCAGACACCCAAGGGTGGGGCAAAAGCTGATCTGCTAGCTTGAGACGAGCAGCCGTCACTGTCTCCACAGCAACAGAGGGTGGATGCTGAGGGCTTTGTAGGGTGGGTATAGAGCTTCTGTTGATCGCCGTGTAGCAGGTGGTGCTCACTCGCCATCTACCAGTGGGGGCTGGAATGGCCTACAGGGCCACAGGACCTGGTCAGAGCCGTGCCATGCCAGGCTAGCTGTCAGCTCACATTAGCACAGATCACGGAGTGAGCAAGTCAGCTGCCTGCTTTGTGTCGGCATCAAGCTTATTAGATAGGAGGCATCTCCTGGATGAAATGGGTCTTCAAGTGGTCCAGGGACTCAGAGCGAAACGAGGATAATTCTGATTTCACTATTATTAACATGACTTGAATTTTTCCTAAAAAAAAAAAAAAAAAAAAAATGAACTCACACCCCATAACAATAATCCTCTTTAAGAGAAAAGCTTGTTAAATTGCAGTCTGAGAAGAGCTTCTCCAACTTCCTTACAATCTTCCTTCACTTTATTGCATTTATCCAGCATCCTTAAACACCTGCATGTATTCCATAAAGCAAAGGCAGCACTGTTTTTGAAGCATTTGGTTTGATATACTGGCAGCAAAGAGGTACTTGACCACACACTCCATGTTTAGTGAGACTATATGAGCGTTTGGCAACCTGAAATCAACCAATGTGGCATCCATGGCTGCTCACTAGCCTGCACTGCAACGCCTGACTACAAAAGGGCTTTCCAGCAGATGGAAAGAGAAGACCTTCTGTCTCACGTTTGGCCTCTCTGATGGGCCGAAGCGGGTCAGTTCATTATGAAAATCCTTGGCAAAGATAACAGCAGATCAGGAGTCAGCAACCTGTAGCACACAAGCCAGAAGTCATTTACACTGGTGCATAAAGTCTGATATGGTTGCTAGAGAACTGATCGGTTGAAAGATGTGTCAGTGTTTAGCGTTGTTCCTGATGAAATTTTGGAAAAAAAAAGAACTCATCCAAGAATGCTGTAGAATTACTTTATAATTTATAGCAGTGAAAAGAATGCTAGGATAGTTGCTGTACACTCCATCTTTATCACAAATATATATATGGAACCCGAGGACATGCTATAATGACAGAGCAACTCAATAAAACATGCTGCTATTATCATAATATGGAAGCTGGAAGTCATTCTGGGAGAACAAAGTTTGATTTCAAAGCCCTCAAAACACTAAAAGACAAAACATCAGAGAAAAATTAGAGGAGTTCTCTTTAAAGTCTATTATCATTCTGAGCTACAAAAAAAAAAAAAAAAAANAAAAAAAAAAAAAAAAAAAAGTATGAAATCCAATCTGTCTGTCCATATAATTTCTTTCCATGTTAATTGCTGCACCCCTGGTAAGTGGGCTGAGGACCTCCCTTGTGTCCCGTCACTGAGTCCTCTTCAGTCTTATTGCCAGCTGTGATATTACACACTTTCATTAAAAATCCTGAATGGTTTGATGCTCACAGCTCACCTACAGGGCTCTTGGAATAAATCAGCTTCTCAGAACAGGACTGAAAATCTTCTCATCTCCTTGTTCTGTGCCGGAGCTCAGCGCCAAGGCGTGTCAAACCCCACACAGCCCCACAGTGGGTGAGAACAGTTCAACACGCAGAAACAGGAATGTGGAACTGTGAAGATCTGAGCAAATTAAGTTCTCTGCTGTCTTTCTGAATACACAGATGTCTGCTGAGGCCCCTCGGTGAGCAGCCTTTACAAAAACCTTCCGCTCTGAGGTGTTTCTCTGCAGGGATTCTTTGTGTTGCTTCTGGATGAGCTGCTGCAGTTTATCCCGTGTGAGCGGACGCATTGATTTTGTCGTGCTTCATTCCTGTGCATGATGGGAGGGTGGTGGTGGTAATGCACATCCACAGGCTACAAAACAAATCTGCTGAAAATCTAATTTTTACATCTGGTTTCATGTATTTTGTGGTGTTCTAAAAAGAGTGCCTTTTCAGTTTTGAAAGCCTAATGATAATTGGATGATTCAGATGTAGACTCTGATTGGTTAAGTGGTTTGTGCTGCCTCTGAGCAGTAGGAGATGACAAGATGGCAGCCTATATGAAGGCTGTCTAGTTCAAGTTAAAGCAAAATAAAGTATCTTTGTTTTGGTATAGTTTCCCGCCTCTGTCGGGGACGCGACACATTTATACTCAATTTTGTTTTCATTTTCCTGAACCAACTGTATATGCATGAGCCGAGCAGAGGCCATCTGTGAGTTGGTAAACTTTACAGCCCTGTTATGGGTGAATTTTGCTTTGCAATCTGCTGTTATGTTGTGCAACATATGCAGAAATCAATCTCAGGAAACATCATTCACATATTAGCATTTAAAGCTTTAAGGGTATTAAACTGCATTACCTTTTAGTGCTAAAACTATTAGTCAGTTGGTCAACTGCTGCAGCACAAACTGAATCCTTTTAAATATTTTCCTGGAAAAAATATCAATTTGAAGACATCTCTTTGGACTCTAGTTACTTCCGGCAAACATTTGTCACTAGTTTTGATATTTCATAGACTAAATAAGCAATAATCGAAAAAATCATTTGTTCGCGCCACATTCCTTTCTTCGGCAGGAGTTCAATGCTGATGCCGTGAACAGGAAAAGCCATTATCCTTTCTTGGTTTAGACATGGACACTGAGGTCAGAGGTCAGGGAATGTGTAATGAACCTGCATTGACTTCCTTTCTTTGCCGAGGTTTCACTTTCTTTGGCAAGCCTTGCTAATTAACTACACTGTCTCTTGTTTGTCTATTGACTGGCAGACAGAGTTTTAACATGTTTCAATCTATGGTAAAGGTCACAGAGGAGAGATCTTCAGGCTTCACAGGTCTGGGAAATCTAAAAGTCTGGGGATGCAAGACATAAGATAATTCATCACACGTCTTTAAACTGCTGCAGTGTTATGAAAAGATGGTTTCTCTTGTTTTACTACAGGCCAAGCCACTTTAGCAAACCTCTGCAGCTTAATAGAGAAATAAAGGAGGATAAAATGAATGTCTTTGGGTCTTTATAGCTCCATCCTGGTATAATCAGAGCACACACACACTAGCAAACTTACACACACAAAAGGAGGAATGAGCAGTAAAAGGGGAGATGGTGTAATTGAACATGGCAAAGATTTTATTGCCAGTGCATTATTCACAAAGGCCACTGCATACTGAATGGCCTCATGTAACTGCAGGGGAGGAAAATGTTGCACAATGCAAGAGGCGAAACACTCGAGACGACTTTAAAGGTTCAATCTGTGATCCAAATGCAAATAAAGCGTCGCCTGTCGCTAAAATTATTTTAACCTGCTATCAAACCGATGGCTAGATCTTTAAAGAGACTGAAAACACTTACTGGATGCTGTTAAAGGTTTTCAATCAATGCACGTGCGCAAAATGAGCTCATGAGGAATATGTCTGTTAGAGTCAGACAGAAGCGCAGACAACAGCCAAAGAGACATTAATGCTGAAATAATGATAGAGTGCAGCAAGCCTCAGACAGCCCTGCTGCCCCATTACAGAACACATATGAGCTATAAAATGAAACAGCCACGGCGGAGCAGCTTATGGATGGGTATTCCCATTTCAGCACCATGGACAGCGAATTGCTGTTCTCTCAGAGCAGGGGTAGGCAACCTGCGGCTCTTTTGCCCATCTCCTGTGGCTCCATGTGGCTTTGACAAAAAATTATATGGAAATGAACAATGGTTATTTTTTAACAGTTTAATTTTAATTTATCATTGTTGTAAGTAATCGACAGTTAGAGATCAAGACTAGCCATTTATGTATACATCCATGCTAGCCACCGCATATTTTAGTTGATGACATATTAAAAAATTTTTTTTTAATTCTAGAAGATCCGTAGTTCTATAATTTCATAAATTCAACAAAACATGCAAATTTAAAGTACCAAATAATCATGAATCACCCACTGCAGAGTAGACGTGATAAAACATTTTAATGAATGCTCATTTACACCTATGAGTAATGTTGATAGGCTAATTAATAAGCTTACCTTCATTATAAAGCTCAAATATGTTTTGTGGCTCCAGACAATTTTTTGTTTTTGTTTTTTTGGCTAATAATGGCCCTTTTGATAGTAAAGGCTGCCCACCCCTGTCTCAGAGGAAAGACAAAGGAGGAGAAGATAAACCTGAGCTACAGTTACATGTATGCACAGGGTAAAGCTTTGGATTCCACACATATGCAGCCCTCTAATGGTCCATGATTCACACCCATCATTTCAGCATTTTTTACAAATAATAGATTTAGCTGCTGCACACACATCTCTGTGGTTATTATTATTATGGTGACAGTTAGAAGAGTGTTTTTATGAAGTAAACCATGGTTAATAATAGTAGGGTGGTGGAAAAGAGGCAACGTAATGAATGGTGGACATGTCAGCTTAAAAGGAGCTTTTTGTTGCTTTCCCTCATTCTTTTTGTGTAATATAGTCAGGAGTTGGTGTTATTGTTGGATAAACGAGATCAGATGGCAGCAGTAACCCAGAAAGAGTTGCACTATAATTGCATCAATGAAGAATGGCTGTAGCACCACTGGAGCTTATTGAAGTGAGAGCTTTGGCCTGTTCGCCGAGCCAATTTTTCTTTAAAATCTCCCTGGGATCTATGACGGAGAGAGTACCAGCCACGATGACTGTGTCAGCTATGCTTTTAATATTCAACATGTGGCTGAAATTACAGCAGGAGAGTGAAGGATGGAAGATAATGAGGAGGAAAAAGTGCCACATTATCTTCAAAGCATCTACAGACTTTACTACAACACAACCGCTGGTACACAAAGACACAATCATTTATCCCACTCCCTGTCCACTACTCAGACATACACACAAGCACATGACAGGCGCACACACACACTCACACATAGACGGGGCCCCTTGCTTTCGAAAGCTCACTCATCCTTTTAATCGGTGTGGAATCCATCAAAGTGGGTCAAACTCCCTTCCCCATCTGCCCCGGCCAGATTTTAAATGCACGAGGGCTGATTAAAAAAAGACCAAGAAAATAGGCCAAATGCTTCCAATACACACACGCACACACACACACATGCTGACGCATACAGGGACGCATACACTCAAGAGACCAGAGCCAGGAAATAGATACAGAGGAGAGGACTCTGTGTTCCAGTGTGTGCATGTGTATGTGTGTGTGTGTGTATGTGTGTGTGTGCATACTAGGGAGGGGTGGAACAAATAAAAAGGTCAGGCACTTCAACTTCAATCTGTTGGCTGTGTATCAATTTGCTGCATTTGGCTCGTTTGCATACAGCCACCTTTTGTTTTTCCAGCAGCCATCCATGAACACATGACGGAGGGAGAGTGGGGAGCGGGTGAGAAGGTGGCGAGCGAGTGTGGGTGAGTGGATGTGTGGCTGGTGGTGGTGGGCGGGGGGGTGTGACAGGGAGCTCGGCAAGACAGCTGGGGGGATAAGCTTGCTCCCACAGCTGGGTGTATGTCTGTGATGTTGTGAAGTGTGTGTGTGTGTGCATATGTGTATATGTGTGTGTACATGTGTCAGGCTCGACGCTCAAAGAGAGAGACAGAAAGCTTTCACGTGTACACAAGTGTGTGTATTTTTAGGGCTGCATGCTGAGAATCTTTATTTTTTTGGTACCTCTTCAAATACTTCAGTACTTGTTGTTTTGATTAGTAAGTAATTATCATCAGCGTCCGGCTAAAGAAAGAGAGAGAGAGAGAGAGAGAGAGTATGTGCAAATACTAAACATCTTCTGTAATTTTTTATAATTAGAAATCATGAAAGTGTGTTTTTAAAGTTACAGTTGAAAAGCTCAGTTTCATCAGTCAAACTGATATTGGGTTAAAAATGTAAAAAGAAAAAAAAAATATATATATATATACATGTTATATGTTAGATATAGATATATTATATATATTACATATATACACATATACACATTCATGTATACATACATATATACACACATGTATACATATAAATACATATATGTATAATGTATACATATATATACAGTATATATATATATATGTGTGTAATTTTTTTTTTTTTTTACATTTTTAACCCAATATCAATATTACTGTAAGCAAATCAACAAAACAAAAGGAACATAAAATATTACCTGGAATGCACAAATATGTCTTGGATCTGTTTTTGCAAATGAACTCTTCATTCAATGTTAAATAAATACTAATATATAATTTTTCATTCAAGATTTTGAGATTGTTAAGGGACCGTTATCAAAGTACTGAAACTAACATCTTGGAGCAATACCCAGGCGTATTTTTGTGTGCACATGCTTAGAGTGTGAATTCATTAGCATCTGCACATTTTGTTTGCTTCTTTGCAATTTTTATGTATGATTACGTATTGGCATGGATGTTCAGAAAAAGGCTCGTTTATCAGGCAGGCAGACAGAACGGCTGCCATGATGTGCAACAATCCTGTCACGCAGTCGCTGGAGTTAGCAAATTCTGCCTTGATGCACGTGCAAAGATCATGGAAGGGGCGGGACCCTGCATTTAGCTTACTACGGTATTACCATGTGACTGCACAAATGGGGATTTCCAAGATTAAGTGCTGACATACAGTAAATCGTGTAAAAAAAAAAAAAAAAAAAAAAAAAAAAGCACTAATACAGTAAAACCATCAAAGAGCAAAGGAAATGCATTAAAACATCACACTACAACAGGCTAAGAGGACAATAAAATTATTTGTGAGTAAATCCAGATAAAGTTGTAATACAGTGTTTGAAGGCATTGCTATGACAACCCACTTCTGTGTGTTAAAAAAACAAAACAAAGTGCTGCTTGTTATTTGCACTGTTGTCTGGTGTCATTTGATGAGTCATGCAGTCTCTTAGGCCTTCCCTGCTGCATAAGCCTGATTAGGCTTGTGAGTGTGCGTGTGGGTGTAGGAGTGAGTGTGTGAGTGTGTATGCAGAAGTGTATGCAGATATATGCCCGTGAAGATGTAGCACTGAGCCATTCCTGCGCTCAGTTTAAGTACCGCACGACAAAAGTTCATTCCAAGCCTCTAAATGTCCCAGTGTGGAGGTAATCGTCAGACGAAATGAGAAGTAACGCTTTTTAATCAGCAGGCGAAGCCGCATCATCCGTCTTTCCTGTCAAGCTCTGAATGCAAACGCTCAGTCAGACTGTCAGGAGGGAGAACCAAATGAGGCTTGGCTTTAATGGTTTGATTAAGCAGAGACGGCGCGGGCCATGGTCCTGCTTTCAAACACAGCACTGAGGACAGATGCTTAAAGGGCGACGCTCAGACCAAATGGAGCTTTAGCTGAATTCCCCCCACAGCCACGCTACCATAAACTCTCCAAATGCCGGTTTGCTGCTGAAGAGAGGATTTCTGCGAAAGAGAACAGCGAGAATCAGCTCAATTCCTTTGTCTCCACTTTAACTGTGGGCCACAGGGACATTTTTTGATACAAAAAGATAGCTGACAATCTGTCTGAAACTGAGCTGCCAAATTTGGTGTGAGTGTCTGAGCGCCGATTCGATGGAGTCGTAAGTGTTACCTAATACTTGCTGTCTCATTTCTTTTGTACAGTATTTAAAAGTGATTCTATTACCGGAGGCACACAATAGGAATAATGCAGGAAAGAACAGAGAGAGAGAGAGAGAGAGAGAGGNACCGGAGGCACACAATAGGAATAATGCAGGAAAGAACAGAGAGAGAGAGAGAGAGAGAGAGGTATTGCAGGCAATACAAGACTAATCTCAAGCAGTGCTAATTTGACAACCACGGACAAATACGTCGGTTTTATTACATTTTTCAGGGAGCTAATCCCTGAAAAAGTGTTTGTCAGAGTATTACCAGAGGGACAATGGGATTGCAAATACAAGGAGAGGAACAAACTGAAAATCGAACAAAGGGAAAATCCACCTGGGTAGCTTTGTGTTGAATCCATGTTGAAACGCTAAAATTACGTTACCTCGACAAAAAAATGTAATAGATGTCCTGTCATGTATCTCAAGCATGTTTCGAGTGTCTACAAGTTGATTTTGAACTGAAACCAGTGGATGTCTGGAAGGTAGGAAAAACAAATCTAAAATTAACGCTCCAATAGTATGTTAGGTTGTAGGAAACTCAGTCAGGTCAACTGGATTCAAGTTTTTTAATTCTGAAACGTTTCACCATCCATCCAAATGGCTTGAATGCAAAGAACAGAGAGAGAGAGAGAGAGAGAGAGAGAGAGAGAGAGAGGGTGAAACATTTCAGAATTAAAAACTTGAATCCAGTTGACCTGACTGAGTTTTCTACAACTTATTTACTGCCTGGATGACTGAGAATCTTCATCAAAATGCTCCAATAGTGTGTTTTGGGAAATAGTTGGCAGATGGTCCTTTTACTGGTTCTCAGTCGTGATCCTAAAGCACCACAGAACCAAACTTTTTCTCTCTCTCCCTGATCTACTCACACCTGATTTACTTCATCAGATGTGTTTAGACAATCAAGATCTGGGAGGCGCCAACTCTTAACCAAATAAACACACCTGAATTGGCTCATCAGGTGCAGGTAGAGCAAGGAGAGCTGGAAAATATGCAACGTGGTGGTAATTGAGGACCAGGATTGAAACATCTTCCATCAGTCCCTAAACACCAGCTTATCACAAAAACACACCATAGCAAAGATCGAAGAGCTACTTTATGTGCCTCGTGTCTGCTGACTGTTAACGCGCCACTTCTCCTGCCTCTGAACCTCATTAAGGAGATCCAGGTTGAGCGCAGGGCTCCGTGCAGAGACCTTGCAGACACAGCTGTGTGGCAAACTGGAGCACTCTCTAACAAAGCAAACTCCGACACCCATTTCTGAGTGTATTTGCAGAGCCTGACGATGAATACTAAAGGAACTGTATAACTTCATCAGTCTGATCGCACCGCTGAGATTTCAAAAGGCACTTACTTTGCAATTTAATTCAATTTGCCCCGGCTGATTTATAATTGCAAAGTAGGAAGCCAATCTGATCAAATGAATATCATTAGGAGCTGGTAAACATTCTGAGAGGAGTCTTGTTGAAATGCCTTTTCCTGAGGAGTAAGTTGCGATCTGGTTTTGCTTTATGCAACTGAGGAGGCTTTTACCTACCCGAGCATGATAAATGTTATAATTCCTCAAGGGCAGGAGAAAAAAAAGGTGTGATTTAAGTCTGTTGAAGCAGTCCAATACAGACTTCCCTATAATTCTTCTTTATTGGGATTTCCAGGGACTATAATCTTGGAGGCGGGATGCCTTTGATTATGTGATCTCGGAGACGTTTCTTCCAGCAGGTACAAGCCTCAGGGAGCCTTTCTTTGCTAATGATTTGACATGAAAAGCCAAAGCTGAGGTATACGAGGCCCCAGACAAACACTGCGAGGGGAAATGTTTCAGTTGTGAAAGTAACAGTGGCTCAAGGGTTCGAAGGCAGACGAGCAAGATATTGGATGCAATGATTTAAGAGATGGATGTAATGATTCTGTGCCTCATGTTATGTATTAGCGCTCCTGGCATTTTCTTCTTGTTTACAGTGTAGTAGCAGTGCACTGAAAAAAACAAAAACTAAGAACATATGAAAAAATAAAATTCGAGTCTATACCTAGTAATCAAGTCATGAGATCAACAGTGAACAGTATGACCTTTAAGCTGTCTGTAATGCAACAGCAAAAACTGCCTCAAGTCTATTTCACTGGCTGCCTATCATAGATGAGCGTAATCAGGCTAAAGTTACTAACTAAGAAAAACTTCAGCATCAGGAAATCCTGCAACTTCACATTAATGCTGCGATCCATCGAACTCAGAACTCAAAAAAACTGGGCCTCTGACACAGAAAGGCACAATGGAAATGGTCGTCCAACTCAGGACACTTATCTGACATCACCGCACCTGACATCACAACAATATGGCGGCGCACATGGTGAATGTTAACACTTTTCCTTTTGTGTCATTTTGTAGTTGATAAAACTTGATTTTGCTTGATATGCAGCTTTTGTTCATGGAGAATCTCTGTAGATGTTTGTAAAATTCGCAGACTTGCTGTGCATGTTTTGTCCATGTTTTTCTGAGCAGAAACACTGGAAGGCATTTAGATCGGAACTTGGGAGACTTTGAAATGTCAGAGTTATGACTACAATGGATCACAGCATAACAATCTGGGAATCCACGGAATATCACATGCAGACTCAGCTAATAGGACACTCAGAGCATGTTGTGGCCACAGATTGTTTATAGGCTATGAAACAGTTGCATATTTATCTAAAAACCTTGTCTAAAACAGAGCTAGTACCACTTAGGCACACTTAAAAAGCCCACAAACCACTTTGCAGTCATCTCCACTCAAGCAGCAGCCTGAGAAAACATGCTGACTGCACCTGGAAGAGAAAATTCCACCATTGTCACCTTTTTTCTTTCTCACTGCAAGTTGAACAAAAGCCGCAGCAGTTTTCTCGAAGAAGAAATACATCAGAAGAGCAGATTCTCACTCTCCGTACCATTTCCTTCCCTTCCTCCTTCCACCCACAGCAAAACAAAAAGTGCTGGCTCAGTTACAAGAGTCATGAGAAACACAGCCGATCAATATTCTCTGACACTGCTTCATCTCCATGCATGCATGGGTTTTGGCCAGAGCTGAAATATGCACACGTAGTCCTTATTTCTCTCAAAAACAGGGAAAATGTGGTAGAATTAGAGCTCAATTGAAGTAGTGATATATGGATAGGGAGTACAATAATTTTTCATTGCTATATGAAGTCTGAACTATTTTTTCTCCACTCTCAGATGTTTTATTTAATAAGCTGAAACCAGTGACATCCTTCTGCAAGATAGTATACAGCCTGGTTGTATAAGAATTTGAGTCCCTGGTGATGTTTCTTTGTGCACATATTGTATTTCTGAGCATTCACTTGAGCTCAATGAGCCACTTCACTGGATTCAAACACATTCATGACTGTGAAATGCAAAAGCAGGCCCTGGATTGCATTGTAAAGCCAATGCAAAGTCCTTGAAATTTATGTTGAAGTCATACACAGGTAAGGAACAAGCAACACACTGCAGAACAACATTACACAGCTGAGACACACAATGATCATTTTACACAAGAAAATAAAGCAACTGTAACAGTGCAGTCAATGATTCAGCATCATCTCCTCAACCAGGGAATTAAGCAACGCACTTGCCTGGAATGTGTAAAACCTTGTCCCATTTGGTGGGTGCACCTTGGGGGAGTTGGTCCCCGTACTCATGTCTGAGAAAATCATAATCCCTTAGATGGATAAACAATCCAAAGCTGATAAGCCAACGCGTTTCTTTGGAGAAACTCTAAAGCCGCTGCAAGCTCTGAGGCGAAGAAGCAACCTTGGACGGGACCCAACGCTGCGCTCCCGGCATCGGATGGTGGAGCGCTCCGCTCCGCAAGATGCGCAACGCAAGGAGGGAAAGAAAAAACAAACAAACAATACAACAAGAACAACGCAACTCTCTGCTCTTCTTATAGCGTCCAAGCTGTCACACAGATATCTATTCTTTGCATCTTTGCAGCGATTTGCCTGGAGAGTGAGAACCGGGGAGAGACAGCGGCTCCATGGTCTCCTGACGCCCGCTGCAAGCTGCTCTGACAGCGGCGCGGAGGTTCCGCCTGCACGCAGGGATGATCGCCTCCCTCCTCCTCTGATTCACCAATAATCAGTCACAGCATCACCGCCCGGATCAGCTGCACCATTGGACGCCTCCATTACAACACAGACACACACTCTTGAGTTCACACTGCAAAAAATATCTCAATGTGACTGAAACAAGCGCGGAGACAAATGCAAAAGTCTGTGGAATGTAAATATTCCACTGCAGGTTCAGACTCATAGCAGGGACGATGGATTTTTTTTTTTTTTTTTTTTTTTTTTTTACAGTGTACATATTGATTTAAGGAGGAGACGGTTGCTTGAATTCCTTAATAGTGGCAATTTACTCAGGATGAGAGGTTATCACCATGTAAACTGCCTCATCTGTTCGCTCAAAGAGCAGAAGATGATATTATTGTGGTATTTAATGTGCAGCAATGAAAATACAAACTACAGGAGGGAGTTGCAGAGGGAAATGAAACACAAAAGATTTTCTCTACAAAATCTTTAAGGAGAGCTGGCATCCCACAGACTGAAACACACAACCTGTGTTACATGTTGATGTCATCATGTTACAGAAGTAAAGGACTAATAAAAAATGAAGCTTTAATGGCAGGTTGGGACTTTTGACTTACTTAACACATTCCCATATGCAACTTTTGCAACTTTGATAATGTTCAACACTATATTACAGTATTATAACATGAGGGAAAATAACAAAATCAGGAAGTAGTCACTAGCAGAGCATTTTTTTGTGTCTTTAGTTTTTCATGCACCTTGCTGAAAATGCAGATGCACTGTCACTGCTTCCTTTCACCACAAATCTCCAGCCACCATCCATTATCCTGCTGTCTCTGAATCATTTCCATCTCTTTCACTGAGCCTCACTTTAGAAGCATTTCCACAGAGTCGTGAGCCTATATTGATTTTTTTTCCCCGATGCACTCCAAGGTTTCTATAAAACAGAGCTGCTTCAACCAATTTAAGACAAGCATATCGACTCGCAGCAGTATTTTTATTTGAAAGTTTACATGAACTGAAGCACTTCCACTTGAACAGATATCCAATCGGTGACTGCCTCGCTAGTTTTCATCCAATTTCCTCCCATCGCTGGGCCTTTTCATGAGAGTAAGCCACATTTGCTGAATGGTTTAATCCAATTCTGAGTCTATACCAAGAGCGTCTGAAAAGACTTTTATTATAAAAACTGAAATTAATTTCTTTGTTCCATCATACTAAGGGCTGAGTTGGATCCAATAGCAAATATCAACCGAATAACTGAATCAAACAACACAGGCGATGCGCTTTGACCTGATTTTGTGGTTAGCCTGAGTTGAGTGGGTTTGATAAAGCTGAGTGGGTGAGCTCACTGCTGTCCTCACACGGTGGAGGATTTGGGTCTGGTGGACTTCAAGGTTTTGGTCTTGACAGAGAAAGTTAAAAGCATCGGCTGCTGTGATACAGCAGATTCCATTACCCAGAATGCACTGAGGTTCATCTCCTCACGAGAACCAAAAATGAGACATATTCTCCCTCAAACTCAGAAGATGCTCATTTTAGCTTTGACCTGATGTGTGATTTCTTTCCTTCTTTTCTTTCCGTTTCCACCCTATTTTCATTCCACATTTCCTTATTACCTATATAACTTATCTCTCCTCATTTAATCCCTCTTCTTTTCTACTGTATTTCCTTCTTTCCTTCAATATTTATTTGTCCATTCCTTCCCTCTTTCCTGCCTTCTTTGTATTTCCTTGTTTCCTTTCTTTCATTTTCTCCCATCCCTTTACCGTTATTGTTTCCTCTATGCAGTCCTTCAGTTTCCCACTATAATTTCTTTCCTTCCTTCCCTCATTCAACCGATCTGAAAGCAAACATCCCCAGAAATAGACATACATTTCGACAAACAGGAAACCAAACTTCACACTTAGTCTTGACCTTTGAGCACAATGTATTATTATGTTATGGAGAATGTTTTTATTGCTGTATTTTCTACTTTCACTGGAGTAAATGATGCCAAAGTACTCACATCCTTGCATGACTGTCCAGGAATAATATTTTTAGTTTGTTTCACAATGACACTTGGATTCACAATTGATGTCACATTAGTCAGAATTAGCAGACGTGTCCTGACAGCTTAGCGTCTTCTTTTGTTTTGTAAAATTAGCAACTATATCTTTAGCAAGAGTCAGTAATTATATTCCAGACTTTAAGCAAAAATTATGATCAAAGTGTGCAATTTAACAAACAGTGACAATAATATTCAGTTAAAAAAGGAAATTGCTTTCATCAGGGTTAGTCTGGTGCAAAGTAGAAGTTTAGCGGGAGACGTCTGAGTTTCAGAGCAATGACCGACTACAGATAAAAGAGTCTAGTGACCCAAATTGCCTTTGTCTTTCACTTTTAGAAAAAGTTTTCGGCAGATGGAAACATCTATTTTACTTCCTGCCACTCTGAGTTCTGTTTAATACAAGCTACTATGGATGTGTGCTTCTTTTTGCAGAGGGGGGATACTAAGCATTGGACCCTGATGTCATTGTACAGATGTGCAGTGGGCGTGGCTTAAGCTCCAACTCCCTCATTGGCTGGAGCTCTCAATCCTCCCTGAGCAACATTACTCTCGCTTACAGGTTTTTTTTTTGGGTATTTTTTCAAATCTGACAAACCATCATGCAAAATTATATGAGTCAAGAAATCAATATTGATGTGGTTTCAAAATGAATTATAACAGAGTATTGGGTACCTGAAAGTTTGATCAAAGTAAGAGTAAGGTATTTAAAAAAAATAATATCTGTGATATATTTTTCATCAAAGCACTGAAGCTCTGTTCATTTGATCCATCTCAGACAGTCTGTGCAATGGCAGAGCCTGTGTTCATTAAACTAACACCAGTGTTTGTGTGTGCACATGCACGTGTGTACTCGTGTGTTTTCATGCGCCTGCATGTCTCCTTCAATGTGTTCCTCCCTCCATCCAAATCTCTTAAGAAGAAACACACACACAGTCCTGTTCCATCAATCAAAGAGCTCAAACAAATTGATTTTTGGTTAGAAGGCTCGTGTTTGATCGTTCCATGGCTCTAATCTGCGAGGCCAGCTCTGGCCTTTGATAAATACAGCAAACAGGATGGTGATAATACACATATTGGCATTTGAGGGGCATTTGTGTTTTTCCACAGAGCAAAGCTAATATGCATTTTGGTAGGAACGTGTGACGATGCTTTGAGTGGGCTTGTTAAGGACAGATAAGAAATCCTCATACACTCTCAGTGGATACACATAAAACAGTTAGCAATGACCTACAGCAATAACAGAGGGAGTATGAGTATTGCACTGTACATGATAACTGTCAATGTAACCAAGGACGTGCAAATCGTGTGTGTGTGTGTGTGTGTGTGTGTGTGTAAGCNACTGTCAATGTAACCAAGGACGTGCAAATCGTGTGTGTGTGTGTGTGTGTGTGTGTGTGTAAGCATCTAAATGAAAATGAGAGCGTGCATGCATATACATAATATAAGCTTGTGATTGAGCATTTTGCTGCAAGCATGTTTGGGCAAATTTCTACTGAAGCTGCAAATGAGCTGTAAACAGGGAACAGCTTTATATATAATATTATTATTTGGCAGTTACAATTTAATCTGAAAGAAGCTGTAAAGAGGCAAAAGAAAGCAGAAGATTAGAAGATTTAAGTGGTTTTGACTAGAGTATTGTGTTGAGTATTTTGGAAAGCCTTTTGGCAGTCAGCACAACATTAAAATCTTTTTTTTTTTTTTTTTTTNTTTTTTTTTTTTTTTTTTTTGGTTACATAAAATACTCACACACAGTCTCCCAAAGGGAGCCAATGACAGAAAGGAATTATTCAGAAAGCCACATGCGAGAGACACGCACTGGAAAAATACACATTTGAAACCCAGGGACGAAGCTGCAGAGAAACATCTATATTAAAACAACCCTGCCTGAAAAACTGCTTATTGAATGTCATGGCGGTTGGAAGACGACTGTTTCTTTGATTCCTCATTGTTATTCTCACTCAACACACTATAACGGCCTTCAATCAATCAATTTCATTCCCTGGTGATGAACTCATCATTTGGAGACGAGTTCGTTGTAACAGTCTTTGAACTGGTCTAACGAAATTTCAAGCAAATCCACAATCCAAATCCACAGCAAGGGGTCTCTGTGCTCTTTCTAAGTTTCATCTGCATCCTCTGATGTTTCCTTAATCTTCCATCCTCCCTTCACCATGAGCCATAAAAGCTGGACCCAACGTACTTCAAGCTTCGTTGTTTACTGAGAAACCATGCCTTTGTTCCATGGAACTAAAAATCTGACACAGGTTTCTCAGAGTTTCCATCTCATGCACAGATTCACATTATTGCATGCATGTAACCAGTACAGATCATGCAAAATTAGAGGTCATAATTACTAAAAATTGAGCGTTCCTTTGAAATTTACTATATAGTGCATGCAATACATAGATAACAGACTGATTTAACTTCATTTTACCATATCAGCAGCAACAATTACTGCAGATAGCACAGCTCCAGATGCAGCTCTTCCTTGCTGAGCTGCACATTTGATATGCAGCACATGATAAATCGCTGTGGGGATGCACGATTGGGGACACTCAGGGGAAAGTGGCATGTTAGAATTAGCATACTCTGTTGTCACCGTGCCTGGCTGGCAATGTCAAATGCATGTCCTTAACAAGCCGACGAGAGACAAGGTTCTTTAAGGTGCAGGAGCCGTGTTGTCGTGAAGCACCTATGCAAAGCTCCCAAAAGAACTCGACTGTCAGCTCAAGCAACTGGCAAATCTGCTGCAGAAAAGAGTCAGATTATAGAAAGAGAACATCAAGAAGAGGCGTCTTAGGAGCACGCAAAAAGCAATTGTCATTTTTAAGAAGAAATTAGTAACGAAGATGGTTTGTTCCTGTTTGGATGTTTGGAGGTAACATTCCCAAACTAAAATTCTGTGAGGAAATCTTATGTTTTTTCCTTCTTATTCTCCATGTAACTTCCTGAATGATGGGTTGGTTCTCGCTGCAGGGCTCCTTCAAGCTCCACAACACTGCCACCTTCCATTACCAGCCCTGTCGCTGCCTAATTGGGTCTTTCCCTGCTGCATCCCGCACCAAATTTAAGATTGATTTCAAACTCTTTGAGGCTTGTTTCCTCTCAAATTACTCCCTAACATAAATTCTGTAAAGTACCCTTATTATTAGAATCTTTCCCTCCAGCGCTCTCAAACAAATCAACCACACATTCACAGACTTATGCTCTTGCACTGACAATTTTTGGGCTGCACCCAACGCTGGAAATTGTCACCGCAACCTCCCAAACACCCAAACAGAGTGTATTCTGATTGGCTTCTTTTAATATCTTTCAGGTCCAGATTCTTGCTAGGTTTCTCAGTAGATCTGTCAGTAAAGGTTGTGGATGCCTCCCAACACAAAGGCTTCTTGGAAAAGAAGGTCTGAAGTGGTGGAGGCATATTGATCTTGTCAGCAGTCATGCGCGGGCAGATGGACATAATGGACGTTGCTCTGGTTCTGTCACTGCTAAAACATTAGAGTGCCATTGGCAAGGACGCAAGAGAACAAATGTGTGTGGAACCTTAATACAGTCAATGAGGAGTGACACAAGGGAGAAAAAAAAAATGCTCTCGGAGAAGAAAAATAGGATAATCAGTCCTTTATCAATGGTCTTCTTCCATATTTTACAGGCATTTTCAGACCTTTTCTCTGGTCTGAAACAGGAAATAAATTGTTTGAATGTTGCATTTACACTTTGGATGAGTTTGGATACACACAGAAAATAATCCAAGTGAATGAGAACATATCCACAAAAGACACTCGCTCTGCTCATTGGTCAGAAATGTCTGGGGGCGGGAGCAACAAAATCAAAACAAAATCACACAATTTATGGAAACAGGGCAAATATATGCCTTCATCCCCTTTATAATTCATTCTGATTAGGCATTTTACGTAAAATCTTGGCTTTAAAGTGAACACTTCCTCCACATTTCCATATCTTTCAACTCTGTCTGGCTCTTTCTATTTGTCCTCTGAGACCTGTCTCACAGCAAAGACATACTGTGGTCATACTGAAGCACTGACTCACTCAGTCATTTTGGCGGTCGTGCGATTTCTTCCTGGCTAGAGATGGATGATGTAATCAACAGGATCATTATTTTCATTTTTGATCTGCAAGATTTTAAAGCAGGTTGTGTCAGCCGACCATGATCATTAGCGCCATGGGGAAAAAGGGAGGCTGGTGCATTTTAATTATTGAGGTAGGCTGTAATGCATAGTATCGCTCACCGTCTACGAGGGGAATTCCAAGTCCTCTTAGTCTAGTTGTTTTTAACTGAGCTACACAGGAAGCCCAAAGACCTCCTGACACTGGCAGTGGAGGTTTTATCAGTAGATTGTGATTTGAGAAAGACTTTCTACTGTATGGCTAAGATAAAGACGGCCTTTGACAGGGAAAACCGACAGACAGACTGCAGGAAATGGAGCTCAGAGTTCGTCTGCCATAGGGACTTGAGGTTTCACTCCTGAAACCTCAAGTTGAGTTGAGGTTTGACTGAGGTTTGACTGAGCTCTCTGTCCCACTTCGGTGAATCTTAACAGGGATGAAGATCTTATGTGACACTGGACAATCATGCAGAGTTGAAGGTAACATCTATGGAATTTATAATGCAAGAAAACAAGGATGCACTGGGCATTTCACAAATGAATTCAGGAAATGATAAATAAAAACCATGAGACAATAGCTCCTTTGTAATGCCCACAGTAATGCTAGCGCTAGTGTTTTCATACAAAATTAAGATCAAATTCCCCATTGAAGCCACCATAAATTTGTGACACTGCAATAACAATAACCTAACTGACACACAGTCTTGACATATTATCAACCTAAAAAGTTGCCTTTTACAGTAGCAAACAGGGTTGATAAGAGCCGCTGAGGCTCAACTATACAATGTTAACATTTAAAAAAAACATTTTAATCAATAAGTATGGAGTCTGTATTCATACATAACCTTCTAATGTGTATATATATATGTCAGGGCTTTGTGTCAGTCGTCTTGTTTTTAATGATCCTCTGCCATCTTGTGGTCAACTTCTGATTAATGCAGCTTTAACATCAAGCTCCATACAGTAAAATATGTTTACTGTCTGAATTTTTTTTGTGTGGATATCATATTGTACCTCATACTTTCATGTAGCACTTCCAACATGACCACACATGACAAGTATTTATTTATTGGTTGATAAATAACTCAGAGTAATGAAATCCAGTGTGAGGAGAAAGCAGGAGGAAGTTTTCCATCATCCTGGTGCAAAGTTAAAGCTGTATTAAAATATAAGATCTCAGATTCCTGTGCTGTCTCAGTCAGCAGTTCTGCAGAAACACGCTGATTCAGGTACATGACCCATCAATCATTGCTTTCAGTAAAGTCATTCATGTGTATGCATTGAGTAGAAACATCCAGAAGTTCCATCTGCTATCTGATGTTCTATCCTCTCCTCTTGGGCCTACAAGTTATTTAAAAAAAAATTCATGTACAACTAAATTAAAGAAGACAGCAAGCAAAATCTCTTCTTACTTAAGAATTTTATACATATAATTCCAATACTTCTTAAACATTTCTGAAATAATAATTCCATGAACAAGCATCATGAAGCCCACGCATGAATTCAATTTATTGCCTGTAAGGGATCTAGCAGAAATGTCTTTTTAAAAAATATTATTTCTCACTGTAATATTGATGTGAATATATATATGCAAATGTTGACTGAACTGCCTGAAGTCAAAATAATAACATAGTGTGATATTTGCTTTGGAGTACAAGAAAAATCTCATTTAAAGGACTGACTGTGATGTGTTTGTTAATGCGTTTTAAAGGGAATATATTATAAAGATTTCCATGTTCCTCTTTTCATTTAAGGGTCTGTTTTGAAACCTTTGCAATGATTTAATGTGCAAAAAAACCCACATTGATCCACTTCTATGCTCCCTTGCTGCAGCACCTTTGGGCACACTGAGTGAAAACAGGATATTTTACCTACTGTCAGGGTAATTAATAAAACCACCAGATTTAAAGTGTCAGTAAACACAAATAGTGTCATGCCACCATGTTCCCAATGTTATATAAGCCAATTCAATAATGCGTCATAATTGCACACTGGTGAGCTAAGTAATGTGCTTATTTAGCGTGACACTATGGGATTTTTTTAAATGAATTATCTTCTGTCTCTTTAAGGCCATGTCCCAAAAAGCCTGTTGTGTTCTGATTGGCCAGCTGCTTCAGGCCTGTGCTATGGACATGAGTTTTGACTTACTGGATGCATTTCTATAGGGCATGAACCTCAACTTTTCATCAACTTTTACAAAGTTCAACGCACACTCCTGATATATTACACAACAAAAATGACATAAAATGCCAGATTTGATCTCATTACAATCCAAATTTGATGAGGCGAGGCTCCAATTAAGGGAAGTGAGCATGATTCAGTTGCTTTCCTTTAGCTGAAGGCAGAGTGAGAAGGAGGGAATCTAAGAGGAGACACTGCATGGTAGAAATGAAGTGGATATTGACACGATCAATCTTCCACGAGCTACGAGCACATTTCTTTTAATTCTGTGTGTGTGTGTGTGTGTGTGTGTGTGTGTGTGTCTTTTCCCTTCCCGTCTTGTCCCTGATTGTTTTTACTTTATTTGCAACTTCAGACTCATCAGTCTTCTGCAGCAGCGCAGAGGGAAAGAACAATCTCATAACTTTCTCATTACCGCCCCCAGCCTCATGAAGAACACCGCTGCTGCTGCTCACAGATAAAACAAAGCCCACTTTTGGGATACAAAGTGCCATTTCTGCAGCAGTTTGGCTTTCTGACTTTGAAAGTCATTATGTAATCCAATACAGGGGCAAAGAAATAAGGTTACGTCATCACGAGGATGAAAAAAGCTTTTAACTAAACACAAGTAATATTTCGGCTGACCTGAGTATTAGATGTTGAAAAAAAAGAACATAGGACTAGTATGAGAATAAATCCACACCATGCACCATCATCTTGTCCAATTAAGTCTAAAGAATGCCTGGAATATAAATCAATTATGCAAAAACACTCCAAAAAAAATGCTGGAGAGCAAAAACAAAGAGAAACTCAAGAAGGTTTGTGCAGCTGAGTCCACCAAAACCCCATTAATGTGGAAGACAGACAGATCACGGCTCGAAAGGCCAAACCATCATGGCCNCCAAAACCCCATTAATGTGGAAGACAGACAGATCACGGCTCGAAAGGCCAAACCATCATGGCCGAGGTGACGGATGGAAATGAAAGCTGTCCCAACTGTTTTACAGAGAGAACGCACACTGTCCCCAAACAGACCATCCATCCTCCGCCATGCGACACTCAGCACTACATCTTCTGGCCTGTCGCAGAGGCCTGCGCTTCATCATGGCTCTTAATTGGCCTCCTGACAGTGCAAACACACATGGGGCACGAACATATGCCACACGCCAACAAATGAATGTTCAGAAAACGAGCAAACATATCAGCACTGGACAAAACTTGACACATGACACATCATCTTCCATTTATGATCAAAAAAGAACCTCTGCTGCCAAGGATCAAAATATCATCAGCATATTTCCATTTTTTATTTTTTTGTGCCACTTTCTACTTCTATTCCATTACATTTCAAAAGGGAAATATTGCATTTTTGACTCATAAAGTGTTGTTATTGTGAGATAAAATCCTGTATCTCAGCTTTATTTTAGCTCAATGCCACAATACATTTTAGACAATATCTCAAGAGTTTCAGAAAGAAAGGCCGGAGAATTTACAGGGACCAAACTTTTTCTGTTTACTGCTCATGCTTACTTATTCCTACTTAAATCAGCTTTTTATGTCATAGAGCAATTTTCCAGGACTTTTATTTGCATAAAGGATTAGTGTATTTTTCCTCCAGTAGTAATCAGGAAATTGAAGTTGGAGCAGAAAACCATCTGTTTTCATATCATTGACATTGTCTGGTGCTTTGAACCCCATAAAAATCATTATGAAGACTTAAGCAGTCCGTTCTCACTAATAACCTGTGATTTATAGCTTTGATTTGGCCTCCACAGAAAGTTGATTCATATTTTGCTGATGGAAGTGTTGCTATCAAGAGAAATGTCTCAGAAATGATCACAGCATCATAAGTGAAGCACTGCTTAGCCGATATCCATGAAATAGTCTAATGAGCGTTGAGAAGGTGCTGGAGGAGGTATGAGCAGATATAAGGAGGAAAAGAAAAGGGGAGGTGAGTAATGACTTCGTGTTGGCTGATCAGGCATAGCACAGGTTGAAATATGGGATTTAAATAGACTTCCTGATATATAGCACCATCACCTGGGCAAAGAGGAGTACTACATTTAACAGAATATAACTGGGATGTGTCAGGTCTTGATACTAACTTTGTACTAAGACAATCTGACATTATTCGTATGCTAAACCCATTCTGTTTATCAAATACAATAATCATCTTGAAGTTAATTTTTATTATTATGATGGTAGTAAAAAAATGGAAAATAAACACAAACAAGCTGGAAATCCTAAAGTGGAAACTGGAACTGTTAGTATAGATTCCACTGACTTAAAGAGCAACTTAACACCAAATCAACTTTTAAGAGTTATTAAATTACACATGAAAACCTTAATAATGCTTTTAATTGCCTCTGAACAATCTGGAGCGTTCATTAAAATGGCCGTGCTTTCCCCTTTTTTCACCTGAAATCGCAGTAGAGCTTCCCTGAAGATCTTTAAATGATATTACGCCCCTATAGTACATAGTACATGTCTGTGTTCTAGATTAAATTCTAGAAATAATGTAAATCCTAATTTAAGGTGGATTTTTTTGTTTGTGCTCTTCAAATGGCCACAAGATGGCAGAAATTCACAAGAAGAGAAATTGATGCAGTGAGGGATGTATGGACACATTAAAACTTCCAAAGAATTCCTAAAATAAACGTCACAAACTTGGTTTCTGGACAAATTTTAAGTAGTAATTCGTGCTTAAAACATAAAATTCATGCAGTGAGCAAAATGCTGGCTCATCACACACACTCCTTTGATTTGATGTGGAGAATATTAAGGAGAAGAAAAATAAAATAAAATGATCCGCCAGTTATTCAGCAGTTGTGCCTAAATGCTCCACTGACAACAGGAAAACCTCTTTTGTCCAGAATTGGAGCCTTTACACACATTTTTTTATAGTAATTTATGCTGTTATTGTATGTATTATAACTGCTACAGATTGTATAGAGATTTAATAATGAAAATCATACAGTATTTGATAACATCTGGTATACCTAATATTTTGTACATTCATTGCACTTTGGTTCAGGCAGGAAATGGTTTTGCCTGCACATATCTGTTGTCGATCAATAAAAGCAGGCCATCACGCGTCTTTGGCGTTAGATATCAGAATACTGCATCCTCACATGAGCACAAACACCTAGAAAAACAATCTACGTGAGCCTCTCGTCAGGAAGTAACACCCGAGCAGAGCAGGAAATTACAGCAGACAGCACCATCCCATTCAATTGTGATGAACAACCCACGTCAGAAAAAATGATCACGAGCGGCCATTCCCTGACAGAAGCCAAAGTGTGTGTGTTTTAGACTCTCTCTAATCTCGCCCCACACACACACACACACACACACACCCCTACTGCCTGTAAGTAAACATTCCAAACCTTCTCATCCTTCACGTCTTAAATCAAACTCACACTGTCCTCAGTCAATCAGAGCAAAGGTCTGTGGGAAATCCATCATGGTGAACAAGATGTGCATTCAAGATTTTGTCAAAGGAGTGTAATTTTTAGTGTTCCATCACAGGTTCAAAATAGAGCTACACAGAAGAGGAATATAGTCCCTGGAAAAGATGACTATTACCAAGAAATTAAAGGACCATACCACCCATTTTGCATGTTTGAGCCTAATATATTCAATTTTCATACATGTAACGTTACTGACAATCATTTCCCAAAGCATACTACTGGAACGGTGAATTAAAAATGTTTTTCCTACCTTCCAGACCTCCATTGGTTTCAGTTCATTACACTATTAAAATCAACTTGTTGATACTTGAAACGTTCTTGGGATAGGTAATCCATCATTGCGAAGAAGACATATAGTCAGGTTTTTGTTTTTGTTTTTTTTTTTTGAAGTTTCATAATTTTAGCGTTTAAGTGCAATAAAAAGCATGGAANGTTTTTGTTTTTTTTTTTTGAAGTTTCATAATTTTAGCGTTTAAGTGCAATAAAAAGCATGGAATGAATGTATGCCTCCACCAGGGAATATAGTCCCCAAAGAAGGCCTGCGTTTATCGACAAATTTTAACGACCGTAAATATTAGCAGGCGAAAACATGGATTTTTAAGGTGGGTGTATCGCTTGAATATTTTATTTTGAAAGATTAAGAGGTTTTGCAAAATATTAGGAAAGCTGAAATATGGTTTTATCCTTTGGGAAATGGTGTCTGTAACCTTACTTGTATGAAAATTGAAAATTAGGCTCAAACATGCAAAATGGCCGGTATGGTCCTTTAAAATGGCTGCGCCTTCTACAATCGCACATAAGTGTTAGTAGGCACTGAATTTTTTGATGTGTGTATCACCTGGACATTTGAGTTTGAAAAGTGTTTTGGTCTTAAACGTGCAAAATCACCAGTATGGTCCTTTAACTCAGTGTTTCAGATTTAGTCAGAGGTGATGAGTAACTAAGAACATTTACTCAAGTACTCAAGACATAAGATGAGGAAGCAAAGTCCCTGTTCTCTTCCCACTTCAAGCTAAGACAGTAATGAGATTCTGAGCTCGATGCTCTCCATTTCCCAAATTAAACGTCTCCGCAGGGCTTCCGATGGCGAGCCGTAAAAGCTACTCGGCTACCTCAAAAAGGTGAACACGTGCTCATGTTTTGGTCATGTCTGATTCCCACAAACTCACTTCTTATTCATCAAGTCTTGACATCTAGGTGCTATATAGATTTCAGACATGAATCGTACATAAAACAATGCAGAAAGCTTTGTTTTTTATGCAGGATGGTGAAAGTGGAAGTTATTTACCTTTACAGGAAGAGGCCAGGATCCAATGCAGAGAAGCAGAGAGAAAAAAAAAAGAGAAAGGGAAAAGAGATTAGACCTGGAACACTGTAGTCAAAAATGAAATGAAGCCTATGAAACAGGTGACTGGTGTGTGTTTGTGTGTGTTTCTCAGCTTTTTGGAAAACAGCTGTTGTGCAGACAGATTTTAACAACACCTCCACCCTCATCTGCCAGATGAGCTATAGATAACCCACGCCATCACGCCAACATCAATGAAGGAAATGACACCTACATACAAGCATCCAAAAAAAAAAAAAAAANAAAAAAAAAAAAAAATCAGTGACAAATCTTTAAATCCTGCTGCAGCTCCTCAGGCTTCATCTTCATCTGTCCTCTGATTCTTTCTGTGTTTTGTGTTTTCTTTGATGCCAGAATCTCATCTGATCTGCAGATAAAAGCAGCGATAAACCTAAAGAACGTCACGGCGCAGCGGGGATCAGCTGACTGTGGGTTCTCCACGTAACGCTGGATACGCATGAGGCCCGTCAGAGAGAGAGAGAGAGAGAGAGAGAGAGAGAGACGCTCTGGTTAGGTGTATCTGTATTTGGGAAGTGTTGGTGTGTGAGATGCTGGAAAAGAACAACATGGGTACAGGGATGGATGAATGATGGGAAAAAATTAAAAAATATATATAAATATAATAATAATAATAATAATAATAATAATAATGATAATCTTTATTTATATAGCACCTTTAAAAAACAGAGTTTACCAAGTCCTTTGACGACTAATAAAAGAATCAATAAAACATACAGAAAAACAAACAAAAAAAAAGGAATGCATTAAAGGACCATACCATCCATTTTGTATGTTTGAGCCAAATGTATTCAGTTTTCATACACATAACATTACTGACAATCATTTCCCAAAGCATACTACTGGAACGGTGANGTATTCAGTTTTCATACACATAACATTACTGACAATCATTTCCCAAAGCATACTACTGGAACGGTGACTTAAAACCTTTTTTTCCTACCTTCCAGACCGCCATTGGTTTCAGTTCATTCTGGTACGCTATTAAAATCAACTTGTTGATACTTGAAACGTTCTTGAGATAGATAATCCATCATCACGAACAAGACATGTATTCAGGTTTTGTTCAAAGTTTCGCTAATTTTAGCATTTAAACGCAATAAAAAAAATGCGTAGTGAATGTATGTCTCCACTGGGGAATATAGTCCCAAAAGAAGACTTGCTTTTGTCAAAAAATTTAAACGACTGTGTGACTTCATAAGGCTGCATAACTATTAGCAGGTGAAACATTGATTTTTAAGGTGGGTGTATTGCTTGAATATTTGATTTTGAAAGATTAAGAGATTTTGCAAAAGATCAGGAAAGCTGAAATACGGTTTTATCCTTTGGGAAATGAACATGTATGAAAATTGAATATATTAGGCCCAAACATGCACAATGGGTGGTATGTCCTTTATAAAGAATACAGCAAACATTTAAAAATTACGTCACATAAAAGTAAGTCTATAAAAATGGATCTTAAGTGTAATTTAAAAGTGGACACTGAAGCCTCAGATCCTCTGACAGATCATTCCACCGCTGTGGGGCTCGAACCGCAAAGGCCTGTCTCCTCTGTTCAGGTTAGATTTGTAGTAAGGAGGTTAGAGCCTGAGGATGTGAGGTTCATAAGATGACAACATGTCACAAATATAACTAGGACCAGACCTGAACAAGCTTTAAACGTTATAAGAAGAAGTTTAAAATCAATTCTAAAATGAACAGGGAGCCAATAGAGAGATGCCAGGACAGGGTGATGAAGAGGAGAGAGTCACGCAGTGGAAGAAGAACAAACCAAACAGACTCTAAGGAGCAAATAAACCACACCTGCAATAACATAATTCATAGTTAAAGCTGAAAAACAAAATTTGCTCTGAAGGTCACTTATAAGTAAAATATTTCACTATTTCATGTCAGTTAAAAAATACAGAGGATGGAAAAACTAAAAATGAAGGAATGACAGATGCAAAGGAAGGAAAGAATGAAAGAAGGAAGGAAAGAAGGGAGAAATGATGGAAGGACAGAAGAAAGGAATGAATGAAGATGTGCCTAAAGTAAAGATGGAAGGACAAGAAAGAAAGAAAGAAAAATTTCTTAGTCACTCAGACATGCATGACTTCATAACTGCTCATTTCTATTTCTGCCACTGTCACATGATAAGCGTCTTAATCACTTATACAACACACACACACACACCAGCTCATTATATACTCAAGTGTGTACATATTGTACATGCTCACATAAAACACACAGCACACACAGAAAGCATGTAACGAGACCATCCTCCTCCTCCCTGCTGCAGGTTAGCTCTCTCCTCCTCCTCCTCCTCCTCTCTTTCTCCCTTTCATTCTTCCTTCCTCCTCCTCTTTCTCTCATTACCTCTCTCCTCCTCAGAAATGTCAGCCTCTCATGGATACATCCCCACATTCGCCATGCCGTTTGGCATTTAAATATCAATGTTGCAGCACATACATGAGACGTGGTTTCTGGAGGCTTCAGATGGAGAGAATATGAAAGATTTACGGCTGTGGTGACAGGAAGCATGCTGATGTTACCATGCACAAAGTGCAGGAAATATCTGTGGATCTTGTGACAAATCCACTCACCACCTTGTTGCTTCCATCCTTGTTTTCTGCAGCTTAAAGGACCATACCGTAGTTTTTCAGGTTTAAGTCCAATATACTGTATATACAAGCGGCATGCACGTTAAGTTACTGACAACTATTCCCCAAAACATGGAGCGCTAAATATTAGAATTGATCTTCCTACCTTCAAGACTGCCATTGGTTTCAGTTCATTCCAGTACACGATTCAAATCAACTTGTAGAGACTCGGCGTCTATTAAATTTTTTGTTGAAGTAACTTTATTTAACCGATCCGACGCAGTGCTGCACGAAGAAAATGTATGTCTCCGCCATGGAGTATAGTCCCAGGAGAAGATGTCTTTTATCAAACAAAACAAAACAAAACAAAAAAAAAACAAAACAAAACTGAAAACGACAGTGCCTTCTAAATTCATACTAGTTAGCAGGTAAAATATTGAATTTTAAGGTGGGTGCATCACCTCAACATTTGATTTTGAAAGATTAGAGGATTTGTTGTTGATTCAGTAAAATAGTGTGCATGCATTTATTGGGCCATACGAAGCCATATTTATTTTTATTTATGTATTCGTTCATTTATATGTAATGCACATTAATCAACATTGAAATAAGATATTGGCAATGTAAATGTGCCAGGGTTAGCTCAACAGCTAATTTGCACCTGTAGTCACAACTCAAAAAAGAAGAAAAGGTACAATAATTAAAATTATTTCAATTAAACCAACAAACCAACAACAGCAACACTATCAATAACAACAATAATATATGGTATAAATACTATATAAAGGCCATGTGGTGCATTTAAGTGCTGTAGTGAAAAACTGACAACAGGAAGCATTTTCAGATCACTTCCCGCTTTTTATTGGGCTTAAACATTAAAATTATGTAACTCTGAAAATAACCCGAATACACGTCTTGTTGGCGATGATGGATTACCTATCCCAAGAACATTCCAAGCATCAACAAGTTGATTTTAACAGCGTACCAGAATGAAACCAATGGCAGTCTGGACGGTAGGAAAATCATTTTTAATTCACCGTTCCAGTAGAATGCTTTGAGAAATGATTGTCAGTAACGTTACATGTATGAAAATTTAATATATATTAGGCTCAAACATGCAAAATGGCTGATATGGTCCTTTAAAAATGCAAAATCACCAGTATGGCCCTTTTAGTAATGTAGTTTCCTGAATGTTTTATTATGCAGAGCTGTAACGGCTCTGAGATCTGCCTTCCAGCTGCAGCAGGTAGATTTTAGCTGCCATGTTAACAGGAGTTGTAGAAGTTGAGGATTTTTCCCACTTGCACTTTGCCAGTGAATCAACCCTCTCACCCTCCAGTCACACACTCACTCCTTTAAGCTCTGCACTCCCACCACTCCCACACACACACACACACACACACACACACACACACTCCTCCTGACACGTGTATTAGCAGCAGCTCCAGCGGTTTGGTGTCAGCCTCGGAGCAGCAGTGCAGAGGCTGCGCTGAGCTCGGACAGACGATGCTTTCAGCGGGTTGTTGCTGCAGAACGGATGAACGCCGGGTGAAGCCAGCCGACGTCACCATGGCGACCACGCAAGCACGAGCACACAGCGACACTGGCAAAAACAGAAAGGAGGCGAAATACACATGCCGACGCTCAAGCCATTACGTCAGAGTGTGTGTGTGTTAGTGTGTGTGTGTGTGTAATAGTGAAAAAAGACAAAGGCAGCCCAGTGTTTGGTGCTTTGCCCTTGTTGAAGGGAGAGATGACGTGTCTAAACAGAAACGGTGACATCATTTCTTGGCAGGCAGCTCCAGGGAGACCGTGGTGCCTTGGCCAGGAATATGCGCTCATCCAATCACAAAATGATGCTGTGTGTGTGTGTGTGTGTGTGTGTGTGTGTGTGTGTGTGTGTGTCACACTGCGACCAGGTCAGTCAGCACATGCCTCCCACAGCTAGTCCTTAATCAAACATGGGGAGGTCACCCCAGAAGGAGTAATGGAGTACGGTGTGTGTNGTGTGTGTGTGTGTGTGTGTGTGTGTGTGTGTGTGTACCTGTGTGTGTGAGTGTGTGTGTGTGTGTGTGTCCTACTCTGCCTCTTCCAGTTCTTTGACACATTATGTGTGCATGCAGATGAGGGTACCTGAATCAGAGTCACTGAATACCGAATGCACTCTCGCATCGTCAGGGAGTGCACTTGCTCATCTGTTCACGGAGCTCTTACACATCTTTCTGCTCGACACACACACACACACACACACACACACACACACACACACACACACAGGTATATCCTTTAGTCAACACACATTGCTTAATGTTCCATTATCTCATACAGTCTATAACACTTCACAAAGTTTCCCATTAGGTCCTGTGGCATCAGATATAAAAGACACAGCAGATTATGTAAACTCATTAGCCGTTTGATATGACTCGTCTTGTACAGTTCACACTTGTGTTTACACAGTGGAAGGTACAGTAACTCTCAGCCTGTGATCACACCTAAATCTCTGTATGTCTTTACTTTCCCTTTTTTGGGTTTTGGGGATTCTCCCTTATGACATGCATTGGGTAACTGCGGTCGAGTCAGTATGTGAAGGTCTCAAGGTCAAAGGCTTTTTCATTACAGTTACCCACAGGCCATCTGGGCCCCTGTGGCTCTCTGTGCTTCTCCGCTGACCATGAAAAAAACAAAAAAAATCACCAGACTAAGAAAACTCATATCATAACTGGAGAAAGAGCGGCTGAGGTGACAGAAGGTGCAGGAAAGGACAAAAACGACATGTGGAGTTACAAGAAAGGAACAAGTGTCCTCTCTGGATGTAGAAGAGGAGAGGTGAAGATTGTGCTTTCAGATATTATTTAACTGGTGAGAAAGAGTTAAAATCTTTCTAAAATCGTCAGACTTTATTTGAACTCTTGACTCGGCTCATTTAACGGCTCGACACGCATCCTCCATCAAACCAGACAGCCAAACGCTTTATCATTCTGTTTTCTAGGTGTTGTTTCAGTGCATCCTTCACACTCCGCTCCCTTCTGTTTGATCTGTAACCAAGTCTGAACTTCCCTGCAGCGATCGCGTTCTCAAGGTGGCTTGATCCGTTGACACAATGTCATTATGATGATTTGTGCAGAGCTCTTAATGTTTAGGCTTTGGGAAAAATATTTAAAAAAAAATCGATATCTGGGTTTTGTTTTGGACTATAAAGAACTTGCAGACTGTTGTCCTGCAGCACTTCAACTTGAAAAAAATTAAAATAAATCCATTGAGACCATCTTTCTATGTTTTTCCAACCGCTAAAAACACTAACACTTATTGAGTTATACAGATATAAGGGTCGATTGAGAAGTTCTGAGCCTAATATAGAAAACTCTAACGTAGTGATGTTATTGACTTTTCAACATGATCTAAACTTCTGCCAAAGATGCTGGAAGGATTTTAGCCCAGTTTTCTTTGCCTTCCAAAACAATCCTCCATGGCTCATAATGTCATCATCTGAGGCACAACGAGCTTTAGCTTCTCTTCGTTGTTTGGGAAGAGATGAAAGTCTAAGGGGGTAAAGCAGGTTGGTAGGATGCTGAACCAGTTCATAACCACAATCAGATAGCAGTCAGGAAGTAATTACTGCAAATGGGCCTAGTTTGTCACGGACTCTTGGAAAGCTCTGGAACGAGTATATTATTCACACTGAGCTTAAATGAATGCAGCTGATGTACAAAAACTCAGAAAGAATTGTGTTACTTCCACAAAAAAAAAGTATTGCCTATGTGCCAGGCTCAGAAGTTATCAATCAACCCTTGGAGATTCATATTATTTCCTTTCATCCTTCCATGAGAAACCCTACGAGCTCTTTCCTAGCCAACCTCCTTGTTTCCTCCACCTACATCCCCCCACACTTTCATCATCACCATGGTAACGCAGACTCCCTCAGCCCCACCCATGCTCCTTCCACGTCCCGTCTCTGTGGTAACCTTTAGGTGCACTCAGGGACCCCTGGAAGGTCAAAACAAGGGTTGTTTTGGTGGGTCTCTCTAGATGTCTCAGAGCCTTACGGCAAGCAGAGCACGGAAACAAAAACCTCAGATAGTCACACACAACTTACAACAATTTACTATGTTGTAAATTTTCAATTAAAGATGAAAAAAGAAGCCAAAATGTCTCTCAAAAGCACCCTGAGATGATACATGTCTAAAAATACAGAAAAGTGTGAGCCTCAAATCCCAACACCTCACTCTCCTGTGAACGTGATCTCGCTTTTAAACTGGTGAGAAACACAACAGAAGTAGTGCGAAAACATTTTCCTCGAGAAGTGACCGCACACCCACACACACACACACACATACACACCCTGACAATGATCCACAGTGACCACAGGAAGAAGGTCGTGTATCAGATCACCGAGTTGTAAGTGGGAGTGTCTCAGAGTGTGAAACTAAAGAGCAGCAGCGGCTTGGATTCCTCTAAACATCTTTGGCAGCTTGCAAATAAAAAGGTTTTAAGACGTCAAGCTGTGAGAGATGAAGACATTCAGCAACTATTTCTGGAGATTTTACTCAGACGTGGAGGATGAACACCTAAAAAAAAAAAACACTTACTTCTTCTAAAAATACTTCCAGCTTCAGAGGACACTTTGGCGTCTGAATCAATGATGTAGTTGAGCGGAGAATCGTCTGATAGGATAACCCTGTCAAAGCGCTTTGTTTTGATGTGCAAATATTATGTCTTTAATTTGCTTTGAAAGCTGTGAAAGCTGATACCTGCAGCCTCTAAAAATATCTTGTGTATTAGTGTAAAAACTCATGATGTCTGGATTTACAGAATACAATATGGATACAGCTTAAAGGACCATGCCACCCATTTTGCATGTTTGAGCCTAATATATTCAATTTTCATATACGTAACGTTACTGACAATCATTTACCAAAGCATACTACTGGAAAGGTGAGTTTAAAAAAAAATTGGTTTCAGTTCATTCTGGTACGCTATTAAAATCAACTTGTTGATACTTGAAACGTTCTTGGGATAGGTAATCCATCATCACCAACAACACATGTATTCAGGTTTTTTTAAGCACTGACATAATTTAACGTTTAAGTGCAATAAAAAGCATGGAGTGAATGTATGTCTCCACCGGGGAATATAGTCCCAAAAGAAGACCTGCGTTTATGGAAAAATTTAAACGGCCATGACTTCATAAGGCTGCGCAACGATTAACAGGCGAAACATGGATTTTTAAGGTGGGTGTATCACTTGAATGTTTTATTTTGAAAGATTAAGAGGTTTTGCAAAATATCAGGAAAGCTGAAATATGGTTTTATCCTTTGGGAAATGATTGTCAGTGACATTACATGTATGAAAATTGAATATATTAGGCTCAAACATGCAAAATGGGTGGTATAGTCCTTTAAGACTGAAATTCAGGGACATGAGTTGCAGGAATATGATGCTAAGATTTCTCTAATTATTGAAATTCCTAACATCGTCCTGTTGTAATCTTCTCCCATATCTGTCTATCACCACTGTTTCACAGAGGAGGTACTTGGCTGCGACCTACTTTAGCAAGCAGAGCTGGAGCTGTCAGTCATGCAGATGTGCGTCACATCGCCTCACCAGCCTGCGAGAGGATCCTGCATCATTCTGGCTCGCTTTCCTCGCCAGACTACAAACTGCTTCGCCAGATGATATTTTAGGCTTTCTCCTGCTTCTCTTCCCTCCGGCTCCTTTTTGTCACAAACAAGACATGTGGAGTGAGACTGTAAAAAGCTGGTAACTATTGCATCACGCTATACCAGCAGGATGGGGACTGTCTGGTGTGTATTCTGTGTGTCTGCTTCAAGTGTTTCCTTGGAGGTAAAGGATGATTCAGGCTGTTTCACATCCAGTGGTTCCATTAGAGCAGGAAGGTGGCGTTTACGTCCATTAGCCTAGAATAAATGGCAGCTGAATTATTGAGATCATCAACTGGGTGAACGACTGCCAATCCATTAACTCGACAGGATCTGGCTGGCAGGAGATGACTTCAACTCAACATTTCTTTTACCTACAGCTGCATTTCCGGTGATCAACTAATTAAAGGACCAAACTGGTGGTTTTGCATATTTGAGTAGAGCAAACACTACCTGCATACCCACATTAAAATTCAATGTTTTACCTGCTAACACGCACGCCCGATTGTAGAAGGCATGGTTGTTGTAGTTTCTATGGGACAACATTCCTTGGTGGAGACATTTTCTTCCGTCATCAGTTAAATTAAGTAACTTCTACATAAATAGTAAAGGTGTATGCTTTGCAGTGATGGATTACTTATCTCAAGCACGTTTTGCAGTCTCTACAAGTTGTTTTTAGAACGTACTGGAATAAACGCAAAAGATTTCCTGGGATTTGCTGTTAACCCACCTCCAGTTAGCCGTGCTCTCCTCTTATCAGCTAGCAAAAACTCTCATCTGTCTGCTTTTTCCAGCATCTAATTCTTTTCGGATCAATATTAAAATGCCTCGCAGCTTCCTCATCAGAATTTTCCTCTGCATATTGCAAAACTCTGTTTAAAATTCATATTGAATTTCTGTCTAGGGGCCATGCTTCTAACCAAAGTTCCCTCTGCTGGTGTAACAGTAAATTTGTGTACTATATAGCAGTATGGTGCTTCAAATGTAGCTACTGCCATCTGGTGGCACAAGTATGTTTCTACAAAATATACTAATATTTGCCTGGGCCAGTAACAGATATTCAGCCATAGTGACCACAAACCCAGCCTTTATTTGAGACCGGCTTTAATTTCTTCTTGCTCAACATGCTATAATTAGAGCTCAGCCATTATTTGAATACCGGTTTGTATTAGAGCATTTACGGTACATAATAAACAAATCTTATTATAACCTAGGGTGGGGCCATGTCTGTGGAATATGTTAATTGGAACTGGAATTTGTTAACTGATGATTTCCTGCTGGTTTTCATGAGAGTTGATTGATAAATTCTCAGCCTACCATATAAAACAAAAGGTACAAAGGGTACCCAACAAATCTTATTATAACCTAGGGTGGGACCATGTCTGTGGAATATGTGCATGGCAGAGACATGCCGCATTAATTCCAACATACGCACTGCAGCAAAACAAAACCCACAGTAAAAGCACATCTGTGATTGTGTTTGTGTGACTGAGTGGAGTCCAGTGGGCTGTGGGACGTGCTTATCGGTTGAGTTACAGCCTAGATTAGGCCACGTCTGAACACGGGGTGATAAAGCCTGACCCCCATGTCATTCGCAGCACATCACTCACTCGCCCCACTTTACATTCATCCCCATCGTTTCTACTCATCCCTCCTCTCGCCTTCTATTTATCTGTTCTTTTCGGTGTCTACCGTCCTCTCTCCCCAGCTTTCCTCTCGCTGTTTCAGCCCCTCCTTCCATCTGTTTTCTCCACTTGCCTTCCTTCCCCCCATTCATGTGAAAGTGAATCATGTTCCCTCTGCACAAACCAGAGGAAATCATCAATTAACACGATGGCCAAATATAGACAAGCATCACAGCCGCAGGGAGATGTGTCAAAATAACATCTCAATGACAAAATGAGAACAGAATTCGTCACCTTCGAAAATATTGTTTTCTTAGAGGAAATGCAAGGTTAATCAAACTGAAAAACATTTTGTACTCAAGGCTTATTTCATCCAAAAAAAACAAACAAACAAACAAAAAAAACCATTTAAAACCCACTGGCTTTCATGAGAGTTGATTGATAAGTTCTCAGCCTACCATATAAAACAAAGGGTACCCAAGGATCTGCGAGTTGTACAATATGGACAAACGAGGCCATTGTGCAGTGATTACATACTTACTGCCTGCTACACATGACTGCAGCTTTCTACTTCTCAAGTGATTTGACCCATTTGGATTTTTGCCTCTTCCCAACTGTGAAAGGTTCTAGCTGGAAGCTATTTAGCCTCAGATGATCAAGCAAGATGAGCAAAACGACCAGTATGGTCGCTTAAATATAACACATAACATGCACAAAAGGCCTGACATGGAAAATCCTTGGTCACTAATCAAAACGCGAGGGTGTATGTGTAAGATCAGTCATGCATTCGGCTACATATTACATGACTAATGCTGTCAGAGATGAAGATTGCCTCAGATTGGCCAATCAGGATGGTAATTAGCTGCATTAGGCATTTTCACCAGCAAGCCAGAGCCAATGGCAGCAGATTAAAATAAATTACTGCTAATCTATATTCTGGATGCATTTTGCAGAATGAATAATAATACACACAGAGATATAAACTCTCAACAGAAAAGGTTCAATAAAATCCAGTTTAGCCTGAAGCCATCAATCATTTGAATGCGGTATGAGACCTGTGATCCTCACATGCTGCAGCAGTGGAGGGATTGTCTCAGAGACAGACTAGAGCCTAACAGACGAATCAAATGCTTCTTTGTTGGAAACAATGGGAACATTTTGCTATCCTGATGCATTTAGTGGTGTATTATATGAATAGCGCTGCTAGCTTGACATGCTACAAAGATCACTGTGAGATAACAAATGCACAAATCTGCAGAAAAATGGTCGATGATAAAGCAGTTCAGGGGACACCGTGTGGTAATAATCTGCTGGAATTCATCCAGTGAGACCTAACAGGGGTAAAATTGACTTTGATTGGAACACATCTGTTCTTTTCCTCAATCCAAGATGTGTCAGAGTGTATCTGTTGGAATTTACTAAAAGCAATGGCAGTCTGGAAGGTTGGAAAAACAAATTAAAAAGTGCTGCACCAGTAGAATTTTTGGAAAATGGTTACCAGTAATGTAATGTATATGCGAGTTGTATATATTGGGCTCAAACATGCAAAATCACCGGTATGCTCCTTTAAAAAACATGTCAAGAGGCTATCAAAAATCAAATTAAGTTCAAGACTTGAGTGTAAATGCAGCCTTAGTTAAAACATTCTTCTCCCTTTGACTCATGAAGGGACTGGACCTCAGCTGAACCGGCGCCTCCTCCACAAATAACATGCTGCATTTGGACACTTGTCATTAAACTGTGAAGAGCCAACAAATCAGTAGAAAACTGGAACAATTTCCACGATTCCGATTCCCAGTTTGTCTGCCAGCATCTCTGGTTTTATCCTGTACGCCTCCCTGAGCACCAAATAAACTCTCCTTTAACTGTAATTATTCTGCCTCCAGTGTGTGCGTTCAGGTTCAACTTCCTCTTAACACCATTAGAAGATGCACGACGCATGGCGGTGCTTTTAGTCAGACGCTGGTTAGAGCGAAAAGAATGACTCACACAACAAATTAAGTCTTCTTCACACCCACTTCATTACTGTAGTGTTTTAAAGCTTCGTGTATCTGGGAAAAGTTGACTGAGCAGCAAAGCTTCTTCTCCAGCTTCACATTCACACCTCAGAGCTCCCAGAGTAACTGCAGCCTTCTACTGTTTAGTGTAATGAGTTTATTTGTCAGGGATAATGCTCCTTAATCAACACATTCCAAATGAGCTCATTTTCTTCTACTGGGGCTACAAAGTTAAGACGGTCATAAAACGTAAGGGAATTAGAACTTGTTGAATTGGGTTTGTGGCTGTGATCATCTGTTGGAATCTGTTTTCTAAAAGCTTTTCAAATTCAAACTTTAAATAGAGGACTGGACTGTGTGTGTGCACGTGAATCTAAGGGTCATAACTATTAGCTGACACGAAGTCAGGCATGTAGCAGTCAATTAAGATTAATTAAAGGACCATACAGATGATTTTGCATGTTTAAGACTGAAAAATACCCCATTCATGCTACTGATAAAATATAAAACTATATTTTAATTTTCCTGTTTTTTTGTTTTTTTTTTTTGCCAAATCTCCTAATCTTTCAAAATCAAATGTTAAGGTGACATGCTCGCCTTAAAATTCAATGTTTTGCCTGTTAACACGTACATCCGAATGTAGTAGGCATGGTCGTTTTTAATTTCTCTGTACAAGCCGTCTTCTTCTGGGGCTTATTTCCTGGCAGAGGCATACAGCTCCATGTTGGCAGCTAAATAAAGTTACTTCAATAAAAAAAAATTAATAGACATAGTGTTCGCTGTGATGGATTACTTATCTCAAGCTGTTTCAAGTCTTAACAAGTTGATTTTGATAGAACACTGGAATAAACTAAAACAAATGGCAGTCCGGAAGGCAAGAGGAAAAAAAATTCAAAAATATACCAGTCCAGTAGTATGTTTTGGGAAATGGTTGTCTGCAATATAATATGTATATGGATTGTGTATATATGTTGGCTCAAACATGCAAAACCACTGGCATTGTCCTTTAAGGCACAATGAAGCAGGCATGATCAAGCAGATGACAAAAACAAGCAAGTCAAATTAGCAAGATGGCAGCAGAGAAGACAACTGACACACTAATGTGTACGTGTTACTATAAGCCATAATTTCAGCTGACGGCTATCCCCTTAACCCCTACGTGCCTTGCTCAAGAGCACTTTGACAGTTCTGCACACATTCCAATAATGGAGAGATCAGCGCCTCTGAATTTCTGGGCTTGGCAGTAGCTGAGATCTGTGCTGGAGCGGACATGGCCGTGCTACGTGGATACCTGGGATGGAGGTTGGGCGGGGAGCAGCTGGCATGGCGAGGCTGGCACCAGATGACGGATCTCAGTGCTGAAAACAAAACAAGCAGCTGTGGGAGCGGTGGGTGGGTTGGCCCCGTCTTTAAAGGAAGCCAGGCTATGATTATCACCGTGCACACACAGGGCCACACAAAGCTGTTAACATCCAGGCCAGTGAGATAACACCCCATGCTCATTAGCCACCAGCCTGTTGTTCACCAAGTCTAAATAACTTGATCCATCGATCCTTATTCCTTTAACCTGATGTCTCTACTTCAGCTCATGATTTCCTACAAGTCCCAGAATTCCTTTCAACAGCCACTTTCAAACATCCTTGAACTTGCTGCAATCAGCAACTGTGAAAAATCTCTTTCATTATTTATACATGCTGAGTGTTGGTGCAAAATGAGAAGTCTACAGCTATGCAATCCTTTTCATTTTAATATGCTGACAAAAATGCCTCTCACCCCTATCTGAAAGAATATTAAGTTGGTGTTTTAAATAGGTGGAAGATTGTCTGTTAAGAGGCTCCGTTGTCACTTTATGTCATGTATAACTAATTTAGCATGTGACATTCAATCTATGGCTTAATCAAGCAGCAAGGCTTATCTGCTGCATAACAATGTCAGCGCTAAGCACACCCCCCACAGCACCGATGCTACTTCAACATCAGACCTTATTTTATCTGACAGTGAACATGTCATTAAGAGTGACATTCTAAAGCGCTGTGTGTGATTTGCTCTGTTGGGGGGGACATATGGCCCACCTGAGTCACACGAGTGGGCTGGCTGTGGGATCTCGGCAGGGAGCTGCAGGAAACTGTCATATCTGCACAGAGAGGAGGACGAGGCTGTAGCTTGGCCCTGACCGTTTGGGTAAACAGAGTTACGATTCTGGAGAGACGGAGAGGAATCAACTCCTCGGAGAGCGTAAGGAAGTCATTATATTTCACCTTCAAAAACGGAGGGTTTTATTCTCGTCCTTGTCATGGAACGCTTTGGGTGTGGGAGTAAGAGCATATATAGGTCGTGCGTTGTTGCTATAAAAAGCTTTACCGCTGAGTTGAAGCTCATTTGGCTGAATGCATATGTGGCCTTGGAGGTGGCTTGGGGGGGCATCTGCTCACACACACACTTCTCACTCTTGTGCTGCTGACATCCACACACACTTCCTGGATAACATACACTGAAATTCAGGAATTCAAGAAAGCCTCAAGATCGGGTGGATTCTGTCTTATTCTTTTTATCCAGGGGGAAATAATCTTATCAAGGACTACTTGCACTAGATTTTAGACTCTAATTTGTCTTAATGAATTATTAAATGTGCTTTTAACAAATCATTTGATCTTTTTTTGAGTTCTGAAAGTCTTATTTTCTTAAAATTCAACCTGTTTGCAGCTAAAATCAAATACTAGAAAATTTTGAGAGATTAAAGAATATTTTCAAGTACTAAAAAAAAAAATGCAAATCATATTGCAATAACTATGCTGACATATTAAAGGAACATATCGGCGATTTTGCAGATTTTACACCCACCTTAAAATTCAATGTTACACCCACCTTAAAATCCAATGTTTTGCCTGCTAGCATGATTGTAGAAGGCACGGTTGTTTTCATTTGTCGGTAAAAGCCATCTTCTGCGGGACTATATTCCCTGGCAGAGACAAACATTTTCGTCCATGTAGCTCCGTGTTCGATCAAGTAACTTTGACAAAAAATGTAGTAGACATTTTGTTCACTGTGATGGATTACGCATCTCACATTTCAAGTCTAGAATGAACTGAAACCAGCGGGAGACTGGAGGGTAGGAAAAACAATTCTAAAATTTACCACTGCAGTAGTATGTTTTTGACAATAGTTGATAGTAATATAATGTTATATGTTATAGGTTATATTCACTGCGCTCAAACATGCTAAATCACTGGTATGCTCCTTTAAGCACAGATGAGACAGTGTGTGTCATATCTTAAGTCTAACATCTGCAGCGGCGTGATCCTGAAGAGAAATTCTGCGTTACATCACGCCACGTTACAGACAAGAGCAGTAAAATGGGAATCTAGCAGGACGTCATGAGATCGACTCTCTCAGGAGTCCTTGAACAAGATTTTCAGCCAGCGCCAAGAGTCAGTGACATCATGCTCTATTTCTGGCTTTCAAGTGGAGCATTCAGAAGCTAAAAGGTATCCATTAATGGAGACCAGCTGCATGGACTAAGAGATCAGCCCGTACCAGCGACCTGCTCTGAGGAATCGAGTGCAGCTCCCAACCCCTCCTCCCCCCCAAAAATCTAATTAATGCTCATGGTTTGGAAAGCGTCTTCGGGATAATGTCAGTCTAATTCCTCACCAGTCTGTCTGCATTTGCTGCGGTATGCTCACCTTAGTGTGTGACATGTTTGGGTTATGGTTAACGAATCATATCTCAGCCAGATATTAATTGGAGAAGCAATGATCGGAGGAGGGATGTTCATCAATGACAGGCTGGCGTTTGGAGGGAGGATTACATTTCCAGGTCGGCACCGCGAATAGCACTAAGCATTGGTCATAACCTCATTTCATTCGTCTCACTTTAGTGGCTCTCGAGGGACCGGTTCTCTAATTCATTCAGGAAAAGCCAGCAAGCAGCATCAGTATGTGTGTGTGTGTGTGTGTGTGTGTGTGGACTAAGATTTGATCATTTCTGTACTTCTTGGCTCAGGCTCTGAGTCATGCCCAAGTTCTCTCTGCAGTGATGCAAACTTTAACACTTCCCCATCCATCCCACCTACACAAACACACACACACACTCTCAGCTGGAGAGCGATGACATCAAAGAGTTCAGTCCTCTGTGTTCTTATTTCTTAAATGCAGATTATTCATCATCAAATGTCTTATACCTGGAGATAAAATGTTATCTAGAAGGGGAAAGAACTCGTCAAACCACGACTTTTTCTGCTTTAGGTTTATTTAGAAGTTTTTGAAGATTTTTTCGTGCAAACAGCCTTGAAGAGATGGGATAGAAAAAGGGTCTGTTTTCACTCAGTGTGCAGCAGTAAGGGAGAATAGAAGTGGAAAAATCAGTATATTTACATGAACACTATATGATTTTTGTCTGTGCTGTGATTAAGGTTAAATAAATGCAAGTAAAATGTAGACATGGAGGGAATTAATAAGTTTCCGTCATTCTCAAATATCCTAGATGCATTTCTTAGTCAGACCACAATCTAGGTCTGTACTCAGATTAAGAATCTAATTATTTTTAAATAATTCATTTATTGCCTTAATCTCGGTATAACTGAAGTTTTAACGTTCATGTAAATCTTTTGATTATTGATTTATTTATTTATTTGTTTGTTTTTGCATATTAAAGTATTGCAAAGGTCTCAAAATGGAACCCTAAATGAAAATGAGAAGATGGAAATTTGTATACAATCTTACCTTTAATTATGTAAAATGTTTTTTTCTGAAAAGCATATCATATATTTGCCAAATGAGGGTGACGGCTTAGCCAAGTATTTTATTTTAAAACCAGGCCCGCTATGTTTGAGTAATTACCAGACTCATCTCAGCCTGAGCATAACACACACACACACACACACACACACACACACACACACACTCATACAGCTGATAATTTCACAGCTACCATTTGATCTAGGAATACACTCTTCCTCCCAGAGCTTCAATAATCACATTTTCGATCCAGAGTGTGATAATGGGGTCAGAAGTCTTAGAAATCCAAACAGCGAGCTCTTGTTTACCCAAAATAAATTCTCTGTAGTACCTTTCGCCATTTTTACAAATTACTCACCTTGTCTTTTTTTCAGTTAAGAATGCTGCTTGTATTTGTCTTTTATCTCAGTTTTAAGAGGTGTATCAGAACATTAGCTTGTGAGAAAATGACTAGGAGGTGAATATGAGGAAGCGGACTAGATCTACCCTATCTCTTGCGACTGTAATATGTTCTGCTGCAGCTTGGAGAAACCAGCTTCAAATTAAATATTTTATAGACTACACATAGTGAATAAAATGAATAAAATTTAAACAAAAAACTACATACCTGAGCCATAACTGTGACTCATTGTTGATTTGATTTTGGTATTTCTAGATGAAAAACTAAGCACCATTTACTTCCAACACAATCGCAGACCTGGTAAAAAGCTAGATTAAATTTGCCATAATTCATATTTTCTGAGATTGTTCTATATTTTGCACTACCCCATCGTGCTTTTACAGCTTAGAGCTTCTTCTCTGGTGATTCTGGGGACAATGAATGCAAATTAAGCCGGACCAATCACAACAAGAAGCTCAAAGTGTGCTGCAAATCAAACTGTTAATTTCACTTCCATCTGTAAAGTTTAATTACTTTAAAGTTTGATCTGATGAGGCGATAACCTTAAAGAAGACTCTGTATGCTGTCTCATTGTTTGGCTGATCTACTGTTCTTTCAACTTCCTGATTTCATGGCGCGCTGGTATCCGACCGAGTCCTTCATTAGAGAGATAATTAAATCTGCGGGAGATCCTTCTGCTCTGTCTTGTCACCTTGGCGTGTCTGATCAGAACCCCCGCCTCATCCCCTTCATCTTTACCGCACCGACATGCAGACGTGGGTCAACCAGCAGCCAGCACCTGGCCATGGCCACGGGAGGGCAAGATCTGTCTCCCTAATCAGACCCTAACCTTTCAAAGATATTGATCAAGCATCTCTGTCGGAGCAATTACAGGCATTCGATGGACGCAGCAGCTGCCAAAGGCCCATCCACGCTTCTGCCAATCTGCAGAAGATGAAAGTAAGAACAGAATTGAGGGAAGATAGGAAAACAAGCTCTGGGAGTAAATTGAGCGGAAAAACGAGAAAGGCTTTGATTTGCAAAGTTTGTGACACAGGCCAATCGGAAAATACAGTACTTTTGACTGTCAGAGCGTGAGTAAGTGTATATGCCACAACAGATAACCATGTCAACGACTTGAATAAATAAAATGCAATTTTTCAAGGTGATGGATGTATGTAAATGGAAACGTAACATCAACAAATCTGCACAAAAAAGAGGTTGATTTAAGTGAATCAGCTGGTTGATTTAAGCTAAGAGATAAACCCGCTTTCTAAACTTGAAGAAACAGGCCTGTTATTACTGTGAAGAGCCCACCCTCGCATGTCTTTGAGTTCCTCCCTTCCTTCTGCCACGCATCAGCGGCGCATCCAGCCTGCAGGCGGCATGAACTGGGGCACAAACAATAACAGTAATCATGGAAAATCATGTGCTGCTCTGGAGAAGGAGACCAGCTGACCGGCTGACTCCTGGAGCCCACGGGGCCTCCTGTGCAAGCAGTGGAGACGAGGGGAGGGGATGGAGGGATGCAAACTAAGAGGAAGAGAACCAGAGCAAAGAGCGGGATTCACCTCTTATCCCCTCTCCTCACCTGCTTAGTCATCTTCATTTCTACACTCTGCCCTAGTCAGGGAGCTTTGCCACGCCCCCCTCCCTCCTCCCCGCCTCCGACTGCTGTACCATCCCTTTATCCTTCACTGTACACCCCTATGGAGGTGCACAGAGTGGTACATTCTGTGACTAACACTCTTTTGGCGATATTGGCTGCATGTTTAAGAAGGATGGGAGGAATAGCTGCGTGCATTGTGAACACACACTCTCTTTGATAAACTGTTGTGCCATGTATGATTAATAAACAGCAGAGTCGGGGGAAGGGGGCGTCATTGACGGAAAGCAGTGTGTGTGCTCATGACACAGACTCTGATGAGCATCATCAAGCCAGAGGTGTGCAGAGTGCTCACCCTTAAGATAAATCCGCTGACGCCTTCATTACTTCTTGGTAAGGTTCTTTAATAGCTCATCGAGAACAAAGCATCAGCCAGGCTCAATCAAACAGAAGCTCCTGTTGTTTCAGCTTCAGTATGACAGTCATGAATGAGCAAACCACAGAAGATCAATTGGCTGCTCTGTACAGTAATCTACTGCAATCTTAGCTTTCATTACAACATTGGTGTGAGTGATCAATAGGCTGGTATCTCATTACTGTCTGCTGGAAGAGAAAGCTCCGGAATCTATGTCTGGGGAGCTGAGGCCTCGCCGGAGTGTCCAACAGACAGGATCTACACGTCCACGGCGGCCATTACTCGTAGCCGTGTGAAACCGCGTGTTTCTGTCGACAAGCAATCATAAAATTTCTTGTTTCAAGAAAGGAGTTGTAGTGGATTGATTTTAGCAGATGCTTTACAAACTGTTGTCAACATGACAGTTACATTGGTATCAGTAGATATCCAATAAATATCAAATTTATTTCTGTATCTGAATGAATGTGGCCCAAAGTGGATCTGAGAATTTCTGATTCCATGTGCTTTTTTTTTTTTTTTTAAACTGTTTACACACTGTAAAATGTGATAAGTTGATCTTACTTAAAAAAATCTAGGAAACCTAAAGCCTTGAAAAGGGTAAGTAAATATAACTATATAGTCTTAAGTTCAAGTAGACATAAAGTAAACATAACTTAAGACTAATAGTTATATTTATACCTTTTTCAAGGCAAACGGTTTCCTAGATTTTTTTAAGTAAGGTCAACTTGTCACATTTTACAGTGCATGTTCACAATGTATATCCCAGAATATCAGAATTGAGACACTTGTACCTGGTGGTGTATTGTATCCTCAATTTTATTTCAGATCTAATATCACAATATATTTAACAAAATCTGCAGGAAGATCTTTGTCTTGACCGCTGTCTTGTAGATGTTTCCTTTCATATTTAGTATGGGTGAGTACTTTGCACTGTAAAGATCCTTATTAACTGACCCTCCACTATCTCTAAATGCACCTGCTGATCATCATGAATATTTTCAAATTATGAAAACTGAAGTTAGTGTCATTACATTTTAACTATAGTTTCTTTGCTCCTCAGAACTACCGGTTGATGTAATATTCTCCACCTACTGAATTTAAAATCAGCAAATAAGATTATTTCTGTTTCCAGCTCTTCCTCTGAGAAATGCTTCCATGACTGAAACTCCAATCCAGTTTGAGAAAGTCTGCAGCCAGGTTCCGCTGACCGGAAGCGGCAGGAAGAAGCTGCGGCAGAGAACGTCACTGAAGCAGCGGCCTTCACAAGGCCATCTTTGACAACGGTAATTAAAGAGCACGGAGAGAAAGGCTTCCGCAACCCCCCAAGGCGCTTTGAGTACAGTAAAGCACAGCTGAGCGCTCCGCAGAATGCTGCCTGTCTGCCAGTTTGCCTGCCTGTGTCACGATACGGGGGTGTTGGGGGAAGGGAAGATGGTGACGTGTGGTGCTGCAGGCTTTGGGTGTCAGCACGCTCTACATGTCTTTCTCCATCTCGCCGTTTTCTGAGCCCAGCGAATAATAGTGGGTGACTCCCGTTTCACTGTAGAGGATGAAACAAGCCAGATCCAAGCTTCTAGGTGTCAGTATACACATGAGCGACGGGCATGTGACATAAAAACAGCAATTCCGTCTGCTCTGGAACAAAACGGGCTGACAAAACCCAGAAAGGGAGGATGGGGTGCAGAGGAAGGGAGGTGAAGGGGGTTTTTCTGCAGGGAATGGGCAGCGGTGTTGCCTGGAAGCGACGAGCGGGCACGGCGAATGTCACTCCAATCAGTCGAATGTGTCGTGATGAGGAGCAGAGCTGTGACCTCTGACGGAGAGAAGGAAAAACAGAGGAGGAGAGGGAGACATGAGGCAGGAGCGGAATAAGAAAAGATGGTGACAGCAGAATGAGAGGGGGAGAAAGAAAGAGAATAAAGAGTAGACGTAAGGTAGGGGGTGCAGAGTGGATACGACTCACCTGTTAGCAGTGAAAGGCTTAAAATCAAGGAAGAGAGGAGCTGACAGTGTCTATTATGTATATAGCGATAAAAAAAAGGCAAAGAAGACAAGAAAGGCGGTGATGCATTTGTTCTTTAAATCAGAGAAGGAAGAAAAATGGGGAATCTATCTGTTTATTGTACAAATGAAGAGTTCAGTGAGGAAACTAATGGGCAAACAGAAAGTATTTTGGCATTTTGCAGTGAAAGAATTGAGGCAGAAGAACACACTTGCTCTACTCTAGAGAAGAAATCGAGCCAAGATCATGGGACGATTTTTAAAGTTGAGTTGCACAACTTGATAAATTGCTCTATATCGGTTGTTATGAGCGTCTTCTCCATTGTTGTGTCACTTCTGCTTATGTCACGTATAACTTGAGTGTTGGAAAGGTCCCTGACAGAGGGGTCAAAGCTGAATATGGTTGAACTTGGAGTGCAGAATCTGAGTGTGTCCTCGCTCAAGGTTGCATCGCGGCGAGGTTGGGACTCCCTGCTCAGCTCCCAACATACAATAACGAAACGGCCACCTCAGCACATGTGAAAGCAGCCTAAAAGTTTGACTTTGCAGCAAGTATGCTGACTTGCTGAGGCCTTAAGACAGAAAAAGTGTGTTAGGCTAACGGCTAAACCTGCAAGCGCTCCAGGTTTCAGAAACAGAGGAGTGATATCAGTAAAGACACATTTACAGCCTGCGTCTCCTTAATGAGGCCACCTCTGCACGAGCACACATACACACACAAACACACACTGCAGAAAGACCTGGAAGCTATCCATTGCCCTCTTTAAGAATCGCACTAGATGATTATATGATCATCGCTCCACAGTCCTCTAAAAGTACCGCAAAATGAAACCTGTAATAAAGACGTCCCCACTACAAAAGAAGTGTCACATGCAGCAAAAATCATTACAGCCTAATCAAGAGAAAAGAAATTCAATAAACGCCGCACAAAGGTGACGGCTGCCTCGCTGAAATAAGTTCTTATTGTCCAAAAAAAAAAAGCAGAAGCAGCATGCACGACTCTTATCTGCTGCATGTTAAACAGACGCAGACGAGCCACTTTTTATTGCCTCTGTAGGATTATTAAGGTGGAACAAAGTTCTTCATAAACATGAGAGTAAAACTGATATCTTACACGCCATCAGATTAATTAATGGAATCGTTTTGGAGGATTGGGAGTGACATCTAATTTAAGGCGGGTGCCAAAAACACCAGAATAGTACGTCAACTCTGTCATTAGACGATGACAACCAATACATCACCACAGCTTCAGCACCGGTGGACACCAGCAAAACTGTCTGATAATGGAAATGTTATTTCACTTTGGCAGCTCTGGATGTTTTCTCTGGAAATGAAGTGGTGGAAATGTTTAGACATGAGAGGAAGATAGGCTCATCTTCACCATTTCACCAGCAGCACGGGTTATAAAGAATGACGTGCCAACAATGAGCTCTCTGACTTTCAATTCGAATACGTGACAAGAGAGGTATAAAGTTGATATTTTCAGTTTTTCGGTGAAAATCGGTGAAAGGGGTTTTGAATGGAGCAGCGTCCTTTGGCATTTCGCAGCATTTAGATTTAAACTGAAGAGGAGAAGAGGCCTGAAGCTAAACTATGAAACAAACAACCGCAAGTTCAAACCTTCATTCTCAGCAAAATCTAATTATTCTAAAGGCAATACTATAGAAATAATAAAAAGCAGATTCAGAAAAGGTTGTGCAGTCCATTTTTTTCCACTTTTGACCCTTTTAATCCTTAAAGGACCATGCCAGTGGTTTTGCACGTTTGCGTCCAATAAATACTACCTGCATACCGTGACATTACTGACAACCATTTTCCAAAATATAAAACCATATTTTAATTTTCATGACATTTTGCCAAATTCCCTAATCATTCAAAATCAAATTCAGGTTAAACTTCAATGTTTTGCTTCCAAACACACATGTTCGCATGTAGAAAAACACAGCTATTTTAATCTCTCTGGTAAAAGCTGTGTTCTCCTGGGACTATATTCCCTGGCAGAGACATACATTTTTTTCTGTGCAACTTATTGTTCGATCAGTTAAACAAAGCAACTTTGACTAATAACAATAACGGCGCACAGTTTGCTCTGTTACCTGTGGCAGGGCAGAGCTGAGCTGGCGCTGCAGCGCATCGCGGTCGTAGATGACGTCCTGCAGATGCTGCTGGGCCAGGCCCAGGCTCTCCTGAGTCTCCCTCAGCGTGTCCAGCAGCCGGTCCCTCTCGTCTAGCATGTTGACCATCAGCTGCTCAAAGTGGGAATCCGGGTCTGAGGAGCTGCTCTGGGAGCCACGCTGGTTGAGTGCTGTGTCCTCGCTGATGGTGGGCATCACCTCGCACATCATCTTTGCTCTGCTAGAGAGGAAGAAGGTTTTCAATCCAACTAAAAACAACAAGCTGATTTCAATGATCTCTCAATCAGATAAAGGAGCTGACAAGTGGATTTAGCTTCTTTTTCTCAGATAGGAATTCATAACTCATTTTCTTCACCTACATATTCCCCTTTAAGGTCAAAGTAGACTCCACATATCCCAGCATGCATTGGGAGGAAAGTGAAGAAGTCAGAAGTCCATTGCAATAATAATGGCAGATTTTTAGATAGTCGTTATTAAGATGCAGTCAATTTAGCAGCAAATGAAGGTTTCTTAATCCAGACTAAAAAAAGACATTTTATTCTTTGAGTTTTGTATTTATGCTGACTGGTGTTTGCTGCGTTCAGACCAGAGATCTCTGCTGACGTATTGTGATGCAAAAAAAAGGAGAGCATCACTAGTGAGAGACGAGCCGGGGGGATCGGATGCCCTGGCCTCTCTGACCTCCCTGAAGCCTGATAAATTCTCTGCACAAGGACGTGTATGAGGGTGTGTGATGTCAGGAGTGTGTGTGTGTGCTAATATTAGGTTAGAATTAGGATCAGGTTAAGGTAAACATTAAGGTTAAAACACAAAGTTTTGTACACGAATAGCAGACATGTCAGCCTAAGTGTCCTCTGTGTGAATATCAACTATTACTGTTTAGAACGGGTTACTGAGTGTGTGTCTGTGTGTGTGTGTGAGAGACTGGGCCTGACACTCAGCTCAGCATCACTCCGGTGTTTCAAAGCTTCAGAGACGTCTTGGGAGGCTGGGCGTTCTGCCCTAGATTTCACGCTTGTGCTGTTTAATGGGCCAGTCCAGATCTGGTTGCATAACACACCATATCTATGCTATAGCGGATACGTGAAGCCATATTCCCGTTTCCCTGAGGGACTTCAGAAAACCTCAGGAGTCTTCCTTGCTGATGCGACGGTTCGTTGGCTCAAACCTGGTGACCAAAAACAAGCCCCTCAAGTTCACGAATGAGTTCAGTATCTTAAAACAAGACAGAATAAGGCAGATTTGCACTAGAATCGGGAAAAATGACTCAAAATCGCATTGTCCAGCATCGATGCTGCTCGAGTGGGTAATAATGCAGGTCTGTGTCTCAGCAGGGTCTGGCAGGAGGCTGGGGTCTCCCATATCTGCACCAGGCACCCAGCCAGACTCCCACCAGCTCACCATTCAGCTACCATCCGCTGCCGTTTAGACCTGAGAGACCCAGCCCACGTGCTGCCTGGCTGGACGCTCCACACATGCCAGCCTTCAGTGGGAGAGCCGGTGGACAGAGTGGGCCATCAGCCGTGCATTTTAAGTGGGCTGTAGTGATTTAGCCTGACCCTGGCTCAATAGATGAAAGCTTTGAATGGGCAGCAAGGCGCTGGCTGCATAAAAATCCATACAAATCTGCAACTGGGCAGCGCATAATCAAAACAAACAGTACTGATATGCTGAACGTAGAGGTTTGTGTTGCTTCCAGCAAGCATTTAAAGGACCATACTGATGGTTTTGTATGTTAGAGCCCAATAAAACTTGCATGCAAGTTTTACTGGCAAGACTATTGTAAAATATAACACTGTAATAATACTTAGTTTTCGTGTTGCCAAATCCCCTAATCTTTCAAAATCAAATGTTCAGATGATACACTCGCCTTAAAATTCAAACCATGGTATGGTCCTTTAAAGGAATAGTCCACCCTCAGGTCAAGGTATGCCAATCCTGCATCAGAATTAGGTAGAAATCCCTTTGAATATTTGGAAGAAAGTACAGAATACAAACCATTTGAAGACCAGCTGAACCTCTCAAGAGATTTCATGTTGATTTCAGGCACATGTAAAGAAACAAAAGCGTGACTTCAACTCCCTCTCCATAAAACGAACATCCTGGCTCTTATTCCTTCAGCAGCTCAGAACCAAAGCATCAATGAGCTGGGAATAAAAACAGGATTCCCAGCTCTTCCTATACTCAGTGCAATGCATTCTGGTCTATGGATCTAAGCGGAGAAACTGTTTTCTCCCATCAGCAATGTCAAATTCAAAGTGGCAGATCTGCAATGAAGCTCTTGTTCACAAATTCTGAGGGTCTCTGTAGTTTAGCCCACAAAACAGACCCCGGAATACAACATTTCTTTTCTTTAGGGTCCTTTAAGCTCTGCAAAAGAGTGTATTGCTGACGTTTTTCTGCTTCACGGCACATGTGATACCCTCCCCTTGTCCTGTTCTTGCTCTTTATTCTTTGATCTCGCCATGACTGCTCCTTAAATTATTTCTACCGTCTATGAAAAATCAATAGATATGGAGGGGAAAGAGTTCAGACTGATGTGCTTTTGTCTGATCCCTTACAGCAGCAATCCTGGAAACTAAAAGCAGACGTATCACTCAATGCAACGCTGATCCCTTTAATTGCATTATTCAAAGGGCAGCAGGCCTGTCTCCTTAGAGAAAACAGGATAAAATAAAAATCCTCAAAGCACAAAGCACTTTCAGTCCCCCAAATTTACAGTTTTCTATGAAAAAACTGTGTTGTTACTCTGATAATGCACTTACTATATACCCTCATTACTTTTACACTTCAGGTGTTGATGCCCAAATCAGATTATTTGCCACAATCGATGCAAATAAGATAGAAATAATTATACAAGCAGTTACTTTCCAAATGATCTTCAAAGATCCGCAAGGACTTAATCATATTTTAAGGTAGAGACAGATTAGAGCATTTTTTGGCAGACTTTTTTGCAGTCTTCTGCCTTACAATGACAACACTACACACTTTGAGCTCCCTTAAAAAAGCTATTTGGTCTAGAGATATAAATATAATACAGAATCCGTGCGGATAGCATCGTTATGTGCACAATTACTTCAAAAAGACTCTGCCATGCAATATCACAGCACATTATGGTAATACATGCAAAGAAATCTGCCACTGTCATGTCAGACTTTGGCTTTGCATAACTGCATGTCTGATAATAAACATGTAGGGTTTGATCTGTTGGAATGTTAGTTGTGAGGAAATACTGTTTCTCTGCGTAAACAAGCAGAGGCTTAAGTGAGTGTATTTAGTGCGGCTGGTTAAAGATGTTAAATGTGAGACTGAAATTATGCAGGAGTCATGGGAGGAAGGAACAGCAACACGCTTAATTGAACACATTGTGAGCCGCAGATGCAATGAGAAGCGAACACAGAGGCAGGGATCATTGGGCTTTTCTCTCTCTGCCATATGCCAATCAATGAATTATTCAGGGCCAGAGGAGACTGAGGTTTTCTTCCCAATCACTGCAATAAATCCAGAACTTTTTTTTTTCTGCCTTCCAACCTCATATATCCTCAGACACCTGGCTGCAGACTGAAATCTAGCTGGCAGCAGACACTTGCTGAGAAATCTTGCACACGTCAAACCACTTGGCACAGTCGTAAGGGGAAAAAAAAAATGCTTTTTGTTGTTTTTCCTCGCTTTTATAGTGTAATATAGAAAACGTGTTGAACAAGATGCAAAATTTGAGGATCACAAAATCCTGAGCTGCCCTGAACGCATCATTTTCACTTAGTCTTTTACTTCCATAGCATGTTGACGTCAACATGTAACCCAGCTAGTGCAACACCCCATAAATTACAAGGTTGCTAGCAAGTGTTTAGCCAGCATCTGCCATGTATATCAACTAGAAAGCCCTTAAAAATTCCTGAAAATGTGTGACTTAACATAATGATTTATTCTGGCCTAGTATTCAATCGTTACCATGCACCGCTCAGCTAATTCTTAATTTTCTGCACCAAGTGTAAGATTAAACAAACTGATGTGGTTGGTATCTGATCTGATATTGCTGCAGGTGAAGACAGAAACATCTTTTGGCTGATTAACACTTAAAAAGAAAGACAAACTGAAGCAGATGGAGAATATCTATATGGGACAGCCACAGTTTCTGGCATTTATATAGAGCCACCTCTCTATGGTAAGAACGAATCAGCAAAAGGTGGCTAATTTTCTGAATGTCTTCAGTCAATCTCATTAATGGGAACAATCGTGCGAGCAGATAAGGAGTACCGCCACACACAAAAACAACCGCATATTCCTGGGCAGTATGGCCATTTGAGGTAATTCAGCACCATTCACTACCTGGAAGCATCAAAAGACATGTGGAGCGAGGAACAGGAACAGGCCCGAACGCGACACACTGCAGCTTTGCAGATAAGCTACAGCCTATTTTACAGACAGAAAAATATGACCAGCATTATTAAAAACGTCTTTAAAGATTTGTGATCATCAGCCATGAAATTCAGAACTCTTTAACTCATTAAGGTGGCAGTCATGCAGAAATGAGCAAAACGAAAAGATGTATGCTCAAAAAAAAAAAAAAAAAAAACTCATTAAGGATGTAATCTTTTATGAAATATGAGGTCAAATTTTCAAAGGGTTGTAACACCCTATTAGGCTCATTGGAGCTGGGTTCCTCGCCACATGAATAAGACTAAGACCAAACTGTTCTGATGATAATGCACTTCACTTACATCACTACCACAAGCAATAGACTGATTATACAGGTTGCTTTGCAGCTGCCAAGGGAGCTGACTACTGGGAAATTCCACTTTTAAATAATGTCTGTGTTTGATTTCTTGGCATGCAGCTGAGTGCAAAGTGCATCTGCAGACTGCATCGATGAGCTTAAGGCTAATGGAAATACTGCTCACTGCTCTTTCCCAGTTTGGAATCCATATAAGGCCAACAGGTGGGAAAGAGTGATGCAGCGTTTTTGTGAATGGAAGGGGCCAGATTGCACGTACAGTCATACTGTCGAGAAATCCCATTCATATGGCTCCCTGCAGCAGATAGACTTCTGACAAGCGGAGGACAGCCTGCCAAGAAAATAGCAATCCAGCCGGATTCAATCTAATCGCTGCCACTGGAAGACTGAAATGAGATTGTAATGACTGAATGAAGCGCAGTAGTAAATTTTCTCCAAACGTGTAAGGCCAAGCCAAGCCAAGATGACATTTACACTACAAGTGTGACACCCAATTCTGATTTTTCCCTATAGTGGAAGCTGTTGGAAGACTCTTTTTTTTTTTAGTAGCCCATATCCAAACCTGCAACCTGGTTTAGATCTGAAACAACCCACATTCAAAAATAAGGGTTTTGTTTCTGAAATGATAATAAAATCCCACAATGGAGGTAAATGAGAAAAAAGTTCCTGCTTTACGAGCATCAAAGATCTGTAGAGCTTATTCATGTTTTAAGGCAGGAGATATTAGAGAACTTCCTGCATTTACAGCCTTGTTCTCCCAATGTGTCAGAATCCCTTCAAAAACAGATTTATTGCACTACACACCCGTTATTTTAGCTTGTACCAACTCCTCGCCTCACACACTTAACAGGCACGCAAATTCTGCATTGGTCCACTGACCTCAGCCTTCGTCCTCCATTTCTCCTGGTGGCAAAAGTTGTTGCATAGACTGTTTGCATCATTCATATGCAGGCAAAGAGCATTGCATTTCATGACATGCATTGGCAGATATCTGATGTGTACCAGATTTATTTCCATATATCAACTTTTTTTGTCATCTATTTGAGTTTGTTTAAATCTCCCTATTAGCACATAAAATAAACAATGCTGAACTGTTTGTTGTTCGACATAAATGTCGCAGCGCCATATTTCACAAGAGACTGAAAATACACCAATTTACAATGCCAGTCTAACCCCCAAATTATCTTAATTATGGATTCAATATCCAGATGATCCTATGTTACCCTCCACAGATCCACACAATCATCCTGATGGACCTAAAACCGACTGACAACTGTTGCTTTATTTGTTCAAATATTCAATCAATTAATAGTGGGCATCATGAAACCACAAAGTTATTTTTGTGTATTTTGCCTTCGCTCACACTCTCAAACAAACAATACTGGAATCAACAATATAAAGAGAATCAGATCTAAATGGGACAGAAAGGAAGGAACGGGTGTACAGTTATGCCCATTTTTCTGGGTGGGAGCAGGCCGTGCATCAATGTGTGTACATGTGAGAGTGTGTCACAAGTGTGTGTGTGTTACCTCCACCTGCATGTGAGTCACCTCCATGTGGGGGTGTGTGTGAGTTTATGTTAACAGAGGTTCTGCACGCACATCATATGTGTGAGTTGACAGACTGTGTGTTGATGTGTGAATAAGGCAATGTGCACATGAAATCATCAAAGGACAGCGTGTAGCCTTTAACAACTCCCACAATTCCCTGCAGCAAGGTCACGCCAAGCATCGATCCACACAGACTGAATAAGAACATAAATGGGGGTGAACAAAATAGCAGTAAAGCTCAGACTGTAGCTGATTTTAACTGTATGCACTTTCAAAGGTCTTTTGCCTTCTTCATCAGTGAAGATTTGGCACAAATAAAAATGACAGAAATCATCATTTAACAGACATCAGAGCTTCTCTGTACCTGCCACAGGTAGCCAACCCCTAAAAACAAAAGCATCTGCACACCAGTTATATTAGCCACTTTTGTGCATTTGCAAGGTCGGGATGCATCAATGCAAATTCCCAATCTTTAATATAAAAAGCCTAAAATGAAACATTCTGCTTCTGCGTGATGTGCTGTTTTAATTATTCGCTGTCACGCCTGCAGAAACAGCTTCACCTGCACACTGATGTAATCCATGTGAATGCAAATGTGCATGTTGCAGATGTTAATATTAATATAGAAGATCAGAGTGCCTGCAATTAACTTCAGATAGATAGATAGATAGATAGATAGATAGATAGATAGATAGATAGATAGATAGAGGGCGAGGAGACCTGTTTGATGCACTCTCCCTCCTTGCATCTCTGTAATAGCAGCTAATAATATTGTTTATAGGAGGGGCAGCTGCTCCTCTCATGACAGCTCCTCTTTTCAGTCATTTTCACCCACACACACGCACCGTGGGGGCCTGAATGCGGCGCTGATCGCCTCCTTCCACTACTGTAACATCTCCTCCTCAATCTCTGAAATGATAATTGGGGAGAATCCTTGGCTATTGTCTCAAGTGCATTACATCATGCCAGCCTCTCCAGCCTGCATCCCGCCCCCCGTTAACTCTCTCTCTCTCTCTCTCTCTCTCTTCCCTGTCTCTCCACTGTGACAGCCAGCTGGGTTTTCTGCCTCACAATGTCACCCACACAGAAAAAATGTATAGATTATATATGACATGCATCCATCCACGCAGGATCCTCCCACTCCTTTATATATCACACATCAGCCCAGAGTTGAGGATGTGATCGGGGCATTGGAGAAATCACCTTGAGCAGCAGGAACAGGGCAATGTAGGTCACCGCAACACAAGTGTGCATACTCACTATTTGTTCCTTTACTACCAGTGGAGGCTCTGGCAGCGGATCAATGACAACTGCAGTCTCTGCAGGCTACAGCATCCAGCGGACAATCCTAGCAGGCTTCTTCAGGGCAAGCAGGCAGCGACGCCGAAGATCCGATCGTGAAGGTGCGGCTGGTCCCCGCCGCTGGCATTGTCCAAAAAAACAGCCGGAATGATCCCCAAATCGCGGAATAACATCTGATCTCCCAGACAAACACACCGGCCAAGAAATTATGGCATGTTACAAATTCTGCTGTGATAAGCTGGAGCTGGAAAAGACCATTGTGGAGATGACGGAGGGGAGGTGTGTGGCTTCTTAAAGTTGCAGCTGTTCAATTCCTCTCCGCTGGTATACATAATGATATTATTATTAGGTTCTAAATAATAAAATAGGCAAGTTATCAAAAGTGAAGTTGCTAAATAAAAGATATAAAAATTAATAATTACAAATATTTAAAATAATTAAACAAAATAAAATAAATAAACTAATAAATTAATTAGATTAATAATTTTAAAAAATCAAAATATTGATCAAAAATGTTGATAATTTTTTTTTCTACACAAAATAAATTAGTCCCACCTGCTATGTTCACCTCTGCCTGTCACACAAATGGTCTGGCCCAGGTTCAAATCTGAAAATTTCCTCCAGTCTTGCATTTCTCATGGTGAATGGGCTCAACTTGTAAAGAAGCGTGTGCTTTACTAAACTTTACTAAAAGTGGAGATATACATGGATGCATGTCAAATTTTAGGCTTTTTAAAAAAAATTTCTCCAAGCTCCAAAATTGGAGATGTGAGGCTTTCCCACGCTGTTGGGTAAAATATCTCCAATCAATAAATCAAACTTTATTTTTTATATAGCACCTTTCATACAAGTAAATGCAACTCAAAGTGCTTCACAGGTGATTGGCAAACAAAGTATGGGTAATTTCATTCTTTGTAATGGATGCTTTTACTTTTGAGACTAGAATGAATTTAACAGCCAGTACTTGTGTAATTTTACATAAGAAGAAGTTAGAATTTGGAACTTTTACATGTAATAAAGTATGTTTTTAGCCATTTTTAAATATCTTATAATCTCTGTAAGGTTCCATCACCAGTATCTGTGACCACTTTCCCTCAAAGAGAACTAACAGGTAAAAAAAAAAAAAAAAAAAAAGCTGAAAGATATAATACTTTTCTCATAAAAAGAATAAAGGGAAGTTAAATTACAAATCATTGGCAATATGGTCAATGATGAACATCTAGAAAGCAGCTCTGAATTATTCAGTCGCTTCTACTTTAGATGGATTGTTTAGGCCCATAATCTATAAAACTTTAAATGTTACCAACTGATGAGGTCATACTTAATCTTGTCCCAAAGAATCAATTTCCTCCCAGTAAGTTGTTTGGTTGTGAGTAAAAATATACAAGTTGGTTAAAGTGGTCAGAATTTATAACAGGGCTTGAAAAAAAAATCAATATGTGTAAATATGAAATAAATAAAGGAGGAAAAAATCAATTGTCCTCGTTGATATTTCCAATCAAAATGTAAAAAATGTGACTTTAGTTGATTAAGAGCTTATCCTTCACATTAGTAGCATTTGGCTCAGTCATAAGGATTTAATCAGTGAGAAATCTAATGGTCACTTTGGGCAAAATTAGACAGAGCTAATGTTATTCTGTACAAGTCAGCCATCGATCTGCAGTAAGCTATTACCTCACGAGAAAAACACACCGTTTCTGCTTATCAAATATTAAAGAACTTGAATAACTTGTTTCTGAGTGTCACTGAGACCAGAATCATGACGATTTATAAAACTGGGTTTCTTACAGAGCAAAGCACAAATGTTTTAACAGCCTGTTTGCTCTGTGTGCCTTCATTCACCAGCAGAGCATGCATGGCCACTAGGACTGGATGCACAGAAATTAATGAACGATTGAAGCCTTTTTGTATGTTTTTTCTTTAGATGTGCAACATTAAAATGTATTGCATCTGACATTTACATTTGGAATGGGTGGAACTGATTTAAAATTTAGTGGAATAAAGCTCTTTATTCAGGTTGGATAAACAAAAAGTATGAGTCAGATTGTTTGGGAGGGTAATGCAAATGCTAATTATGCTACATTAGCATTGCCAACATAGCCTAATTTCCTGCTCAAATCTGATGATGCAGTTTGGGCTAACAGCTGATGTCAGTTGAAACAAAGCCAACCTTCTGAATTGATCAGCATGTGCAAAATACCAATACCAAACACATGCAGGAATGTAAAAATGAAAATGAAGGCCACGGTTAGAAAAATGGCCTGGTTTGGCATTACCATGCACCTCCAGTGGCTCATTGTTGGTTTTATCCTTTAGTTATGGTCTATGATAGAGCTGACTGGAGCGACAAGGTGGCTTATGGTTAGCACTGTTGCCATACATCCAGGTCTTGGGTTGGAACCTGGCTTGGACTTTTGGACGTTCTTCTAATGTCTGCATGGCTTTCCTAGGTGCTCTGGTTTCCTCATGTCGTCCAAAGCCAAACAGGAAACTCTAAACTGCCCATGGGTGTTTGTCAGCCCTGTGATAGATCGGTAAACTGTCCAGATTGTATCCTGCCTCTCGCCCATTGAACGATGGGAAAGGCTGCAGTCCCCCACGATCCTACACAGCGTAAGCTTTATAGATAATGCATGGATGGTCTAGCTTCCTGTAAGACATATGTGTTTTCTGACTCCTTTTACTTTTTTATTTGAGTCTTTAGCTTCTTTCAACTCAGATTTAGGTTTCTTACCTTTGCACTGACATTATTCATACATTTCTTTTTTTTATGTTTCTGTTTTTTATGTGTAAGGTGGCTTCAAATCTTGCTCGTATTGAAGAAACATTAAATAAACATGCAGTCTGACACCCTGTAAAGTAGCAGTGTAAAGGAGGTTATGCGCTTGATTTGAAGCAATCCTACGCTCACATCCAAGTGTAAATAACAAGATTCAGATTCCAAGTTTTACTAAAGACGATCAGATTTACAAAACAAGCATGATTTTAAAAAAACAATCCAGTTCCAGTATAGTGGCATTACTCTCCATTAAATATACATATTCCACTCCATTGAGTATGATTAGCTTTGTGTGTAGAGTGTTTTTGTTCTGTGAGAAACCAAAGAAATATTAGCTTAAACACTGATCTCAATAAATATCAAACAGCCAGCGTGAGGTCGAGATAAATGCTTCCTGACAGAAAAGTAAATGATGTCACTGTCCGTGGTGCTGAATCTGCCATGCTTTATGTGGTCAAATCAGATAAGTTTTATTGAATTTCTTCCTGCTTCAAGCTCAAAGTTTGCTGAAAGATGAACCAGTGAACGTCAAAAATAGATCTGTTAGACCTTTAAATTATGTCTGATGATCAAAGATCTAAGCATTGGTGTCTCCATTCAGCTGGATCTGCCTTTACAGGGATCTACTATCCCTGGAAATGGGGAAAAAAACATCTATTCAGGAGAATTCTTGTTCCTGCTACCTGTCACTGGCCTGGATGTTTAATTAACACATTATGCACCAGTTTAGCGTTTCCTGTCTCATCTCTCTCTCTTTATCAGAGACTCAGTCCAACCTGGGAAAATGCTTTCAGATGCCTGCTTCTCTGCTGCAGTCTTGTCTTGCTCCCCCTTCTCTCTTTCTCTTGCCTGATAAATTACCAAAACAAACTCAGCGCTAAGTGCTGGAGTGCTGGCTCCTGTCTAAAGTGAAAAATACAACACGTGCAGGTCATAAAGTCTGCATGAAGGTAGTTACACACCCAGAGCTTCATGCTAATGGCAGCGAGCTGCGAGCACATCAGCACGACATTTTGCTTTATGATCAACTAAATCTACAGGATGCAGCAGTGAAAGGAGATGAATCCAGGAGTGTGTGTGTGTGTGTGTGTGTGTGTGTGTGTGTGTGTGTTTGATTTGTCATGGTAATTTGCTCTTTTTCATAATTACACATATGTATACACACACAGAGTATGATGACTGAAGCTCATAAATGTCCAAATTTGGAGATTTTTAAAGAGGACGTATATGTATTTCAGTGTTCTTATTTTCATTTATAGGTCTATTTTTTGAAACCTTTGTAATATGTTAATGTACAAAAAAAAAAAAAAAAAAAAAAAAAAAAAAACTTCAACTAACTAACTCCAACTCTCCCTTGCTACAACACTCCTGTGCTCACTGAGTGAAAACATGATTAGGTGTTGCTTCTTCAGAAAAGCCCACTCTGTACTGATTGACCTCGGACTTTGCGGGCATGTCTAACCAGGTTTGTTACACGTTGACATCAACATGTTACAGAAATTTTAAAAAAAAACCAAAACAAAACAAAACAAAAAAAAAAAANAAAAAAAAAAAAAGTAGCTAAACCAAAGCTTTCTGGTCAGTTCTTACTTCATGCATTTCTTCAGATGTGGACCTCAAGTTTCCCAACTTTGACAATGTTCAACACATACTCCCTGTGATATTATGCTAAAAACAATTAAGGAAAATAACAACAATCATAATAGCCCCTTTATTATTAAAGGACCATATCACTCATTTTGCATGTTTGAGCCTAATAGATTCAATTTTGTAAGGTTACTGACAATCATTTCCCAAAGCATACTACTGGAACGGCGAATTAAAAATGTTTTTCCTACCTTCCAGACTGCCACTGGTTTCAGTTCATTCTGGTACGCTATTAAAATCAACTTGTTGATACTTGAAACATTCTTGGGATCATCACAAACAAAACATGTATTCAGGTTTTTTTTTTTTGTTTGTTTTTTTTAAGTTTTGTAATTTTAGCATTTAAGCGCAATAAAAAGCATGGAGTGAATGTAAGTCTCCATCGGGGAATATAGTCCCAAAAGAAGACCTGCGTTTATTGGAAAATTTAAACGACCATGACTTCATAAGNGGGGAATATAGTCCCAAAAGAAGACCTGCGTTTATTGGAAAATTTAAACGACCATGACTTCATAAGGTTGCATAACTATTAGCAGGGGAAACATCGATTTTTATTTGATTTTGAAAGATTAGGAGATTTTGCAAAATATCGGAAAGCTGAAATACAGTTTTATCCTTTGGGAAATGATTGTCAGTAACCTTACGTGTATGAAAACTGAATATATTAGGCTTAAACATGCAATATGGGTAGTATGGTCCTTGAAAGTAAGATCAAGAGTTACACATTCCTTTATAGTTTTAGAAAAATTGTCATTCATCTCATGCTCATAAAACCCAAACAAATGAAATGAAACATTCATCATTTTGATACCTTGATTTTTTTTACAGGAGGACAAAGCTACACCTTGATAATTTCTCTAGCTTAATTATAAATGTAGCTTAATCATAGTGCAGCTGGTTATTGCTATACCATCCCACCAGCAATACTGACTCCCATGAGCCTGCTGCTCCTACACAGCATCATATCACTCAGTTACTCTGCATTAATTTCCCGGAGGAGTTAAGCTTATGCATAGGAATGGCTGCAATACGGTCAGGTGATGAAAACCATCTCATATCTGAATGCCTTGAAGTGTGACTGGTTTGTTATATAGACATTTGCACAGGCAAAACATAAATGTGGGATTAATAAAATGACTCTTTTGAATATGCTTTCAATGGAAACGATGCTAAACTAGGCTCCAGTTAAAAAGCAATGATCAAAGCGATAAAGGAATCAAGAGGATGCTATAAAAAGAGAACTATAAAAAGAAAAGAGACCTGTGATGTTTCTCAAATCGAATCTCCTCCTCATAGCTTGACACGCTAAAGCTTTGGTGTCATGCAAATGGCCATCTTTCACATGCAGGGTAGTTAGTGCAAACAAATCACATGGAAATCTAAGTGATCTCACTGGCAAGGCTCGACACTAGAGCTCCTCACAGCCAATTAAAAAGACACACACACACACACACACACACACCGCTACAGAAATGCTGATGTAAATATTTGCCCAGGATGACAGAGGGTGTCTGCGTACGAGTTAATATTAATGAGTAAGTGTTAATGTAAACAGACATCCATATGATATGACAGCTAACAAAGTCAGCCATGGCTGCGCTTTGCCTGGCAGAGCACCCGGCCTCACCATGATGTTTCCCACAAGATCAAAGAAAATGTATTTATCAAGCCCGACATTTTCCACAACTGCTAACATGTTTTTTTTTGTTTGTTTGTTTGTTTGGGAGTCCATCATCAGTGCCACCATTCTTTCTGTCCTGCTCCACAGGCTGAAAAAGCCTCCTATGATTTACCCCCACTATCAAGGTTAATAAAATACAAATCGACGTATATCAGCGGCAGCCTGCACAAAGCCGGAGCTGCCAGAGGTCTGCCATCTTTATTACTTTCTTAAACCTCTGTTTTAAGGCCTGGGATCATAAATGAAAGAGGCTGCCAGGCTCTTGCTGGTACCTCGCTTGATACACTGATACCAGAGATGAGCTCGGGCTGGGGTGTGAGATACGTTAAAGAAACAGAAGTAAAAGGGATTACAGCTGTCTGAACTCCTGTAAATCTTTTTATCTGTCTGGTCCACCTCCTGAGAAAGCCGTGTTTTTGTACTTTAACATGTTAACACACATCTCCTCTGTCTGTCAGCATGACAGAACGACAGAACACACAACCCACATATCTGCAATAAACAGCTTTAGTGCTGTGACTCTGGGACAGCATAGTGGTTACACCTCTTAAAACTGGAAACTGCTTCTTCTTTGTCTTTTCTGAAACTCAGTAACTTTCTTCTGCCTGTCAGTCAAATTATAGGGCAGCATTAGTTTTCAGACAATATAGAGAAGACAGACAGAAACATGATGAGGGCGTAATGTCACAACATGAGTTTTGTTGTGTTAATAAGCTGTCTGACATCTGGAACTCAAATGATCCAGTATTGGATTAACCCATCAAAATGCAGATACTCACTGAAGGGGTCTTGACTTTTCCACCCTTTATAGAAGAATATTATTTTTTAGGATTTGCCAAATATTTATAATGCTGATTTGATTTAATCAATTAGCATGCAAAAAGAAGTTGATTTTGTGTGAGAAGCTGAAAAATCAGAAGAATCAGCTGGACTTGGCTCCTTGCAGGATTTATGCATATGTAGCAGCATTTTCTTTTATTGATTCATCCAAAAATAGAGGTAAATGGATTGAAGGCATAACTCTCAGACATTTATGTCTTATAGACATCTGATATTGCATGCATACATATCTAGACCCCATTAGGAGTATATAAGGAAAACAGATTTTTTGTGATTTGGGTGAACTGACTGTTTAAATGCCTATATGTGGACTAAAGAGCAGAAATATAAGCAAAATCTATTTTTATTTGAGTATATTTGTGATGACTCTGTCTAATCATTTCCTGTTTTATTTTAACTGGTTCTCCTTGTTGTTCTGTTAGTTTTACTTCCTGTCCTTGTTCTAGTTTCCTGCCAGTTTTCAGCATCACCTGAGTCCAATCTGCTAATCACTCACCTCTCTACTTATACTACCTACAGTTCCTTTGTTCTCTGCCAGATTGTCTTGTTCTCTGTGTAGTCAAGCTTTCCAGTGTTTTGTTTCAGTGTTATCTCTTGCGATTTCTCGTGTATGACCTTTGCCTGTTTTTGACTTGGATTTAAGCCTGTTTCTAGTGATGGGTAGATGAGGCGTCATGAAGCGTTTCGATACATTGCCAAACTGTATTGATACT
>VXCM01000605.1:290889-309146 GCA_014773175.1 Lucifuga dentata | reverse complement strand
TAGGAATGATTCGCATCTTTGCTTTGGCATAGGTTTTACGTCAGATGCCCTTCCTGACACAACCCTTTGCATTTATTCGGGCTTGGGACCGGCACACGGAGGACAGTGGCTTGTGCCCCCTTGAGGCTGCATTTAAAATAAGAGGAAAACTAAATTTACTAAATATAAGTTTATGTTTTGTAAAATGGTTGTCAGTAACATACAGTATGTGTTTCATATTAAACAAGCAAAATTATAGATTAATAAGAAATAAAATGATTAAGGACGGGAATAAGCATGAGATTAAATCTAGGAGAGCTCAGTGTGTGTGTGTGTGAGACATGAAGGAGGAGGCGCAGAAAGGGAGGGGGAAGAGGGTGTAAAAACAAAAGAGAGAATGGTATATTTTTGATGGAAGGTATATCACAATCTACTTTTCTGATTTTAGGAGTACACTGGGGGCGTGGAGGAGTTTGTTTTGGTTTGGGGGAGCTGACACAACATCCACAGCTTCCACCGTCAGGCACTTCCCCTCACGCACACATACACACACACACACACACACACACACACACACACACACACACCTACATGAGGCCCCAGCCCAACCCTTCCAGCTTCCTCAATATTTGATGGGATGAGCCCATGCTGACTAACTCAAGGCCATGCAAGCAAAGCTCCCTGGCGGACTGACGCGCTAACAGTCTGCTGAGGTTCCCGGTTGCCAACATCCACGATCATGGAAACAATAGCCGCATTTCAAAACAATCGGATAAATGCGATAAACAGCGAATCAGGATGAAAAGCAAACGACAATAGAATTCCTCTTTTTAATGGAAGCGAAGCTATAGGTTACAAAAGCAATGAAATCAATGAAACCATCAAACACATTGTTGTACCTTTTCTTTTTTTTTTTTTTTTTNTTTTTTTTTTTTTTTTTTAGCGAAGTTACATAGCAAGCGAAGCGATTTTGCTCATTTTGGAAAAGTGAACAAAAGTTAAATGCAGGCTCATCTTTTATTGTGTCCTGTGGGTCTAAAAAAAAGGGGGGGAAAAGTTCCTGAACTCAAACTTGTTTTTGGATGATTGCATGAAGTTACCTCATTCAAGGTTCTCTCGCTTCTCTCTGACTCCGTTTAGGCTTGCTGCTCCTCCCTTCTCATCCCCACAGATGCCTGTTCAACGCAACTTTCTGCCCAAAAACTTATGAAACAAAACCCATAACTGGTCGCATCTGCAGTAAATCATTTAACACATGCTTGTGCTTGTTTCTGTGTGCGGTGTTACATCCCAGCGTTTGTTACGTAATTCCTACCGAAAAACACATCACATCCAAGCTACTTATAAGCTACTCTGAGAAGTAATAATGTAATATTTGGTTATTTGTAATAAACAATCCTCTGGGTCTTCTGTATCTTAAGACAGATTTGTGTGATACATAAAGTGTGTAAAGGGGCAGTGTGTAAAGGTGACTTACACTTTATCCCCTCAACAAGACGCAGGAAGACTGAAGATCATTGTGAGTTTTTGTATGTTTCATTAAAAAAAAAAAGCCCTGAAATTGTACGGTTTTGGCCTGATCTTTGTTTTCGAGCCTGTTCAGAGCGAATATTGAACCATCAAACGCTCCAATTTTCACCATTCTGCCTTGTTTTGTCGAGATTTTCTTCAAGCTGAGTGTCATTGGAGAGTAAACTATGTGTGTGCTTTCAGTCCTTTGTATTTTTTCCCTCCGCCTCCCTTTTCTCTCTCTCGCCGGATGCATGCGAGGGATCCAATGCGTGCTCGTATGTGTGTTTGTGTTTGTGTTTGCAAACGAACGTGTGCAGGCTTTGTTTTCCTTTTGAACATCCCTTTGATGTTGCTGTTTATTTATTTATTTCTCTGCCTTCGAAGGCCCTTTCTCGGCGGCTCGGGCTGTGGCGGATTGGGCGCCGCGTTGCTCTGAGTGCCATCCATCAGCGAGGAGCCTCTCTGNTCGGGCTGTGGCGGATTGGGCGCCGCGTTGCTCTGAGTGCCATCCATCAGCGAGGAGCCTCTCTGACGGATGAACCGGTGACCTTGGCTCCCTATAGCACATCAGCTTGAAGCTGTATCTGTGCTGGGGGATTTTTGTTTTTAAGGAGACGTAGAGGAACCAGGAGGGCCTCTGCTTCATCACACCCTGTCTGGCTGAGAACCAATGTACATCACATGTAAAACAACTATTTCATCTTTGGCCAGGGAGGGATCGCTTTACGTTCGCGTTCCCACTGAGAATGGGAAACTACGTTATGGCTGATTTGATTCAGATTTATGGTTATGATAATGTCATGGGTAAGGATGTCCAATCTACGTTTGTAACCATGAACTGCTCTTTCCTGGGGAAAAAAAAAAAAAAAAANAAAAAAGACTAGGACCTGCCACACTTTCATTCATAAAGTTTAAAGGACCATACCAGTGATTCTGCACGTTCAAGTCTAACAAATACTACTAGATCTCTGTGTGCTCAGTTAAGAATGGGAGTGTTAACTCTACATTAGGAAACAGGTCATTTTGTTGGTACTGAAGAGCAAAACAGGCTCTGCCCCCTTTGTGATTTACATAAAGTTGAAAATGAGATTCATTTTGTTCTTTATTATCCAATGTTTTATGTCCCAAGAACCTGCCTATTTAATAATAAGAATCATAATAATAATAAGAATGTTTGAGGCCGTCACCACCACTTAGTATTGGGTGTTCTCGGGGATCAGGATTCTGGGGATCTGGATTTTGTTCATGGAACTTCACAATCTAAATAAGTAGACTGTTTATTGCTGTCACTGTTTGCTTATGTGTTGTTTTTTGTCTTGGTCTGTTGTGTTGTGGGGTTTTAGCCTCTTTGGTGTTTCACAGATTAAACCACTACACTGGTTATTACTGGTTATTACTGTCACTACTCGTCTGTGTGTTTTTGTCTTTGTGTTGTTGTTCAGGTGTTTAGCCCTCCTTGATAGAAACTGTTTGTTAGTTTTAAATAAAGTGTAATAGGTTGGTCAAGGAGGGCTGGTGAAGGTCACACACACACACATTCACCTACGCACTATATACAGTATTATCTATCTGTTGCTAGATTAAATTGCATATATATAAAAAATGGTTGTGCCAATCTTGGCATATACCACAACTATATATGCAGACAGAAAAAAATAAATAAAAAAAAAAAATAAATAAATAAATAAAAATAATAAGAAGAATCATGATGGAATTATTTTTTGATGGATGACTATAATATCCTAAAAAGTTTGTGTGAAACAAATATTTTCTCATTTGTCGATTATGTGGAGAAAGCATGGGATATGAGGAAAANGTTTGTGTGAAACAAATATTTTCTCATTTGTCGATTATGTGGAGAAAGCATGGGATATGAGGAAAAAATGCACTGTACCACTGAAGACTGTCTATAATAATTTTATGGAACTGGAAATGTTAAGTTACATCAATGTGACTGTGTCCTATAACCCCACGTGGGGTGGACCATGTAGGTAGGACACATTAATAAAGATTATTCATTCATTCATTCATTTACTACCTACATATAGTAAATGCTACATCATTTCCCAAAACATAAAACTGTATTTTAGCTTTCCTGTTACTTTTGCCAAATCCCCTAATATTTTAAATCAAATGTTCAGGTGCTACACCTTAAAAATTCAAGGTTTCACCTTGTTACGACCAGCTCAAAGCCATAACAAAGATACAGGGGAGATGTGCAGATTTAAAGTATAACGAAGTATTTAATGGTGAACTTATTTACAAGGTGATGAAATAAATACAAGGAAGAATGAAAATGGATAAAGCCTCCCAGGTGATAACTCTAACTAAAGTGGTGAACAACAGGACGAAGCAGCATCGGGAGAATCTCAGCCTGAATGGAAGAAACTGGGAGTATTAGGCCCAGGTGCTCTGAATCAGCCACGGATTGTGCTCCATTAATTACCTGAAAGCAGAAAGGACAGTAATGACAGGCTAAGGGTCGTAACAATCTGCTAACATGTGTGTCTGAATCATTCATTTTCTTCTGCGCAGCTCCGTGTTGGATTGGTTAAATAAACTTCCTGTGACAAAAAATGCAATAATGTTGTGCTTGTTGTGATGGAGTACTTGTCTCATGCACATTTCAAGTTTCTATAAGTGGATTTTTATAGCGTACTGGAATGAACTAAAACCAATGACAGTATGGAAGGTAGGAAAAACTGTTCTAATATGTACCTCTCTATTTTGGAAAATGGTTATCAGCAATGTAACATGTATATAAGTTGGATATATAGGACTCAAACTTGCAATGTCGTCAGTATTGTCCTTTAACACACCTAAATGAAAATAGCTGGGCATTGTTAGAGGTTTTCCTTTGACAACAAAGAGAAAGACCAAAGAGAAGCTGGAGCGAGTCAGTCAGTCTGAACACAATCACACAAACGTCCACGGTCCACTCTGCACCAATAGAAACTCAAGGCCACGGCACAATCGCATGGGACTCCACTCCTGTGGAGATGAATGCTCCAGCTACAGACCTTCCTGCTTTCTTTATGCCACATTCTCACAACAGAAAGTTCTTAGTTACACCATCTCCTGTTTTTACTTACTTTTCCATCCTTTTGTCCCATTTAGGAGAAAGACTTCCACTTGAGGACTCATCTTCACTTTGAATGAGCACTACAATTCTGAGGGTGCATAGAAAGGCTCTAAATATGTACAACTGTCAGATCATTTCCTTTCTAAATTGCATGTCCTTCAACTGCTGCCATCAGCTCAGCGTTAATGAAACCTACATTTGATTTCAATAGGCAGAAACAGCGGCTGGGTTGAACAAATAGCTGCATATTCAAGTCTGAAAAAGATTGACATTATTGGTATTGGCATTATATCTGCAGGCTTTACATTGAAGAAATTCTAGAATGCCTTTGCATTGACCATATCACTTCTGTTCAGCTCTCCTCTCCACCTCTGCTGCTATCATGTCCACACATGGGTGAAGCCCCCATGCCTTCCTCAGTGCTTGAAAACCCCCCCAGATAGATTCAAGATTAAAGCTCTATAGGCTATGAATAACACTATTACTATTATTCATACGAACTTAAATGCCTCAAACATGAAACGGAAAAAGGTTAATTTCTTTTCAGCCATATCGTATTCATATATATATTTGCTGATTTATATATCATATAAATCAGCAGTCAGCTTTTAATTATTTGGATTATGTAGCGATGAAATGTGAATTTAAAAAAAATATATCCTTTTCCTGAGACACGTTTGAAGGTGCTGTGTTTGTCTTGGTTGGAATCGCTTTCATGGTTGGTTCAGTCTGGTTTCACAATGATATTACAGAAAGAAAAGGTAAACGCCAAAGAAATCAGCGCTTCCAAAGTCTTCCTGACAAAAAGAATCTCTGACTGCCAGTACATCAGGTTTTTTTTTTTTTTTTTTTNTTTTTTTTTTTTTTTTTTACTTTACCAAAGTATTCTTCCTGGACAAAATCCAGTTGTTGTCACATGAATTTTATTTTTCTACTTAAAGAATGAAATCATCGATTAAATCGTGCCCAAAGCATAAAATCTATGTTTCAGGCTTTCTGCTCATCTTTGCCGCCTTTACATTATGCTTTTGTGTTTATAAGTTTTATGCACAGAAAATGTGCATGGAGAAAGCACAATGTTCTCATACGTAGATCTCCAGCAGGATAACATTATGTAAATGTTCACCTTTTAGCTGCCGCACTAGATGTTATTTAGCTGTGGTGACAACGTGGTTTGGCGTACACCACCGTAATTTAGGCTGCCTTCATCCCTGCAAACACCCAAGGTTTAAATGTTCATTTATGTCCATTTTAGGCACAAGTGGTGAGATCTAAACTGCTGCTTGATGTGCAGAATTTGTCTTCCCTCACTGCTTCTCTCTTTGGAGGGGAGTCAGTGAATTCAGTGTTTTAGTCCCAGACTGTAATCGAGCGTCTCCTCGTCTGGGGAGAACCTGAGGGATTGAACCACGATCAATCACCCCTCTGCGGACTATCCAGCCATTTTATATGTGGCTGCTGGGAACAGCGAAGGCAGCACAGAAAGTTTGTTTTGTAAATTTCACTTAAAGGACCGTACCGGCGATCGTGCATGTTTGAGCCCAATATATACAACCCACAAACATGGCACATTACTGAAAGCCAATTTCCAGAACATAAAACTGTATTTTAGTTTTCCTGTTATTTTTTTTAAATCCTGTAATCTTTCAAAATCAAATGTTCAGGTGATAAACCCACCTTAAAAATTCATTGTTTTGCCTTCTACTTATGCACGATTGTAGATGGGATAGTCATTTTAATTTCTCGGTAAAAGCCGTCTTCTCCTGGGACTATATTCCCTGGCGGAGACATACATTNGTCATTTTAATTTCTCGGTAAAAGCCGTCTTCTCCTGGGACTATATTCCCTGGCGGAGACATACATTATCTTTCGTGCAACTCCGTACTGGATCAGTTAAATAAAGTTAGTTTGACAAAAACTTAACAGATGTCGTGTTTGCTGTGATGGATTTTCTATCTCAAGAACATTTCAAGTGTCTACAAGTTGTGTCCTGGAATGAACTGAAACCAGTGGCAGTCTGGAGGGTAGGGAAAACAATTCTAAACTTGGGAAATGGTTGTCAGTAATGTAAAGTAACATGTATGTGGATTGTATATATTGGGCTCAAACATGCCCGATATCCTTTAATTAAAGGCCAATTTATTTTGCTATACATTACTTCATGTTTCCTTTTTTTTTTTCAAAAAAAAATTTAAAAAAAAGCAAAATTTTATTGTTTTTTCAAAGACATCTTTATTTATTCTCGGTGCTTATGTTGAATATATAGCACATTGTCAGTTAAAGTTTTGCCAGCTATACAGTATGGATATGATCTTTTCCTGAAACTATGGGAAAAATAACATAAAATCCAATATTAACAGGCAGGATTGTCCCATGCAAGAGTCCTAGTTGGGTCGACCTTTGTGGTTCACTATAACAAGCAAGCCAACAGAATAATTAATATGTTTTGACCCCCTCCCACGCTGGTCAAAGGAAGGCCTATAGGCCATAAGTGTTGGCCTGTTTAGCATAAAATGAGCTGCATTTAATACTTGGAGACTCAATTATTTTGCAAATAGTTTGTTTGACACTGCAGGTTATGAAAAGCTGCAGACTTTGAAGACCTTTAGCTGGAGGCTCTGCTGGTACCAGCAGTAATTACAGGTAGAAGTAAGGCATGAATTACTTCATATTATGCATTTCATTCAGTACCCTTTTCAAATGTCTTTATCACAACATAAAATACACTCACAGAGTTCATTTTTAAATGATTTATCTTGATTTGTGTCAGGATATTAAGTTGCATTGTACTGACTTGGTTTAATCATTTGACTTTAAGCTAAATTACACACGATTCAGTGATTTGCAAAGCTTGACACAGCGTCACGATGGCTATGATTTGGGTTCAATCCCTTCTCTATGTCAGCTCTTCACTTTTGCCCAGGAGACTCAGACAATTCTCTTTACCCATAATCCCCCCTGCTGACTTCTTCCCCTTTCTCTCACCTGATTAGAATTTCTGCCGTGGCCTCTGGGATTGGACAATTTCAACATATTTTATTTAACTGCTTTTGTAAGCCCTAATATTCAGCAGCTGTGATCTATGGCTGAATTACAATTTTCAGGGTCAAGGAGGGACTTGGCGGTGGAAAAGGGGTGGGCACAAGTGCTGGGCCAGTGGGNACAGAGAGAAAAGGGGAAGAATCTCACGAGTTGCCTTTAAAAATGAATGAGAAAATGGCCAATCCCACGGTCACAGCATGAAAAGAAGGAAAATCAATATGGCCTCTCAGCTCACTTGGGCCCTCACAAGTCCTTGAGATGAACAAAAAGTTGTCCATCTTGTTGCCACATCCATATGTCTCAATAAAGAGGTGTGTATTTGTGTGTGTGTGTGTGTGTGTGTGTGTGTGTGTGTGTGTGTGTTTGTGTGGGCCTGTTTGATAGAGATACAACGGTAAACTTGCAAGATTGGGTGGTAATGGGAATATTTAGAAGTATGGAGTTTGGGTTGATTAAATGTAGCTGATCTGCAAAGTATCAAGCTCTGTGGTGAGCACTATTTTCTGAAAGGTGGAGGGATATAAGGAGACATCATACAGGTTTTGTTTGACCTTTGGACTCCCCATTTTGTTAACCCACACGTCAGCCTGCCGTGAGCGCCCTACACAAGAATCCAGTTCCACTTCCTGTCCTATGATTAGAAAACTGGCCAATGAGCTCTGGGATTGGATGCCCTCTCATGAATATTTGATGGATTGCCACCAACCACCAGAGGCAGAGGTACAATGCAACACACATTCCTCTCATCCATCCACCCTTTGGTCCACCTTCGTGTTGAAAGGGTGCATGGTTTCTCTACTAACTCCTTCCCTCCCACCTTACCTATCATCCATCTGTCCATCCATCCATCCATCCATCCCTCACTCCACCACCCCTCTCCACTGCTGTCAGGCTAAGCGATNCCCCCCCCCAGTTCATTAGCGAGCTCTTCAGTAGCCTGTCATGGCGGATGTGCTCCATCAAAGCTGATCGACTCCCCGTTTTTCCAGAAAGATGTCGTGGGTTATCACCGTGCGCTCAGATCTCCAGCTACGGGAGAAGCGTGACTGGCAGGCCGTCTTTTGAAGACAGTGATTCCTCCACTGATGCCTCCCAGTTGGAAATTTAGAATCGTGTCTGTTAAGACGCCATATGCAAAGTAAATTACTGTACGGGGGCAAACCTTACTAAGCTCTCCTCTCTCTCTCCCTCAGAACGTCCCGGTCACTGATTGCCTCACAGGCAACATGGCCTCCTTCACGCTCCTCCTCTCCTTCTTTTCTCCATTTGCCTCTTGCGCCTTTAAAAGGAGCAGCGACAGAGAAAACCATGAATCTGCTTTCTGCATACATTCATTTCTCTGTATGTTCATTTACATAAGTGACAGGAAGGAATTTTATTATTTGCCTCCTTAACTGCTAAACAAGGGCAAAGGACACACAAATACTAACAAGTGAATAAATAAAATTTTTTTAAAAGCCTGCGCTGCTAAAATAGACTCCATTCTATCCCGCTCTCCATTATTATGCAAATATCATTGCTGGTTATGTCTTTGTAGTGGTGAAGTGTTAATTTCAGTTCAAAGGCTGTGCCAGTATTCTACAGGGAGGAGACGGAAGGTNGGGGGGGGGCGGCTGTGCTAAGTGGTTTAGCCTGGCTCAGCCTAGCTCTGACCCAGCTCTTTGTGTTTCTATTGTCTCCATGGCCTGGCAGCACTAGCGCTTCTTCTGGGCAAAGCTAGGTGTGCCTTCAGAAACAAAAGGAGGCAGACAGTGCTGCTGAAGCTGACATTTCAGGGTGTCTGGAAATATCAGCTCCTGGTTTTCCCTTTTCCCGTATTGCTGACGTGTCAGGTTCTTCGCTGCATGTACCACAGCGCATGGTGGACGGAGGAAAGTGAAGACACAGCATCTCGGTTGCTGAGATTCAGTACTGCTTTAATGACAAATGTTCAACAACACTGACAGAGATCACAAAAGTGGTCTTGCTATTTTGGGGAGCTGCTGAGAATCTGCTTGGTCAGATGAAGATTGTGGCTGACAGGAATTATGAGTCACATGGAGGTAAGAGATGCACAGAGATGCACGTGCGTTTCTTTAACGAGCACAGGCAATTCAACCCGGCCTTTTACACTAACACCCCATTTTCATCTCAACCAGAGAGGGATACATCGGTCACGTGCATGCACATACACACACAAGCGCACAAATGTTCCATGTATATACCACTAAGGCTGTGTGGCTTCCTCAAATAATGGAGGCATTGTCATTTCTTTGTGAGCACAAACATTAAAATGGTCGACAGCGCTGATGGGGCAAAAGAAAGACAGATAAAGAGCTGTGGAGAGAAAGAAAGCCATTCTGCTCGGCCTGGTGGCGTGTACAAACGGAGAACATGGCTCCTCTTCTAACAGCCGTACAGTAGAGCGTGTGTCTTTTATTCAGGGGGTATCCACCATATGTGTGACAGGGTGTGTGTGCGCGCGCTGAATCAAACATTAGAAGAGTCATTGTAGTTCCTAAACAGTGCTATTGTGGATTTTTCCTGGGTAGTTGTTGATGCCCCCCCCCCCCNCCCCCTTTACGTGTGTATGTGTGTGGTGGGAGTCGTACGGACACTCCTGGAGATGAAGCGCCCACCCTCCTGTCGTGATGCCACCACTGGAGCTGTTTATCCTGCGTGAGGCCCACCCTGCGCCGGGGGATACGCAGCTCAAACGATGCTTGTCACAATCTCTTGTCGTCCTAAATGGCTGACAAACATCAGGCTTTTTGTGAGGGTGGTGCGTCGCAGAGACCTTCCCTTTGTAACGCGCGTGTACAGGGGACGGGGATGAATGTTGGGACAACGTGGGACAGTAGTGGGACAACGATTCAGGAGGATGGTGGAGTAAATGCCACTGGAAACAAATTTCTGTTCATGAAATAAGAGAGCCAAACTCCCCCTTCTCGATCATTCGTGTGTCATGGCTTTCTCTCGCGTCTCTTTATTTACTGTGATTTGAGTGAAAAAGTGAATCTAAGGGAGGACATGGTTAGCCTACTGTGTTGACTGCGCTGTTCCGCACAGGAAATTCCAAAGGCTAGATTCTTCCTGGCGAGCAGGAGAATGCAGGAAAAGCTTCAGAATCACTTATCAGACATCAACTAATTAATTGCTTTTTTTTTTTTTTTTTNTTTTTTTTTTTTTTTTTTGCTTCTCCCGTTTCTCTTGGCGTCTGTATGGAAGACGCATCTCCAGTCACTTAAGGAGGGTTAACACCCGTCTAAATTAAATATTAAAGGGTGTCTGTACCTGCTGCTATTGTTGCCCCTTGGAATAAGATATAACCTATTTTTGACAAGTTTTCATCCTTTGCCTTCCGTGGCGAGACGCTCGTCGAAAACCAAATCAGCCAATGGGGATGGGGGGNGGGATGAATAATCTAGTTCTTATTCTAAAGACACCTGCCGCTCAAAAGGAGAGAAGGACAGGGATGGAGAAACGGGCAGGTGGAGAAAAAGAGAAATAGGGTGGATGGACATGGGGAAGATAAAAGCAGGGGGAAACGTGAGGGATGGGTAAAGGGGGAAAAAAGGAGAAGATGAGGAAAAAGAGGCGGATGATAGTCGATGTCTACCAAGGTATCACACAACAGTGCTCCTGCGTAAATAATAAAACAGGACGGGGGCGCTAAACAAATCGTTATCTCCCCACCTCCACACATTCCTCCTTCCCTCTGCCCCTCCCTCCCTTTCCTCGCTTTTAAAAACTTGTTTTAATGCCATTCCTTAATGAACATAATAGCTCAGTGCTAATAATGAAAGAAAATAAAAACATCTAGAAACGCAGAGGGGCCCCCGAGTTGTCGCCGGCGCTCAATTATTTCCTTGTCAAGTGGGTCTGTTTTTAATGAGGCCCAGTGGGACTGACGTCTGTCAGTCAGCCCTGACTTTTTGACACCATTACAACTTCAAATAGAAGCCGCCGCCACGCTGCCTTCCACCGCTCGCTCACTAGCTGCTGCTCCGCTCATCTGACAGGCTGGGAGGGAGGGAGGGAGGGGAGGACAGGGAGGAGGAGGAAAGGTGGCAGGAGAGGAGGAGGAGGAGGAAGGGGGGGGATGGGGAGATGATGGGGAGAGAGAGAAGAGAGAATGTCGGCATGTGCTGTAGGTAGACTACACACACACACACACACACTGTGCACTAGGTGAAAAAAAAAACAATCATTGAGGGTCATTACCAAATGAGGTTTGTCAAACTGCCAGGGATTTCATCCCCCCTCCCCATGCTTCCTTGTTCACTTCCTCCCTTCTCCCTCTGTCTCTTCTTCTCCTCCTTTCATTATTCTTTTCCTTAATGATAACTCTTGGTGGGTCGACCCCACATGGGACGGTCTGAGGTGCACTATTTTGTTGGCCATTACTTTGAGGCTTTGAAGCAGACGGCGGTGCTGCGGCTGTTGAGGGCCTGTAAAATGGTGGTCGGNGGGGGGGGGGTTTGAAGGACCAGCACCCCCACTATGACCCGTATTTTCATAAATAAAGAGCTCTGAAACACAATAGCAAATGTCCTCGCTGGGGTCCACCACAGGGACCACAGGAGACACACACATGGCTCTAAGTATGTACAGTACGTGTCTGTGTGTGTGTTGCATGGGTCAAACACTCCAATTTGTGCGCATCTGCGTGATCAGGTACAGCTGAATAAATGCAGATCTACCGAGACGCCCTCAAGAATGGCTTTCCCTAATGATATCAAATTGAAACTCACATTTCCTGCAACCTACAAAAGCATCACATCATCACCGATAAAGACAGAAACAAGCACTGCATCACCATTTTTTTTTAAGAGCTTGACAAGAAAAAGAAAAAAGCAAAAAGTTCTAGAACAGGTTAGATCCATTTATAGGACACAAAACTAGAAATTCACATGCTTACGGTTGGTCCTGGTGTGCAGTTTGCATGTAATCACTGAACACCCAAAATCAAACAGAGGAAAACAAAAAACATGGAGATCTTTTCACAAAAGACCTTTTCACTTCATAAAATATACAGTCCTAACAGAAAATCTTTAATTGAAAATTAATTTATGCTTATAAATAAATAGGAACAGAATCACTGGTAATGAGAACAAAAACACTATACATTTCGTTGATTTGCCTGTTAGTATAGACTATGATACCTAAAGATATAATTTCCTACAATGTCTGTAAAAAGTCCTTGTAAATGGGATATGTGAGGTTCAGGGGCAGTCTGCCTTTGCTGTCCTGTGAAAACCCCGTACCTCCAAAATATCAACATTTGAAGAACTAAGAAAACCAACCTTGTTTTAAGCTCGATCACAATGTTTTGTTGAACTGGTACAGTGGCTCTTTAAAGGAGCATACTGGTGATTTTGCATGTTTGAGCCCCCCCAAAAAAATACAACCCACATACACGTTACGTTACTGCCAATCATTTTTCATACATGCAACCTTTCATATGTGCAACAGTTAGAAGTACTGCAATGCATTGTATTTTTTGGGCTCAAACATGCATAACCACTGGCATGATCCTTTAAAAAGAACTTGGAGATACAAGGTTTTCCCTGCTTATAATACGAGCTACTGGGTAAAAAAAAAAAACAGATGAACTTTATCCCGCCAGAACTGGTTCACTGGAGTGTGTATCCATTTGTCTTATTATATTTATATAGTATATTGTGTGTGCCAACATATAAATGCTGGGGTCAATTCCTTTTTGCATTAAACAAATGTGTAGATTAATTTTTTTTAAGCCAAACTGTGTTTAAAAAGTTCATATATATCCTTTCTTGAATGTTATAATTGAAAAATAAACACTTCATCCTAAGTAAGAGAAATAATAATTCCGGTGTGATTGAAGTGAAGCTGAATTGACCTCAGCCTCTCTTTCTTTCTTCTATTCTGGGCTCCTTGGAGCTTTTTAAAGAAGGAGCATGAAGAGCAAATCTGATCTGAAGGCACTATTCTCTCTGCTGTATTGGGCTGATGTGAAGAACAGCTTCATACATGCTGCAGTGTGTGTACGTCTCTACTCCACCACTGCACATGTGCAAATGTACACACATGTGCACAGCTGCCTCTCAATTTCACACACAAAACCTCCAACAGGGCTTGACCCTCTTCTAATGTCCGTCACAGCTCAACGCGACGCTGCATATATAGATCATGCTTGGATTTGAGAGAGATCGGAATAGGAGCTTTCAGACTGCAGAAACTCATTCAGAAACATAGAAACTTCAGATGCTTTCGCACCACAGGGCACAAGAACTAGCCTTTTTGATCCTAGATACTCTACACTGGTTAAGGAAAAGCTGGATGGAGCTCACAAAACCAAAAAAAATTGCTGATTGACCAGAGGCAAACTTCCCTGGCTAATACCTGCATCTGGCTTGGTTTGGTACACAAAAACAAAAAGATCGGAACTCTGAATTGCTCACCATGTGAAAAAAAGAAACAAGACTAAAAAAGAACCAGACGTAGCAGTAAGCGGTACAACACAATGGATTCTATTCTGGAACACTGAGCAGTGTCCTCTGGTACCATCGGTATGAGAGACTCAGTGTGATGTTTGGTGACGTTAAGACACCGGCATGGCCACTCGGGACGAGCAATTTCGACCAGAAGGTAAGTTGTGTTTTTGCGTTGTAGAAATGACGTAGTTGTAACAATGCAGCAACAGAGAGGACTCACTGCAGGTCACGTACTTCCTGCTGCGGATAGTTCTACGTGAAACACTTCCTAATTTCGTTCTGAACTTTCAGTCTGAAAGCTACGGAGCCCGGGTGGTGACATTTGTGAAAAAAAGTTAAAAAAAAACAAAACATGCCCACGACTTACTAATGCATGGGGACAACTTAACTATAAACACAAAGAACCTACTTTTATGGTTCATAAATGTTTGCAATTAATCTCTAATGTCTTTTTCTGAAACACTTCATCGTCGATTGTGACATGTAAAGTGTGAAACACTCGCACATGGTCGCTTCCAGCAGCCTCCAGCTGTTTTAAAGCAGTTACTGTAAAGTTCAGAACAAGTGTGCAATCAATTTGAAGGTTCGGCTAGCTATCCTGTGGTATATTTATATTAAGTCATTATTTATATTTTTATTTAAGCATATTTATATTTAAGTTGTTCCAATGCATTAGTAATTTGTGGCTACACTTTAAGTGTCTCGTTTCCACGCAGCAGAAACTTGTGGCCACACGTTATATTTTTTTCACAAATGCCTCCGTCCGCAGAAAGCACCTGTAGATAGCATGCAAAATATTCTATAATCTTTAAAAACGCCCCCCTCCATCACTGTGTCTGAAGATGAAAAAGACATGCAAAACCAGACAGAGAGAAGACCAAGAGAAAGAGGAAGGTGTAAAGTGAAAAAAGGTAGAGAGATTTAAAAAAGGAAAAGAAACAGTGAACAGGAAAAGAGAAAAAGATGGAAAAAAGCTCCCTGTCAGGCTTTGGAAACAGTGATTCATGGGGGCCATTTGTCCTAATTACAGCAGAACAACGCTTTTGTCGCTATTAATCACACGTGTGTTTGTCATCGGGGAGAGTGTGTGTAAGTGTGTGTGTTCCTGTGTGTGCAAAAGGGAGATCAGCGGCCCCGCAGATTGAAATAGATGGCCAGGATGATGGTGAGAAGGATGATGGCTCCAAGGATGAAGACTAGGATCCGATTTTGGATGATCCTGTGAGGGGAGAGAGAGAGAGAGAGAGAGAGATTCAGGGTTCACAGTGATCATATCGTGTCTATAGAGAAACATAAAAAATTCACATGTAACAACTAAATGACCAGTCGTCAACTGAAAGCTTATCATGTTTTATAGTTACCGTTAAGTCTGGTGCGCACGCACGCACACACACACACACACACACACACACACACACACACACACACACACACACACACTTTATGATGTCTGAAAAATGATCTTCAATTTGTGTACACACTTCCACACATTTTAAACATTTTTTTTCACTTATGCGCAAACAAAACACATATAAATAAGGCATGACACACATACACCCACATGCACACATGCACGCACACACACACACACACAGCAGACAGGCTCTAAAAATTTTATTTGCACAATAAAGTGGAAAGAGTGGCTCAGTAGGTTCCTGGAGGTAATAAAATCACTGAATTACTGATGGAATTTACCATAAAACGACTCACTCTTTTGCACAATTAAATTTTCCCTACAAGGTCTAAGTAAACTTGACAAGAGGAGGGGACTTAGAAGCAAAAAAAAAAAAAAAAAAAAAAAAAAANACCCCGGGAGTGATAGAGGAGGGACAAGGTGTGTGTGTGTGTGTGTGGCTGCCAGTGCTACAGAGTGTTAAGGTGAAAGAGGAAATGACTAAAGAGCAGGCCAAGAAAACAACGTCGGTATAGTCCTTAAAGAACTGGAGATCTTATTATGCCACTCCCTGCCAGTAGGGGGCAGAGATGGTCAAAAGTCGTCTCTCATGTAGTGGTGAAAGTGGCTCACAATCGATGGATAAAGGAATTTATTTAGCGATCAAAAAAGTAGGAAGGAAACGAATTTTAGAGTTCTGAGTGATTTTGATGTGGAGGATGTAGTACAGGAACCAAAACCAAAAGTCAAGCTCTGTCTGCTGGCTCCTCACTGGTGATGCAACAAGTCATGTGATATTTTGACCAATGACAGGCAAGGGGAGCTATCAGATGTAGAAAAGACATGAGACAAAAGTTCATCTTGGGGGCACAAAGAACGCTGAAAGAACTTGAATCACAGCGTCTTGAGTCCTGAAAAACGTCTTTAAACCCTGAAAGTTCCTGAAGTTATACTGGGGCCTTCAAAGGCCACGGCAGTACGATTGTATTCTCCAGGGTTTGTTTCCTCACATACTCAATAATGTTTACATGCGCAGTGAAACTTAGATTGTACTCTGATTGAGGCGATCACATTTTTAAAAAAAATATCACACAAATAACAGAATTAAATAGAAATCGGCACTAATCGACTGTTTTTTTTCTGAGTAACAGACCTACGCACTTCTATTTACACAAGCATGTAAATGATAACAAGTAATCGACCACCTGCGTTTCCTCACCTGCTGGACTCTCCCTCATCTTCTGATTAAGCAACTGTCATCTATCTATCTATCTATCTATCTATCTATCTATCTATCTATCTATCTATCTATCTATATATATATATATATAGATATATATATATCTATATATATATATCTATATATCTCTGACTTTCTCTAATTTTTTGCCTTCGTTGCAGGGCAGACATAAATGACAGCACGGTCTGCATGTAAATGCTCTGACATGTAAGCGCTCAGCCCCCAAACCCTCCACTGCTCCTGACAAATGACAGAATTATCACATTTGCTGACATGTAGAGGGGTGGTGTAGAAGGTGAGGAGGGGGAGGGCAGTGTCCACTTCTCTAAGCAGGAGATGAATAGCTCATGCTGTGGCCATTTATCACTGAGGAGGGTGGGGTGGGTGGGGAGTGGGGGGCTGTCTTGGTTGCTCAGTCACCCTGTTACCCTCTAAAGCCCAAACCGCTGCCCGCTAGACCCGTCAACCTTCAGTCTCCCCCAGTCCAGCAGCTCCAGCTCAGACCTCCAGCAGCCTCAGAGGACAAAGGACAGACAGAGAGGTTTGATTTTTGATATCACAGCGCTGCTTTTAAGATTCTGCCTTTGTATTTTGCTGGAGTTACTTGTAGAATAAAGGGCCTACTTTGCAGAAATCACCCTCCAGCATGTACAAAACTAGCTGTTTATCAGTTAGAGGGGCTGTGAACAGCTCCTAAAAATCAGAACCCGCACTTGTAACCCAGCAAGACCGCCTTTCCCCTGGGAGCAAAACATCACATCTGTTTACGGATATCGTTTTCTCGCTGGATAACTCTTGTGGAACTCTAATGAAAAATTGAAATGAAAAATGAAATCCAGCAGAGATCAGCAGCTGTTTATAAAAAAGGATGGCTTTGGGTAAAATGAGCAAAATTACTACGTAGACACTTTATCCTTAATAAATGCATTATCATAATGTTGGTAAAAATGTATCTTCCCCAACACAAGTACAAGTTATGATTATATTTTTCATACTCCTGCTGCTACATAGTCCTGCTTTAACCCCTGAACAGACTTTACCCTCCAGGTTTTATTCTGTCTGTAACTTTGCCTTTAAGCAACATAAAAAGCAACAAAACCAACCTAATAACACAAAAAAATTTGTTCTATTATATGTCAATGTTGTGGTAAGCCTTAAAGCAGCTATGCTACGACAGGCTGAGTCTCACCATGGTGTTTGTATGTTGATGCTGATTGGCTGAAGCCAGCTGGGGAGGAGAGCCCACAGAAACGCTAATCAGAGCATACTTAGCAAGGCCACGTCTTCCCCTATTAATTGACATTCATTATTTAGAATGATTATTTATCTCTGCCAAATGCCCAGAGGAGGTGCTCAAGATGTTGTGGTTGTGTGTGCGTGTGCATGCGTGTGTGTGTGTGTTGGTAATGATCCAGATTGCTTTGTGTTGTTTGTTAATTTTTCAGCTGGGGAAAAGAGAGGAGGGTGACTCGAGGTCTGGGGTGGAGGTGGGAGGGGTGATAAAAATGAAGAGGAAGTTAGTTTTATCCCTTATGGATGGGGGAAGGGGGGGGG
>VXCM01000605.1:127908-289291 GCA_014773175.1 Lucifuga dentata | reverse complement strand
AAAAAAAAAAAAAAAAAAAAAAAAAAAAAAAAAAAAAAAAAAAAAAAAAAAAAGGACACGCACACCTGACACACAAACCAACAGTAACTGTAACTGAGATGCTAGCCAATAACAGCACATAATCCCAGCCATTCTATTGGTTCCTGATGTTCTTCATCGCAGGCAGCCAGTCAGCTAACGCCTTACTAGACAGAAATACAGTCACGCACACTGCTGGATGGGTGGGGTGGAGGGGGTGGGGGTGGGGGGGAAAGTCAGAATGACAAGTGCGAAGAGTGCAACAAAATAAAGCAAGGGGGAAGGACGGAAACGGACAATAAAAGCAGCTGAGAGTGAAAAACAACAGAGAAAGTGAGAGTGAGAGCAGAGAGACAGAAATAGAGAGGTGAAGAGAAACAGAGGGAGCGTGAGGGACGANGAGAGAGAGAGAGAGAGAGAGAGAGAGAGAGAGAGAGAGAGAGAGGAGTCCGTTTACCCAGGGAGGCAGAGCTGGAGAGAGGCTCCTCGGAGACAGATGAAAATAATGAGGACTTTTCTGTCAGGAAAGATTTACAAAATCGTACCAGTGTTATTAAAATTTAAAATCTCCCGTTTTTTCCCTTTTCTCCCCTCGCACCCTCTCCCTCCCTCTCTCCCTCTCTCTTCCTTTCCCTGTGTTTTTTTCTCCTTTTCCAGCAGCACAGCCTTATTACCAGCTCTAATGAGCACCAGGATACACCTCAGCTGTGTATGTGTATGTGTGTGTGTGTGTACGGGGGGTACTGGGGTCTACATCCTTAGTGCCNCTCAGCTGTGTATGTGTATGTGTGTGTGTGTGTACGGGGGGTACTGGGGTCTACATCCTTAGTGCCAGCACCATCAGAATCTCAGATTCCCCAGTCCCTTCAATGACACACACACATGTACACCCACACAAAACATGAGGATGGGCACACGCACACACACACACACACACACACACACACACACACACACACACACACACACACACNACACACACACACACACACACACACTCCTATCAGACAGACAGATTCCAGCCCCTCCTCAACAAAAACAGTCTCAGTCAGAGAGACATAAGAAGAGTAGGCCCCATCCCACCCAACACACACACACACTACTAAGAACAAACTTAGCTTCAGAGTTGCATTTCTCAGCCCCCCCCCCCCCNGGGGGGGGGGGGGGGGGGGGGGGGGGGGGGGGGGGGGGGGGGAAGGAGGATCAATGTGTTCACAAATAGTTTGACTGATGGACACAGACTTGGAGCGCTGGTGGGGGTAAGTCCTGCTAACGCACTGCATTTTTATTACTAACTAATACAAATAAATGTTTCATTGTAGAAGCATGTGTGCACAAACACACACTGTTTTGCTCTTTGCTCTGCCACATAAACACACACGAGAGAAAGACGTAGAAAATCAGCTTACAATCAATACAGTTTGAGTAAAGAAAGGTGAGAAATGTGCGACGCTTCAGTCAAGTGAATGAAACGGGAAGAAAGAAGCAAAATGCTGCAAACAATGCAGAACAATCAGATCAGGTTCATGTTGCACTACAGAGATAATGACCTGACCTGTTTGCTAGAGATTTGATCCCGCCATGAATGCTCTGCCTATTGCCCCCAAGGGGGTGTTAAAGCTAAACACACACTCAAACGCGCACACACATGCACACAGCTACAGTAGCTCCACACTTAAAGGGCCATACTGGCCAGTTTGAATGCTTGAGCCTAATATATTCAATTTTCATACGTTACGTTACTAACAATCATTTCCCAAAGGATAAAACTGCATTTCAGCTTTCCTGATATTTTGCAAAATCTTTTAATCTTTCAAAATCAAATATTCAAGCAATACACCCACCTTAAAAATCGGTGTTTTGCCTGCTAATAGTTACGCAGCCTTATGAAGTCACAGTTGTTTAAATTTTTTGATAAATTCAGGTCTTCTTTTGGGACTATATTGCCTGGTGGAGACATACATTCACTCCACACTTTTTATTGCGCTTAAACGCTAAAATTACGTAACTTAAAAAAAAAGCCCTGAATACACGCCTTGTTTGCAATGAATGATGGACTGCCTATCTCAAGAACATTTTAAGTATCAACAAGTTGATTTTAATAGCGTAACAGAATGAACTGAAACCAGTGGTGGTCTGGAAGGTAGGAAAAATTTTTTTCAATTCACCGTTCCAGTAGTATTCCTTGGGAAATGATTGTCAGTAACGTTACGTTTATGAAAATTGAATATATTAGGCTCAAACATGCAAAATAGCCGGTATGGTCCTTTAATTCCTGAAAGAAAAACAATATTATGATGCATGTATTTTACCTTGAACACTTAAAAAATAATTTGCTGTACAGTTGCATTGTGATTTTTCACCACTAGTGGTCATAAAACAACAAAGTCACAGTAACAGAAGCCTGTCGAGCTCTCAGGTTCCAATGGCTAAGGTATTAGCAAACAGCTGCTTAATTGCACATGTACTATAGCACACACAGAGCAACATGGGCATCCCGCCAGATTCAGGAGGGAAAACTGACAAATCTAATTCCAATACTCATAAACTCCTGAGAAAAAATATCTGGGTCTTTAACTTGCCGTGGACTTTCTTCACCAGTTTCATGTACCTCATATCTCTTAAATGCTAAGCAGGTATAGAGTTAGACTTTCTGTGCTTGTCTAGTGGAAATAGCTGCTTCTGTTTTTTTTTTTTTTTNAGGTATGTGAAGAGCGACTGGACAGCAACAATACGCTTTAAATTACATCTGGATAACTAAAACTATTAGCTAAAAGAGGCCTAAAAGCCACTCAAAGCTGCAGGGTTGGGTGTTGATTCTCAGTGGAGTTGGCAGTAGTAGAAACCCTTTCACATTACAGAGAACCATCTGATTCAGTGCTAAAATATTGCTTAAGGATATGAAGGAAAACCTAAAATTTTTCTTTGAATACTTTTGCAGTTATGCATTCTCAGTATTTTTTATTTAAGATTCCAATTTCAACAAACACATTTTGTGAAAGTTAAAAAAAAAAAACATTAATTTTTGCCCTAAAAACAAACAAACAAAGACACAGACCTTTTTTTTAATCTGTATTAACACAAATTCTTTTAACACAGCCAAGAAAACTGACAAAAGATGGACGGGTTTTCATTTGGAGGATGTGGTCTGAACAAGGTCACTCTCTCTCTCTCTCTCTCTCTCTCTCTCTCTCTCTGGTCTCTTTCTTTTTTACCAACTTCGTACAGATACAGGAGAACAGCACCAGGGCTCTACAAGTTCATCCATTTTTTATTTGGCAGCTAACAACCCTGGCCAGCAGCAGCCTGGACTGGGACCTAGATCTCTCCCAGAAAAGGGTTGCAGAGAGGAAGGGAGGGAGGCAGAACGAAGTCTGGGAGGACGGGAGAGGAGGGATAGAGAGAGGACGATAGAGGGAAGAAGGAAATATAGCGTAGGAGGAGAGTACGTCTATGCAAGAGAATGTGTATATGAGAGAGAGATGTATGGAGAGAGAAGAAAAGAAAAAGAGAGGTGGAAAGGGAAATGGAGAAGATAGTAGGAGGAACAGAGTGTAAGAGAGAAAAAAGAGAAAGAACACATTGCAACTGTGTCTGGAATTTTTAAGAACTTTTCTGCCGGCAGCAATTTTCAGCAGCTATACGGCAGCTTCTCCCCATCCTGGTGTGAAGCACAGGTGGCTCCATGCATACACAGATCGTTCTCCTGCTTAGCTACCTGCCTCAACTCTCTCTCTCTCTCTCTCTCCATCTCTCTCCTCCTCCCTCTCTACCTCTCCCAACCACCTTGTCTTCCTTTTGTCCCCTCACTCACACCTTCAGTCGTCATTCAGTTCTTACATTGCTTGTTTCTCGCCAGCTTTTTTCCCCCCTTCAAATCCTGTTTCCATGTTTCTCGCTCTTGCTGGAGGGGTGTACTGACGTGCTTTCTTTTCCCTATGCCTACCCTGTGTTTTTGTTATGTCACTTCTATACAGTCATACCAACATGAGTGTACCAACAGCCCACGTTCACAGTTGTCAATGTAGGTTGATGAACGCAGGCTTGTTCAAGGCAGCTTTAATCACAAAAGCTGCCGTAGAGTGTAAGAAGCACTGTGAATCTCTGTATGCTTACTATTCTGGCTTGCAATGCTTAGGGGCTCCCATTGAAGAGCAGCAATAAGATACTTTCAACATTTGAACAACGTGGAATAATGTCCCCTACATTACAATGGATGTAACTGCAAAATGATGGCAATTTTGGTAACTGTGAGAAGTTACAAAGCAAAGATGGCGATAACCAGAGAGGGATTTGAGCATTGCGTTCAAGTCTGGGCATCAGTGTAAGGCCTGATTTCTGCTTAATACGGATGCAATGTGAACATGGGCGCCTCCATAATGGACCGTCCGCGTGTCCTGGCATTTATGGCTCTCAGGGTTTCATGAAGGCCACAGGCTTCAACTTGGTGGTGCTGTTGAACAAAGCCACTCTTAACTGCCCTCAAACATGAAAACAAACACCACTGGACATAAAAGTAGTTTCCAGTTCTGTCACCCACAACAAAACATGGAGGAAGCGAAAAGAGAGTTGTTGTTAATTAACGAATATCTGTGTACTTGCATTAGCTGCAAGACAAAAAAGTTGTTCACTATTGTTTTGTCTGTCCTCTCTCTTTTTCCCCTTCCTCTGCACCTCTTCGCTTGGCTAATCATCGATGAAGGTGCATTTACATCACACAAATGCCATCTGAGTTGTTTAAAAAAAAAAAAAAAAANAAAAAAAAAAAAAAAAAATCAAGTGATGCGCAACCACGTCCATATCCAGCTGGTTTGGCCGAAATTATGTCATATTTTCCATGCAATCCCCCGTCTGCATCAGCATGAAGCATAAACCAGCCTTAAGATGTAAAGCCAGAAAGTATCACCAGCTCAAGGAACAGTGACCAACAATGCTGACATGTTATAGTTGGTTTTGTATTGGATAATATTTCATGTTGTAGTCATTACAAATAAATGTTGAACTTATGGGGTGAAAATTTATGAACAAAAAGAGTTGAAATTTCCATTTTTGCTGTCTGATTCCCCCAACAGTTCACTTACAAATGTCTGGATTAACATGAATAAGCTAACATACAGTTGATGTATGTGCCATTCAGCTACAAGTAGACTTGGCAATTACAGAATAAATAGCGGCAATTTAGACATTCTTCACCATTTCTCCCTTGTGCTAAGATTTCCCAAAACACAAAATCCCCCTTGAATACATTCTGCAAGGGCCTGTGGCCAGCTGTAGATCCGATTACTGGCCTGGTAAAAAGGGTGTAACACTAGCCGTGGAGTTGAAGGCAAAACTATGATGTCTATAAATTTTTGCACTGTTTGTTCAGCATTGAAATCTTATTAAAGCACATAAATCATAAGCGTGCTAACTTTTACCAAGTTACAGAGAGAAAAGGAAGGCTGGGGGNATGACATTTGCATGTTTGTTACAGGTATAACATACAGGCAGGAAAGGCGGACATGGACATGAAAAAATGTTCGTTAAGCTTATTACTTCACCCCTCCTCCTTCATCATGGTCTTAATTTGAAGTATATTGAAGTGTATTTTGCAGTTACTTTTAACTGGAGAGACACTCAGCTGTTTATTCTGTTGAAATAAGTTTCAGGATTCACACTCTGACGCCTAACGCAAACTATTGTTGTGAAACGCGAGCAGGTTACTTGAAGCTTTTGGAATAGGATGACAACAGACGGAATGTTTGGGTTAACACTATAAAGAAAAGAGCAGACTTTTACACAAAGGTTGCTGCAGCGTTTCGAGAGTAGTTTAAAGAATAACTGGAAACTAAGATCCATTTCCTTCTTGTTAGGTCCTTGTAATGAGTTTTGTGTAAGTGTTTTTCATCGTGGCACCTTAAAATGGTTTCCCTTTAAAACATAAAGTCTTCATCTTCTTTCTTTAAAGATGTCTCTTGATGATGATATTAGTGTTTGCATCTCTATCTTTTTATTAACTGGTAAGAAAGTGGCGTGCAGTGTTTGCCTTTTTAAACCAGCTCTCCAAATATTTACTTCAAGCCCAGTGTGGTTTTGCTTTGCATCTTGTGTGTTTTCATATACACACGGTGTTGCGATTTTGCCCACCAGCATACATGCAAACATAGGAGTCTTCAAATACACACTCACCCACACACCCTGACCCTTTTCTTATACAAATGTACTGTATACTGAGACTACATGGGCCAAATCTTCTGGTTGCAAACATTCCAACATGTGACTTATGAAATAAAACCTTTTTTTGGAATCCTACACCAAAGTTTGTTCATTGCTCCAGTCTTTGTTGAGTGTATTATAAGTATGACATTGAGTATGTGTGTTTCCTACAAAAATCTGTTTTTCTATCCAAATTCTGAATAAAAACACTATACAGCAGCAGTATAGATGAGTTTACACAATAATCTTTAGCAGCCTATGTAAAATCAAAAGGGATTAAAAAGGCATTTTGTGAGGAAACTGATTAGATGTAAGTTGAAATACTGGACACTGACAGTTTTTCTCTCGCTTCTAAAGCACATCCATGCAACGGATGGATTGTTGGATGCACTGTTTCCCCTTCTTTTTTCCCAGGCAGATTGTTAGATGCTGCATTTAAAAAATGCTGACGCGTCTGACAAAAGTTTGATGAGAGCCAAGTATAAGGAATTGTGTAAAATGCAATCTATTATCTGGAGAACTGAAAATCGGTGGCGTTAATGCTTGGTGGTGTCAAAATAAGGTCACTTCACTTCTGCAAAAGCTCAGGGAATGTTCAGCCTATACAATATAAACAGCTGGCAGCGCGTATGTGGTGAAGCTTCTCAAATTCTTTAACAACCAGGCAAGAATCCAAAAATGACCGTCAACAGATTTGAACAGACAGGAAGCCTGACCTCCCTTCATTCATCTGGAGCTGTTTACTCAGTTCTGGTGAACAAAGACAGAATAAGGAAGGATTTGATTTGAAAGAGACATCTTGACCTTGTGACCTTCAGGCAACTCTTTCCCTTTGCTTTGGTCTGAGGACTAAGGCAGCCAAGGTTCACAGTATCAGACTATGTATGTGTATAAGATGATGTGAGAGCAAGTCAGTGTGTGTCTGCATCAGGGAGGTGTTGTGTAAACTGTGTGAAACCTACAGGAGAGTGTCTGGCACGGTGGTGTGAAATAACATGCATTACCCCCAGCTCTTTTAGGACTATGCAAGCCATAAGGCGAGAGCCACGTTGTTTGGAGATGGAAATATGGAGCGAGAGAGACAGAGAGAGGGAGAAAGTGAGTGTAGGGGTATAATGTCATCCCACAGCCCCCCATTTGACACTACAAGGGAGGCTTTAGTCAGTCTAAATAATCCATGCTGTTCCATTAAATTTGCAGACCAGTTTTCCTTGTCCTTCTGTCTAAGCTGGGAGAACCTGAGTTTTTTTTTTTTTTTCTTGGGGGTGGCAATGAAAGTTGATAAAAGGAATTAAGACAAGGTTCATATCAAACTTAAGTAAGATTCTTGTTAAAGGGAGAAATAAATGGGTATAACTAAGTTAAAGACACAAATAGATATCTGGAGTGGAGAAGAGATGTGGTGGAGAAAAAAAAAAGAAAGTGGGGGNAGACACAAATAGATATCTGGAGTGGAGAAGAGATGTGGTGGAGAAAAAAAAAAGAAAGTGGGGGAAAAAAAACACACAGTGTACATGATTTGCTCATGATTGTCTGCCTCAACATAAAATCATAAAATACACTCATGAAAAATAACCGCATGGAGTGAGAAATGGAAGCCACCAGTGCAACTGGGATTGTTGCAGTAACAGTGTTATTGACTTGTTGCTGCAGCTACATTTGCTTAGCACCCTGGAGGCCCAATCAATAGACTCTGGGTTCTGAAGTCCTGCTAATCAAGATCTGCAGCCATGCAGGACCAGGCTTCTGCAAAAAGTAAAAAAGAAAAGAGGAAATAAAACACAGGATCAGTACAGAAATAAGACAAGGGGCATAGATAGGGGCAAAGAAAAGAGTAAACAAAGCCCTTTGAGAGCTGATGACAGCCTGAGTTAATTGACTAAAAATTATCCTTCCGTTAATCTTCTCTTTCCGTCCACAACCCAGAGGAAAATTCATGTGACATTCTCTTGCTCTTTCTCTGTATCTGAGTGGGCATGAGGCACCATGAGAGATGCAGATTGCTTGTTCATCTCTGCATCCCTGTGAGCCATGGTTCAAAGTTCAAGGGGCATTTGGGCTGCTTCAGGACTTCTGAAAATGCAGGAGCCAATCCATATTTGCAGAATCCAGTTGTGAGGTCTCAAGAGAGCCCATAATGCTTGACTTGGATAAAGAAAGAGACTTAATGTAAAGAACTGGAACATGATTATTCAGAAGGGGATATTATAGGAAGGCAGCAACAGGAACATATCTGCATAATGACATAATAAGTTTAGCATTGTGCACATCAAAGGACAACAAGGATTTCTGTTTCTATACAATAGAAATCTGCCAAATTGAAAGCATGCAAACATAGTACATGTGATCACACATCTATAGATTTTGTTTGTAACCGATCCACGCGGTCGTAGTCATCCTGACGTTGACCCTGTGCTGTGTATCTAGTCCCTCTCCATCTGTAGCCATGCATTCTGCACATCACAAGCCCACTGTGGAACGCTATGGGAAATTCATGGGGGAAGTGCCCATCAATTATTAATGATCACGTTGAGCGAAGTGGGTTTTTCTTACAGTTTTTCTCCTGGCATCTATGGCCACTGCTGCTCCACGAGACTTCCCATAAAAAAGAACCATAGAGAAAAGCAGAGGATAGATGGATAAGAAGGGTAAGGAAGGGCTAGAAGGGTGTATGGGTGTTCAATGTTTTCCTTGGAGGGACCGCAGCNTAAGAAGGGTAAGGAAGGGCTAGAAGGGTGTATGGGTGTTCAATGTTTTCCTTGGAGGGACCGCAGCCTGGTTGGCTTTGACAGAAGCAGGGTCTTGATACTCAGGTCCCGCGGTGCAAACATAAACTTGTACACTGTTTGTGCCATCATTCCTCCTCTTTTTCGCTTCTTTCTGTTGTGTTGTCAGTGGGTGATGAGGGGATTCCTGTGCCCAGTAACACATACAAAATCAAGGTGGCTGCCTTTACATTGGTGTTGCTGACATTCGGCATTCCTGTTGCTGTCTTCCAACATTTCTTTTGTTTGTGGGAGAATCAGATTAGTAGAATGAGGAATCGTAGTAAATCACGCAAATTAAAAGTTCAGGAGAAAAATGAACAAAAGTTTTCTCTGAGAATAATAAAGCCTGTGTTTACACTAATGATGAGATGTGGTGAGTAGGTTTATTTTAGAGGATGCAAATTACATAGCAGAAGCGTAGATAAGAAAAAAAAAAAAAGAAACCAGACAACAAGGCCAAACAACAAACACTCTGGGTTTCATGCAAATATTCAAACCCTTATAAAAACACACTATGATGGAAATAATAAAACTACTTTTATCATCAATGGGGCCTTGTTGTCTGTCTTTGCCACAACCCTCACAACACCCTCGCTGAAATACCAACACCCACCATCACAGCAAAAGTGGAAATGCAGGGTCAGCAGAGTCCCCTCTGGCCTTGCTGACCAACAGATATTCAAATAATCACCTTGCTTCTGTACTGGCAGGCCTGCAACCAATGGATCCCCCATCCTGCCTTCGCCCTCCGTCTTCACTCATACTAGGGGCTTTACAGAGCGGCACTGCTTCGATACATTAAAACTGCTGCCCCATGATCAAACGAGCAAATACCTCCCGGGTCAGCAAAGGGCTACCCCACGTCAGTTAACAATGCAGCATTTAAACATCAGTCGTATGCAAAGTGACTGGTACACAGGGGAGGAGATGGGCGGCAGGAGAAAGCAAAGAAGCAAGGCCTGGACTGGAGAGATAATGAGCACAGGAGCTCACAGGAGAACAGCAGCAGCTGTTTAACTCTATGAAAGCTCCTACACAGTTCTACAATGAAAATAAAAGATGTGAAGATGTGACAGCGTCATAAAAAGGGTGGTTAATGAGTGAACATGTATGTCTTGTCCAAAATGTACACTCAGTGTTAATATAATAGTGAGTGAGTTGCACTCCAACATTTCTATTTGCTGTGCAAAATGAGTTGTAACATCTGCCAATTCTGACAAATACACTTCAGAAATTACTTCACTTCATTAACAGTGAGCGAGCACATAACAACGCCTTAGAGTCGATGCATTTCATCTTCATCAGAAAATGGGACAGATTTCCTATAGAAAATCATGTCAAGCGGGGCAAAATAACTGATGATTGAATGTCAGTTCCAGCACATGATTATTTTACATACTCTGAGTATGGTTTTGTCTGTGGTGGATGTCTACAAAAAGCAGAGAGGATTCAGGCCCACAATATATACAATACATACAGTACACAATATATACAAAGTAATCAGATTTACCCTCGATTTCATTGGTTGTTGTGTAATCAACTTATCCTAAATGACAGGCTTGGAGAGCCACAAATCTAGTTCACTAAGAATGCACATTTGAATTCTTTGAGAAACAGGAAGACTCATTTTTGTCATGAGGAACACTTTAATAATGGAGCTAAGAGGTGAGGAGGTGAAGAAGAGTTTTTCTTTTACTTTCTCCTTCTTTCTGCTGGTTGGTTAACTGACTGACCTGCTGTCAAAGAAGCCTTTGTCAGTGCGCTCTGGCTGTAGGCCAATCAGATCCTCCGGCTTGTCTGTCTCCAGGAGGAAAATGGCGCCCCTGGTATGCCATCGGTGGCAGAAATGTGCAGACAGTCTGACTGCTGAGGCAGGCATGGCTTGTCGTAGTGCTTCCAAAACTTTGCCCGAGAAATTACCTGTTTGGCTTATGGCCATATTGACTCGTTCTACAAGGGCCAGTGGTTATCTACTTATTCACTTACACCTCATACACACATTCAAAACAATTTGACTGCTTAAAACACTCTTCCAGGGTGACATTTTCCTGTGTTACCACCTAGGAATACTGCTTGATAAACCCATTCAAGGTACAAGTATGCAAGGAATAAATATATCAGACAAGAGTTAATACATAAAGCAAACTAAAAAACACTAGTGAATTTAGTCGTTTATACTTTTTGCTATTTTAGAAAGACTAAAATGCTCAGAAAAGCTCTCAGGAAGTGTTTTTGAATCAGTGCTGTTCCAATTTCCTTGTATACTTTAAAGGACCATACTGGTGATTTTTCATATTTGAGCCCAATAATGCATACACATTGCCAGTCATTTTCCAAAACATAAAACTGTAGTTTAGTTTTCGTATTGTTTTTTTTTTTTTTTTTTTTNTTGCATGTTTGAGCCTAATACATTCAATTTTCATACACGTAAGGTTACTGACAATCATTTTCCAAAGCATACTATTGGAAAGGTGAATTAAATTTTTTTTCCAGACCATTGGTTTCAGTTCATTCTAGCACACTATTAAAATCAACTTGTTGATACTTGAAACATTCTTGGCATAGGTAATCCATCATTGTGAACAATACATGTATTCAGGGTTTTTTTTCCAAGTTTCATAATTTTAGTGTTTAAGTGCAATAAAAAGCGCTGAGTGAATGTATGTCTCCACTGGGGAATACAGTCCCAAAAGAAGACCTGCGTTTATTGAAATATTTAAATGACCGTGACTTCATAATGCAACGTAACTATTAGCAGATGAAACATCGACAGTATTTGTGAATATCGTAAAACAAAATAAAAGGTAAGGTAGCAGTTAGGTGTGTCTGTATGTCATGGGCATGTCTGTGTGCGACTGTGAGAAAAGGGACCAAATCCAAATCAAGCGCTAAAATGAACACAAACACCATAACAAGAATACAAGTTCTGACAAAGCCCTGGTTTACACTAAACACAGATCACACCTTACTGTACAATCCCTGCTCATTTCCACTGTGTAAAACTTGGCACTGACAAACACGACTGCTCAACAGAGTGCCTCTTGTGACACTTCATCCAAGAAAGCAAGTGCTTAGGCTCCTTGCTTCAGAAACAAACTTCTGACAGCAGGAAATGATTAAACAGAGCAGAGTCAAAATAATTCCTGCACTCCTCAGAACCTGCTAAACCTGCTGCAGCCTGGAGCATGCTCCTTCTCCCTCCCAGAGAGAGTGAGAGAGAGAGAGAGAGAGAGAGAGAGAGCAAGTAAGACAAGTAAATAGAAAGGGGCTGCATGCAGAATGCAGGATTGCTCGACGATTTAATAAGATTTAAGATGTCAGCCTCCACTAAGCAAAATCAGGCGCTCCTGTCATTTACCTGCTATTAAAAGTGTAAAGCCAGAAGGACACTGAGTTTGCACAAACTTTAAGTCTGTCCCGCTTAAAACTACATATAGTAAAGACTCACTGTACATGTCCAAACATTTGCACAAGCAAGCAACATACTGTGCAACCACAATTCAAATGACACATAAAAGCACCATTCTTGGTAGCGTTCACGTGTCTGTGCACTTGTGGGGTGGGGAGGATAGTCGAGACTTGCTCAATTCACACTGCGAGGTGAGCCAAGGAGCATTAACAGAATCTGGCTATAAAACATGGAGGGAGTGAGGAATACAGTCCATGGTATCCAGTAATATGTGTCCAAATCTCAGACTCCATCCCTCTTAGCCGTTCTCACAGTTATCAATTATCATAGCCGCCATCTCTGCAGGCATGACTGACAGACAGACCCTCTTTTGCAGGGCAGCTTTCAACTGGACCAACCTCTTTTGGCATAGACCAACCAGGGGGGATATGGTTTGATTAAGGAAAGCTGAAAGATAATATATAGCATTTTTGGAGAGGATAAAAAGTAACTGGATGACGTCTTAAGTGTAAGAATACAACAGATTGGACAGCACGCCGATAATTTGTTTGCTTTTTATTTTGCAACAAATGTTTTGGGCACCCGCCCTTCTTCAGAGTGTACAGTTTACAGAGAAAATCAACACCAACAAGCTGCGACTATGTCATATTAAAAATGATCAACTTAAAATTGCAGTGTATCAAATGAGCTGCAATTTACAAGAAACAAGAAAAAGAAAAATCCTCGTTCATGCCATTAGGTGCCAGGCTGCCCAAATAATCGATCCAAAAGCATTTTCTTTGGAGCATAGTTTTTTTCTGTCGCCACCTCTGGGAAGGATCTGGACTACTTCAATCGGAGTTCACTGACATTGTGATTATGAGCAATGAAGTGAAACTTCAATGCAAACAAATTCAACAAATTATCAGTGTGCTGTCCCATCCATTGTGTTCTGATATGTTTTTTGGTGGACTCAGCACCTGGCTTGTCACATTGGAGCTGAGCACTTTGTTTCACTCACAGCTATCTTAAGTGTAAGAACGAACACTGCAACAAAAAAGAATCACATGGTCAAAAACAATCACATACTGGGTAAACTGCATGTTGGTTTAAACCTGGAAGCACGGATCACTCCATATTTCTCCTTCAGTATCCAGGCCCTTTATGAATTTAACCCTTTCAGCTTAGCAGGACTATCAAAGTCTTGGCTTCTCAGGAGGGGGTCCAGACCTCAAACGGTACCACTGTCGACAAAAATAACCCTTATCCCCATCTTCTCCTTCATTTGGGTTAAGTGCCATAGCTCAAGCAGCCCACGCAAGGAGAGACAGCTCAAACAGAGGCAAAAAGGGGAGAGTGTAAGAGCTGGTGGGAGGGAAGGAATGAGGAAAGAGAGAGGAGGATTTGACGAGAGTTAAAGGGAGACAGAAGGATATAAGTTTTTAATAGCTGGTCTAACCTCTTCCATCAGTGGCAGTAAATCCATTTTAGCTGGGTGGTTTTGTCAAATAATAGGTAAATTAAATTACCTTTTTTCAAAAGAAAATAGGGTCATCATATAGATCTAAAGCGCATTCATTTGTCAAGTGTTTCAGTGTATGACTGTGCCGTTCTGAATCTGAAGCGGATTTCACGGGTTATTCTATTCTCGTCTCCAGGCCACAGTGGTGTGTAAAATGAGAGGGAATGCTATGTTTTGGGAAATCTAATTTGAGGCCCATGTTTGTTTTGCTGGCCTTATTTTGCAACAGGAGGCCGAATCCCAAGCAGTACAACTCTCTTTTTCCCCCAGTTTCACAACCAGAATGTTCAACAAAAACCATTGAATCGAGAGAGGTGAGGACATTGGGATCTTATGTTTTTCTATTTGCTTGTCTCTCTCAGTTTCACCGCAGAGTTAAGCAAACATTTAATTAGGAGGCCATTCACTATGTCAGAGGAACATATGTATACACGCATATACATATAGATATTCTCTAAAAAACACAAATATTAGCAGCCATCTTTTGGCAGCTAATTGCAACTCGCTCCCTGTGGGAGGAGAGAAGGGTCCTCGGTTGATAATTAATCCTCGTTTAGAAAAATAAATGACATTCATTAGCAAGAATTTGAGCCAAGTGCCACTATTTACATGGCAATAATGTGGAGCATGCTGGTGGTGCTCTTTTAATGTTACAGAAATAACTCCAGGACAGGATGAGTACAGTTGCTTTCTTCCCTTTTTTTTTCATGTCTTCACACCCAGGAACAATTAAGCCCCGGCGAACAGATGGGGACGCCTCTGAGTGAGAAATCTCCTAATCTCTTATCTCTCTCCCTCATCCATATGCACTCAGGCACACACGGATGGACACACACACACACACACACACACACAGAAACAAAGATAAATATATGACTATGATCATGCACACTCAAATACTTTTCATAAATATATTGAGCACGCTGAGCTAACTTCTAACATTAACGGACTAAAGACGAGAGGCTTAAGATGAACTTCAAAAATGTGGACGCGTTATAAACACTGATCTAAAAAGGTAATGACACAAAAGCTGGCATTTTTGCAAATACTCAGAAAAAAACAGACTTTCTATATTGATGAAAAGCAAGGTTCTACATGGCAAATGTGTATATTATTAATGACTGAAGTTTATATTTTGAACTCATAATGAGAAATCTTCCTATTCTTTGGTTTATAGACAGTGCTTGCTTTGTACACATGCTGAACAAAACACAATAGATATGTGTTAACATTGCCGAAGCTGGCGTAATGATCAAAACATTACATAATGGGCCATTTGTTGCACAATCCTGAGGATTTCTACAATGGTACTAGCCTCTGGACGACGTACTGTTCGGGATTTACACAGCAGTGAAATGCAAACAAATGTAGAGACAAAGTAGCTGGTTTCTGGCCAATAACTATCATACAACTTGTATAACTACAGACTTCAGTTTCCAAAATGAGAAAAGCAAGTAAAAGGATGCATAGAAGAGGAATCAGATTTACTTGTATGATTAAAAGAATTATGACAACAGATTGTCATGATTCTGTGACATTTTGCTTTTGTGTATAAAAGTGTGTGTCCCTGCACACCACCCTTGCCCCTCACTCTATCTCTTTTTAGTATCATCATCCTGGCTGACCTGGATCCTGTGGGGTTTCTCACTTTGTCCAATATTAGCCAGCAGGTCACAGCCATGAAAACTGACACACCTGCCATTGTCCAACCGGTTACCCAGCTTTGTCCCGCTAAGTACAATGATTAAAGTATCGGTCCTTGGGGAAACAAGTGACAAAAACAGAGGAGACAGGCTTGAGTGTACACATCACAGCCTCACAGTTTTGGCATGCCCTTAGCGTCCATGGATACAGGGGATAGTCCCTTCCCCCCTCTGGTCACGCTGCTAGACAGGGAGAGTCCCATCAGACAGCCTACCCCCTCCTTTGCCCATGAGATTGGGTAACAGAATTGTGGGTTGCCTGACACCAGCGAAGCAGCCTGAGCCCTGCAGGGCCTCCTTCTCTGTCATATTCTGTTACATCTCCCACACAATGGACTCTGTCAAAAAGACAAACTTCAAATATCACTTCTTCCCTCTGTCTCACTGTTGAATTTTCATTTGCTGCTAAACTCCTTAGATTCATTGGGAAAACTAACCCAGTAAAGCCACAAATTATATATACTGTACATATAAAACAACAACAACAACAACAAAACAACACTTAAATAACTTTTGCAACTTTTTGGTCTTTCAGTAAGAACTTGTGCTAATGAATGCATAATGGTGCTGCTCTGTAAATCTGATGGTTGTCTTCTATTTGTGACCAAAGCTTAAAAATAAGTCTACTCGCTCTCTTTCCTCCCTTGACGCTAACTAGATGCCAAGGTTATTTTAGCTGTATGGAAGACTTGGGCCTAGCATGACCTTTACCAAGCCGAAGCGAAACTTCCTCAAGAAATCCGATAAAACCCAGGGTGCAGGCCTCGCTAATTTGTTCGTCCAGCTCGCCACACTTCCGCGACCTCTTTTCCTTCAACCACCCTCCAATCGATCTGCTTATCTCCCAAGATCAAAGGCTTGCACCGCTGTTGTACATTTAGCCTTGGATGGGTCCTCCCACATCATGTCTAAATATTAATGATAATAAAGTCTCACTCCCATCTCTGTGTAAGGCAATTACAGCCAACATTGATCCTCAGCTCTCTGCTCCAATTAGAACTCACCACTCGTAATGTGTCCTGGCACATCAAAGGATAACAGCCATTGATCCACTCCTGGATCTTAATGTTTACCGTTAGGAGAGAGGGGTGGGGGATGTGGTGTGGCAGTGGAGGAAAGCAATATTCTCACTGGAGAAGAAGGAGGGAGAAAAAAAAATCATTTTATCCAGCCAGTAAGATAGAGGAAGTGCTGAAACTCAGAGGGCCAGACATGGCAGAGTTAGCTCTCTAAGCTGTCATTCTGACAGTTTAGAGGGCATCCATCGTCCATAAACCTGGACTCACAACACCAACAAAACACCAAAATCTCTTTTATTTCAAAATCTCTTTTATTTCAAAACATTTAACTTAATATCAACCAAAAATGCAACGATGAAGTTTCTGCAGAGAGAAGAGGCCACTGAAACAGTAGCAAAGCTTAACCTAACTATGCTTAATGTATGTAGGCTCAGCTGAGAGATGTGCCATTAAATCCTTCACTGTTGCCCATCAACTGATTTTCACTCTTCAATGTTCATTATTATTATAATACAAAAAGTTCTGGGAATTTCTATCTCATATACTGCAAGTCTCAGTGGGAAGCAAAAAAAGCTTCAGCAAGGAAAAAACACAATTTAGTATGTCACCTCCCACATCTATGCCTTCAGGCCAACTAGCTTGACAAGTGACCTTTTTGACATCTTAAAGTTTGAGGATATGGAACCATTTTACAGCACAATACACTATTCTACAGGAGAACATGCTTAAAGACAGAAACAGAAACAACAACGGATAAAATCTGACCCATGGAGTCAATAGACAGCACCGCGTCACCATTAAACAGGGACATTCCCTGCACAAATGAAGCTAAACAATCCCACCGCTGACACCATTATTTGACAGAGCTCGTTGTTAAGGTCTTTCTCTGCTGGACTGATAGCTAGTCTAGGGCACGACCTCACAGCAGCCTTTGTCACAGAGCTGGTGGAAGGCTTGTCCACAGCCCTGGGCTACAATGGAACTCTTCATGGCACCATAATACACTGAAACACTGTGCAACTAGAATGCAACCCAATGGGTTGTATTCCTACAATTAACTGATGTGGTTGGCTTCTTGAGGCTATTTAAGAAATAGGGGTTGCTGTGTATAGTTCTTAACTAAAATATGTTGTGCAAGAAAAAAACAAAAGATGGGCACGAAATAATTGTGGAAGTACAATTATGATATAGTGCTGGCATGAGTCTTGAATCCTGAAATAACTGGCGAATGCTAATAAATGCCTAGTTAGGAAATGTGCACTGTCTTCTTGACAAGTGCAGGTTCGTTCAAAGGTCATGACTAAGGAATTATGGTAAAAACAATTTTCATGTCTGTATTATGTGAATAATTATTAATATAAGGTACATTTAAAAAAAAAAAAAAAAGAATGGCAACCAAGCAAAACACAATTCATTAAATCACCATTTAAAAAAAAAATGTAAACCCTGAAATTTTCTTTTATTATTTGCCTGTGTGATGTTTTTTTCCTTCTTTTCTGCCCACTGTCCTCTGTTTGGCTGCGGTATCCCTCACTATTATACGCTTTGCTAACATGGTGCTTTGCTTCAACTCTGTACCTCTGTCTCTAGCAAACGATGTAATTAAAGATGGGTGAAATGAAACCAGTGTTTAGAAATGGTTTATGTCAAGTCTGTCCTGAAATGCCATACCACAGGGCAACTTTTAGATGGAATGGGTGTGCATCTACATCTGATTAAATAAAAAAAGAGTCTGAAGAATCAGGCAAACATGTAGTTGACAAGGACTCAATGTCAGCCAGGTCAGAGGACTAAGGTCTGTACTATGGTAATGCAATGGTAGGAAAACATTTGTTGTTGGCTCCTCACGTGTGTGATAGTCAGTGATGCATCCAGGTCAGCTGAGGAGAATGAGGGAATTGGCGGGCTCCACAAACAGGCTGGGAAAGTAACACCAGGATGCTAGGCCAAGACAACAATGTCCTCACAACTTCCCCTTAACACTTGAGTAATGTTAGCCTGGCGCCACCAGAATACGGGGTGGGGGTTAAAGTTTACATGATGGCTGACAGGATGTACCCATGTGACCTTGCAAACATTCAAATAAATAAACAAAGTGGCTCCAAATTTTGAGAGGCAATGGTTTTTAGTTAGCGTTTTAAGTGATATTTTAGACAGAATTGGATATCTGTGTGGGAGTCGCCTGGGTCATGAGCAGGCTGAGGCACATACCAGATAGTTGTGATGCTATTTGTCAAGCTTGAAGACCAATGTTGTACATCATTCTCTTCTCTGTGCCTTTTCTTTTACCAAAGGGTATCCATGACCACACACAAGGTCAAATCCTTAGGGCTGACAACCAGAGCTTGTGAAAAATGCCTAGTGTAACTTTTACAGTTACCTCTGGCTAAACCAAGGATGTATTAAGAGAACCTGGATACAATGTTCAAAGATTCCACTTCATTCATTTCCATGAGTTTCTCAGCCAGAGCTTATACCTGGGTTCTGTATTTTTGGCCAAAAGAAGATGAACATTAAAGCCTCTCTGTGGCTGAGTTGGCTGACAGCCTATACACAGGAATGGGGCACATAGCTGGAAAGTCAGAAGTCTAAGTCAGAAAGTTACAAATTTTGTCGGACGGAAAGGGAGTTTCCACCACCTAACGACTCTCCAATAGGCATTCTGGTGAAGCATACTGCGGCCATATGTGTGGCAAAAAGTTTTTCCTGAGCCAGAGGGCTTGCATGAGCTGCATACAATTCTGAATATGACCACAATGCCAAAATCTGTGCTGTTTATCGGGGCACATAGGCCAAAGTTCACAACTTTTTTTTTTTTTTTTTTTTTTTTTTTTTTTTACTTCAGATGCAGTTTATACTAAGCAATGATCACAAGGCCTTTTCATGACTGTCTACTTACTACTTTCATGATTGTTGAATTACGGTTAGATAATGGTTGTGGTTAGAGCTCCATAAACTACTCTGCAAAATGGTGGGTATATGAAATTAGTTATTTCTGATTATTATTATTATTTATTTATTTTGATTCTGTCACAAACAAAGGAAATAACCCTGAAAACAATCATCTAAAGGATGAGAGGATGAGGGGAATTAACAAGGTCAGCAGCCTTCATTTTGACGTCCTTGCAAGAACTTGGCAGATGCAAGGTGAAGCACTGATCTCCCAGCCTGGTGATGTCTGTGTGTATAAACAAATATTACTTATATTAATTACACTATATAGGCCACCAGGAAAATGTGTTTTCTGCTAAAAGTAAACAAAAAATAAGAAAAAATATACAGTATGTACAGTTTTATGTAACAACAATGCTGTTTTGTGAAGACTCTGTTCAAGCTGAGACAGATCGCGATGGGATAATGTTGACCCTTCAGGTGCAAACCGAGATCCCTGTCGCCACAGAGACGTGAAGGTCCTGTTTTGAGAAGGGAAGTCTTCTCTCCAGCTGGCAGCAGGCCTGGCCTAGCACTAGGGTGCTCAGCCAACTGCTCCTCCTCCTGTGTCAGCCCCCCTCCTCTACCTCAGCCTCCCAGCCTCCTGAATGCCAGTCTGCCTGGCTGATGTGGACCAAACAAGCCTCAACCATCGGGCCAAGGGGGCAAGAAAACTGCTGCCAGCTGGGCCAGCACTTCACGGCCGAGCACCACTCTCCAAACAAACAGTGCAGTGGGCCACAAGCCACGGGCAACATGGAACCTGTCATTACCAGCCGTGTGTGGCTGGTTTACTCCCCAAAACCCAAGCCAGGCCAAGAGCTTGAACATGCACTGCACTTGACTCTGGCACATGTCTCAGCCAAGGTATGTCATAGGAGACTCCCTTTCCAAAATCATGCTAAATCGTTAGCATAATCAAGGCATATGTGTCTATGTACCCTATGCTAATAATGTTGCCTGTGAATTTGGTTACTGCTTGACATAATGAGTACAACCATTTTAAAACTATGAATCACAAGTTCAAAAGTGAAAGGCTTGAGAGTGGAAAGACAGTGCCTGCCAAACCATCTTTTAGGATGAACTGCATGCCATGTATAATTATGAAACACTGAGAAAACTTCCTATGATCGCCAGCCTAAAAATGGATGCTATGGGCATTGGACCTCACTGGGGATTTCTCCACTGATCAAGGTTATACAGGCTTTCGCGGCATAACTCTGCTTTGTCCTTATGATTTTGGCTTCAACACATGATGGTTTGAGGCATCCGCCATGAAAAGGCCTTCTCAACATCACTCAATACTAATCAAGCAGACGGAGGACGGTTGTGATCCGATGACCAAGCATTGCTTTCACTGGAATGCACTACTAGGACAAATGCATGTAAGAAGAGACTCAGAGTAACAAACAAAACAACCCGTGTAAAGAATTGCTGCTTTCAGTAGTCAGACAGTGCGAAATAGTGTTTTGGTGGGGTTTGTGCCATAATTCAATCTCTGCTAATTCCAGTGACTATGGATTGGTCTTTGTTTTGTTCATTTATCACATGTAAAACCTCAGACACTACTGACTCCTGTTAAGTTGTTTATTTGACCATGTGTCATGTTAAAGATCCCAGACATAACTTAAGTTAAAAAAAAAAAAAAAAAAAATTATATTGGAATGAAGCCTCTAATCACCTTGTTGTGTCTTTTTCACACTCTTTGGCCCAATGACTAGACTATGAATACTGAAAAGTGACAAATCCACTATAATATTTAATCATTTCCAGATTTCTTCGGAGAAAGAACCCGAATTGTTTCCATAGTATTATTCACATTTTAATTGCTAAATTGTGCACAATACAATGGGTTAGTTGATACAGCTCAGATAAATATAATGCTTCAAAAATTGTGAGAAGGAAGTTTACTATTGACCACTGGGCAAATGAAACCAGTTGACCTGAAATGTAATGATTTGATGGATTAAGAATGTCATTTCTTCTGTCATCTTTTCCTCTGTTGTGTCTATTTTATCTGGAACTCTTGTAGTCTGTCAGCAGAAAATCACAACAATAATTTTAATAGGATAATAGAGGGCACTAAACAAAGACTGAGGTTTGATTTTGGGTAGTAGTACACTGCACTGGGAGACTAGATATAGTATAACAAATAAAATACCATTTTCTAGAACACTTGTCAAAGCTGTTGTGCTCTACACATGAAATGCCCTTCAAAGCAGGCAACACCAAACCAAACTGAGGGGATGGGCAGGATGATCAGGGTCTATGCCAATCTCAGGGATGTAAAAAATAAAATAAGAAAAAAAAAAATCTTATTTTTGTGTTTAGTATAAAAGCACTGAAGGTTGGAAGCTATTTGAGAAAAAGGGACCAAAATGCTGTTGATGTAGTTTGACGTGAGCTCCTCTTGAATCATGCTGCCTATAAACGCCTTGGCTTACAACCTTTTGAAAAAAGTGGTCCTGCTTTTATTGTTTTGCCCAGTGTGATAAAGGGATCTTTTATGCCATCAACAACATGGCAACCATACAGTGCCTTTGTTGGGGTCTGCACCATTCTGAGGTCTGTTCGGATGTTAAGAGATACACACATACAGAGACGCTGAACATGATTGATGGGTTAGAAGAAGTAGTATAAAAACAAAGTCAAAATTCTACATTTGTTAATATTTCAAACTCTTGCATGCTGCCAAAGAGCGATCTGAGAGGCCATGGCAACAGCAATACTACCCTGATGCAAACAAAACCTCGACAGCTAACTTATTTTCCAAAAACTACTTACATATCTTCTCTGAGAATAAAAACATACAGAATAACTCTAGACTCTTGACCAACTGGGCAAGTTTTCCTGTTGACCAGGCTGTCAGCATAAAATAATTTGGATTAATGTAGTTCAAGTGAACATGGGCAAACATGCTACTTTGTGTTTTTAGCCCTCACAGTTGACTGTACAGAGACTGAATATGGAAGCTGAACTGAAAGTGCTGGGAAGATGGGTAGAGTAAAACTCTTTAGGCAGTAGCTACTTTACTCTGGAAAGTGATGTAGCCCATGAGCAACTTACTATATAATGGCAAAGGGATCCCATATTCTGGCATGGTGCAAGATGGAATATTGCCTGATATTCTAAAGTGGGCACAGAGTTTATTGCAAAGATACAGGAAACAAATTAGCCCCTTTTTCTCCTCAACACAAATCCTGGCATCCAGTAATGCAATGGCATTCCACATTCTTCCAGGCAGCTGTTGCATAGTATCCCTAGAAGTATTCAAAATGGCTTGCTGGGAGGGAAAGACAGTCAGGGAAGAGAAAATGTGATCGGTTCTAATTGCTTCAAAATGTCCTGAAGAAGGCCTCCTATTATCTATTTAAATCGGCAGATAATGGGATGCTAGGAGGACGTTGGAGATAGAGAGGAGGAGGAGGAAAAGGAGGAGAAGGAGGGTGGGAGACCTAGGCAGGAGGAGAAAGCTATCCTCTGAGCTGCTGTCGCCTCATTATTTTCCGTCTTGACGGACGCCCGCGCTCAACCCCTGGATGAATGGCCCTGTACTGAATAAGTTATCGCCAGACACACAAAGGGAAGAGTGCGCTCCGCAAACAACACAGCAGTACTGCAAAGCATGAATCTCTCTTTCCTCTTCTTCTCAGCCCCCTCCCAAACTGCCACTCTTCCCTCTGCTCCCACTAGACGAAAGGCAGGTCCTGCCACAGACTGAGATCTCACCTGTAATTTTTACAGAAGCTCACAGTAGGTGGGAAAAACTAAATGGATATAAAAAACCAAAAGGAAAGAAGTATACAGGTATCTGTGTTTGTTGAAAAGATATATACCTCTATTCTCGTTTCATCTGTCCTTTTTGTTGTTGCAGATTCTCTGTTATTTCTCAGTGAAGACAGGGACCTCCTTTGGACAGTATTGAAGATGTTTGAGAGGCTGTTTTTTTTGTTCTTAAGACAAGGCCCACAGCATGATCAATGAAAATGGTTTGGTTTCACGTGATGTTTATTTTGTTTCTATTTTCTGTTGTTTGGGCCTAGCATACTAAATGAGAATCACCTCCACATGATACTCTCACGAGCGGGTGGGGGTTTCCTTGTGGCTACTAAATTGGACCAAGGGAAAAATGACTATGGGATACAGCGAAATAGTCCTTTCCAAAACTGTCATGGCTACTGTTACCTCTATCACTGCCAAGCCCTCTCCCTTGCTGTCACTCAAAAGTAGCAGCGGAACTTTTGGACAGGAGAGCCTCTTTCCCCTCTGACGGGGAAATCAGAGGGTGCCATGGCCCGACAGCCGCTCGACGGCAGATCAAACAGGGCGGGTACCCTTGGAGTGACACCTGGAGCCACTTCAAGGGATGAGAGCACCACTGATCTCCAGTCATCTCGTCAGAACGACAGACTGTCGGGTTTAAAGGAGGGGGAAAAAGAAGTTCTATCAACTAGGATGGAATGGAAGAGATTGAACCAAGCATTGCCTCAATGTCGTGGCTGGCTGACCCTTGAGCATTTGGAGAAGTGATGGTGCAAAGAGTGGTCTTTGTTGGAATGCTCAAGTTCAGTGCTGATGGCCACTTGATGGAAAGACTAGTTGATGGTTGCTGATAAGTGGTGATAGAGCAATTTCACATATATAAGTATAGTACTGCTTGCAGTGCTTTGATAGCCTTAGGAATGACATCAACTTTAAACTAATTTGGCTAGAAATCCAAAATAATCTATAATACACTGCCACATTTGGAATAATTTGAATTCAACTATGCCCTGAGCTATCAAAAACATAAGTTTGCTATAGGCGGTGTAATAAAGAAAAGGAGAAATGTAAGAGGAAAAAAGGAGGCTTTGCCAGCTAGCTAAGCGAGTCAGTCCTCAACAGACAAATGCATCCCTTATATAAAACAACAACATGTCTTTGCCCTTGTCAACAACCCTTTCCTCTACAGCCCAGGCTTGTGTGTGTGCTTTTCCTTTCTGCAAAAAAACGTCCCATCAGCACTCTCTAATGGGCGAGGTGGAGGAAGAAAGAAAAAGAGAGAAGGCAGGAGGCAGAGCGAAAGAGAGGTGGCAGTGGTGCTTGTTTGGCTCAGGAGCAGTGAGTAATGAGGCTGAGGCGCACCCTGTCATTGTCCCAGCAGGAGTCTGTACCCACACACACACACACACACACACACACACACACACACATACACACGCATGCACATAGTAAAAAGTATCTCCCATTTCCAAACATACTAGGGAAAAAGTGCAGACTGTAAAGACACATATCTGCCTTTCCAAACAGAAATGTCAAATAAAATAGCTTGATAAAAATAGGTAGTTCAACATCAAAATCGCTTCTTCTGTGAATATGTAGATGATCAGATATTAAATGCAGTGAAAAGAGTTATATTGCATCTCCACACTCAAATATTTAATATGATATGAAAGATCAGACAACGATAAACAGTCTCTGAAGCACTGGCTGTTTCTCTGGTCAAAATTCAGGATGATGAAGTTCTGGTATCACATCTGTATTCTACAGGTGTTTTCACACTGTTTTGAACATTTGTTTTGGACCCTGGAGCATCTCCTCCTTAAATTTGGTTTGTTTGGGCACATGTGAACACAGCAGTCAAACTCAGGTCCACACCAAAACAATCAGACTGAGACCATCTAGGTCCCAACTGCAGAGCAGTTTGTTAACATGACCCACACCAGTCCCAAACCAACTATGAAGTAATCTTTAGATCTACTGATTGATCTAGAACTGGGTTGCATGTGGCTAACACAACTGTGCTAAAGTTTGTTTTTACATTAGATGCTCATCAGATAGCCCTTTCATAAAACCATTAAACGTGTTGAACCTAAAACAAACTTTACCACATTTAAAATACACCTCTGATAAGCAATAGCAATTGAAATGGATGCTTTGAAGCAGTAGTAACATATCAAACTTACCTAACACATCTTCAGATGAACATGTTGAAGGTTAGCATGTGATATTTCTGACTAGAACAACTGTTGTCTTGTGTCTTTTGCTGTAGTTTTGATTGGAATTTCTTCCTGTGCAAAACTGAACCAAACCAAGCAGTAAATGCAACATCGTAACAGTTCAGTCCCCGATTTGGACCACAGCAAATGGACTACAGGTCTGAAAACAACTTAAGAGTTGCAGAAACAGAGGTAAGGATCCTCCGTCTGACTGGCTACAATCCTACAAGATCTTCCAGTACTATTTGCTTGGCTGCCAACTAGACTGTTAACACCAAATGACTCTCTGCAGTAGGCTGTCACACTAGCCAGTGAACATACCCGTGTATATACAGTATGCAGGGACATACAACAGCTGCGTTCATCTTGCTATGTGTAAAGTTTAGTTGGGGTTACAGTGGGGGGTAGAAAGGATTCACGCTTCAACACGTAAGTCTTTTGGCCCAATAAAAACAGACTATACATAAAAAGCACAGAATGTTTCCTTGGAGGTTGTAGAAAAGGGCAGGGACAGGAATGACCCAGAGGGATGCAGCAATAGGGAGCAGGGGGGTCTAGATAGGGTGGTAATCATGCCAGGCTGAACAACTTGCAAAGCACAGGGAATGCAAATAAAATGTAGTACATGGAGTCATCTTGGCAGCAACAATGAAGGAGAGATCACAGAGAGTGAGATCCACTGAGAGTGAGATCCATCTGCCATTCTCGGGACAGAACACACAAAGCTTAGCTGTGGCTACTCTGATAAGTTCAACTGTAATATAACATAAAATAGAATGGAAATTAGGCCATATACATATCATTGTTTATTTCTGAAAAATAAAATGTTGATACATACATTTTGTTTCTTGTTGCTATCGGAGAGAGCAGTAAGGGTGAATTTTCCTCTTTAGTGACCCTTACATTATATTGTATAACAGTATCCTGATGGCACTTGTGAATGCCATTCTTCTTGTGACTAAATGTATGGCAACATTAGAACTATTCATTTCCAGTCTAAATGCTCAATTGATCTTTTTGTACTCTGCTGTAGCCAAAGGTCTTCATGTTTGCATGCTTTAGTGTCAGAGTTCATTCAAAATCTCTCCATGGGTAATTAAGTATCCATCATCACACATTGATCGGTGAGTTCATAACACCTTGACCTTTTCATACTGTGTGTAAGTAACAATCAGAGCAAATCGATGAATGTGAAGGATTGTACTGCTCTCTTAACTCTAAAAATGAAAATGGTCAACACAAATTAATAAAAGAAGACAAAAAGGGGGGAAAAAGCTTCAATTAAAAAAAAAAACAATTATCAACTTTGTTTGTTCAATTTCACAAAAAGACTTCAAGAGGGCCCCAAGACTCTGATCCCATCACAACCCACTGGAGGAGCTGAATTCCATTAATTATGTGACCTACATATCCCAATAGTTAATATTCCAGACAGATAGACAGAGATAGGGTATAGAGAGAGAAAAGAGAAAGAGAGTGAATATATCTGCTGAAAGGAAAGGGGTTATAATTGCAAATCTTAAATCTTTAAGGTCCATGTTAGGTCAAGTAAACAAGGGACTAAATCGCTCACTTCTATTTTCCTGTTAATAAAAAGGGCAGGCCAAAAACATATAAAACTAATTTTAGAATTGGCTGAGGAAGAGCTGTACACTTTTTTTTTCAATTTTAGGAAATAATCAACAGTATAACATGACTCATTGGATGTTCTTTGCTGAGCTTGCTGTGTTTTAAAGAGTTCGCCACATGTAGCAACTGTGTGAAATCAGAGAACTTAACTTGGACGCACATTAACACGGCTTGTCCAGAAATGTATCAAGAAAGGAAGTTAGTGTCTTGGTGATAGGACAGCCATGTTAGCTTTTGAGCTACTGCATCATCTTCACCTCAGCCCAGGGACTGATCTCTTAATCAGTGTCCAGAGTGTGCATGAGTCCTTTTCTGAAGGCTAAGGCTCTGTCCGTCCTGCCTGTCTGTCGCTACTGCCAGCCCCAGACATGAATATGGAGCTGTTCTGTGGCTGGGAGCTTGCTTATATTTTCTGTCTGATATCTAGGCCCCATTCCCATTTCAAAGGGAGGTCCACCCGGGGCCTTGACTTTTTGATCTGCCTGGCGACTGAGTCGACCACCTGCATGTGGGATCAGCTGCCAGCGAGAGCAGACAACCCCTCTGCTTCAAAATATATCTCCCCCCCTTCATCCTCCCTGCTTCATTGCCCTTCACTGTGCCCCCTCCTTCCATGAAGCTGCCAGGAGCCCCAGTGGTCCTAACTGGGTCTGGAGCTGCATCCCATTCCTAACCATTCTGAATGTGGTGGGTAAGATGCTGGAGATGTTCAGTGTAGCCACAGGAAAGCTCCTGCTACAGTTATAGGGACATTTTGAATCTCATAACAACAGCCACGCAGGTAGTTTCCCTTTGGCCTTATCTCAGGATTTGTGGGTTCTCCAATCAGACATACTGTTATAACTCCTACCACTGCATTCTGTAACACTTTTATCAAATTCTATCTAACTGAGAAGTAATCTAATGACCAGGCGTCTTTAGTATATTCATTGTGATGGAAAAAGTGAAAATTAATGACTTAAGAATCTCTCTTTTATAAAAGCTGTTTCTGTAAATGACAAATACGACCATCATAAGTTGGTGAAAGATTTGCAAAGGTGGGGCTGCAGCTGAATCTCTTCCTAATATGTTTCTGGTACTAAACAGCTGGTGTTGGTGTAATGCAGTCTAAACAGCCCCTAAAATAAATACAATTTATGTTGTCAATGTTAGCTTTAGCTGATGATCAAAGATATTAATATGTGATAAAGATATGATTGCCTTCACATCTTGATGAGATCACTGTGCGTGTGATGATATAATTAAAGCCCATAGGATTTCAGATGATTGGATTAATAATTTACTATCAGTGGATGTCCTGGAAGCCCACCACTAGACCAGTAACATCCACTAAGTGAATGACAAGTGTGACAAGTGTGACAGAGCACACACTTATCAAAATAAGACCTGGCAAATCCACTGCACCGACTGTACTGAGATTTCATACTTTCTAATTACCCTCATTGGCACTGATGACTCCAACAGTCCAACAGAATTATTTTAAACAAAGCAACAGCTATTTGAGATGTGTGTATGTCTCTGAATGTTTCTTACAATATGTGATATTCACAGAGTCTTTAAGTTAATTGGCTTTCTTGAACCATGACAGCTAGCTTAATGAGTGTCTAATTGTTTCTCAGCTGGGGTGATAACCACCTGACCATGAAGACCCTGCTAGTAATACAAATACTTGGGATCACATTAAATCCCTCCAAACTCATGTCATTATTGTTACAATACAGACACTTCAAATTAAATAGTTGAGAGACCGATCTAAAATACACTGTATTTGCTAATGCAGTTAAACAGCAACAGAAAAAAAGATGTTATCTCCGCAGTATTGATGTATTGTTTCATTTTATAATGTATATTGTTGAGGTAATAAAACTGACCAAATCTCTTTGACCTGGACATTTAAAGTATGTTACTTGTTGCATATAAACAAAAAAAGTACTTGAAAATAAATGAAGAAAAGAAAGGAGATTCAATAATGGATGGATGAAATTAATGGGATTGTGCTGTGTGCTAAATATGCAACACTCATTTCTTGATCAGCCTATGACAGGAAGCATGCAAGGTGAGAAAATGCATGTGCAGAACGGAGTATTTACTTGCTTGAGTAAATAGATTCACAATCTGATTAAGATGTTTACATGGCATTTGAAAAAGCCTTATTCAGAATAGAATCAAAGTTTTAACATGCATCTAAATGTACTGAAACAGCCAGTGCGTTTACATGCAAGTTAAAACTAATTTGATTAAAGGATGAGTTGATTTTTTTTAAACCCAACATCATGTAAACAACATAACTAGACGGATATCTACATGAATCGATGTTGTGTACTCCATGTAAAACAGACCTAGATTTTGTGACTACAAGCATCAAAATGATCCATTGATTTATAATCGGAGTAAGTGATTTTCACATGCATTTCCTCACTTGATGTGCTTTCCATCTCAAGCCAATCAAGCAACAAGTCATGAATGACTTATCCCATTAATTCCATTCATGTATACCTCTTATTCCACATTTTTGCCTTAATCGCAGTGCAGATAAAAGTCGAAGTAAAGTCTGCATGTAAATGTACTGTCAGCACCATGTCTGATCTGTTTCACTGATGTCCTCATTTGAACAATTCTTCACAATCCACTGGGAGAGTTGAAGCAAACAAGTGGAGAATGACAAAGCAAGCCCTCCCCAACCCAAAAAAACATGTAAAGAAAGTACAATTGCCTGACATCACAACAAATATGCAATTAATCAAAAGACAAAAAACCAGGAGAGAAAATAATGAAATGAATGGGGAAATGAGGACGAATTGCCGAACAGGAGATAGGTGGCTGAGGTCATAACTGTGAAATATAGAACCATTTTGCAACTCACTTTTGGATCTTTGGTTACCAAAGACTTCAGAGTATCCACACCATAACCTTAAAATAAAATACAACTTCTTTTATCTTAAAAAGTGAAAAAATGATGAGAAGGGGGCAAAAATGCTTGTTTTGGTAAGGAAAGGAGATGGGGCTGTATATGTCATGCTGCTCCCATCACGCATAAAGCTGGGTGGCAGCGGTAGAGGCTTGCAACCAGGCCCCACTTTGGAAAGCCCTCATAAATCCTGATTTGAGCTGGGTGCTAAACAGAGGAGGTAGGGCACGTCAAGAAGGGGGGCTGCAGAGTGGGAGGGAGTGGCAGCTCGCCTCTTAAAATGCTACGTCTGATTAAGTCTTCCCATTAGGTGACAGCTGAACTTTAACATTAATATGATAATATTGAAATAAGTGTGTGTTATTTACTTCAGCACCAGAGGGGGGTGGAGGGGAAAAGAGAGGGAGGGAGGGAGAGAGGGAGGAGGGGAATGATGAATGATTTCTGGACAGCTTTGGGTGACATACCAGGCTAGCTGACCCCCCTCCCCACCGATCCCCCTCCTCATCCCATAATCAGACTTGACAAAATGGAGACATATGCAGAAATATTGGTTACAGTCGGCGACACAGCCCTCCTCAGGCCTTCCCTCTCTAGTAACTGCTGGCCGCCCTGTGAGCCGCCCTCCAAATTGTCTATGGGCACTGAAGCATCTATTTCAATTGGCACTTCCTTCCTGGCCCCAGGATTTTACATTTAGTTGGTGTCATTTACATATTACTCTTAATCAAAATCCACAGTGGGCGACAGGGAGAAAACACAACAAGAAAGAGAGGGGGAGAGAGAGAAACAAAACCATGCCGTCACAGTTCAGGGATAGGCACACAGGCACTTTATGAAATGGAGATGTGACAAGACATTGCGGTGTGTGTGTATGTGCATGTGTTAGAGTGTGGGTGCATGTAGGCCTATTGAAATATTTGTGTGTGAATGCTAGTGTGTCTGACAGAGTTAGTGTGCCTTGTGAGGCTTCCTTGTGCATGAACTAGCAAGTAAGAGAAAAAAGAGTGAAGTTGGATATGGGTGGTAAATGCAGTTTGAGGAAAACAAAGGAAAGGAGAAGAAAAGGATGGATAGCTGACATGTACAGTGTGCCTTGTCTTTTAAAGCTTTTTTTCTTCTCCATGCTAGGCTGGGCTCCACTGTTCTCAGTAAAGCCAGGAATGAAGCAGAAATCACATTGCGTGAAACATCTTACACAAACAGAAGAAGCACTCATAGTTTGTGTGTTGTCCAGACTTGTGTCACATCATTGGAACATGCATTTACAATAAATAAACTTGTGCTTCAAAGAATACAAAGACTCTCAACAATTATGCAAGAATGCCACTTTATAGAAAAATGTTCCTAAATTCTGCATGTAATAACAGTGTCTTTGATCTGTTCTAAGACAAAAAAAAAAAAATCTATTTGTGTGGACAAAATGAATGGGTCTCAATTTAAACAAACATTTTTTAAACTACTGTACAGACTTCATGAGAAGGATAATTGCACTACAGTATGAACATTTAAAGTTTTCTAATGTTTTGTAAAAGGAGAAAAGAAAATTGTAAGGGTGTTTTAGGATGGTAAAAACCAGCTAAGTAACTTTTTTCATCCTTGAGGGAAGTGAATACTGGTCTTTAAAATCCACTGTGAATAAAATAATGTGTGATGACACTGCCCATGGCTGTGTCACAGGCAAAAAGTAAAAGTTAAATCTATTTGATCTAATTGTTCATTTGTTTTCTTGTTTATTGATCCATCCACCCATGGTGGCAAACTCAGTATGTTTACATGCACACTATACTCATACTATATACTGTATAGTAGATTGCTTACTAAAGGATGTACTAAAAGACGTGAGGAAATGCATACTCAGAATGTCTGTATTCAATCTGATTATGTTTAAATGACATTTGAGAAACAATCAAGTAATTTCCTTAAAGGACCAAACCAGTGATTTTGCATTTTTGAGCCCAACCTGCATACATGTTATGTTACTGATAACCATTTTTCAAAACATAAAACGGTATTTTACTGTTCCCGTTTTTTTTTTTTTTTTTNTTTTTTTTTTTTTTTTGTTTGTCAACTACCCTAATCTTTCAAAATCAAATGTTGTCTGTGTGATTGCATGCCGACTGTATATTTTGGGCTCAAACATGCAAAATCATCGGTATGGTTCTTTAAGACTACTCAAAGAATGAAAAGAACAGCTGGAGAGTGTAGATCTAATAATAACGACAAGTCGAGGGTGGTGACTTGCAACAAGCTCACTGCACATGTAAAACACACCACATTGAGAGAGGTTCAGAAACATAGTCCCTACCTGCCTCTTACCTTCTCAGCATGCCAGTAAGGATGCGTGAACTCTTGCCTAAGTTGGCATCTGTTTCTCTCAGCTAAAGAAAGGACAGAAAGATGAAAGACAGGTTTAAGTTACCATGGCAATGAAACTGTCAAGGTTACTAAACATATAGGGGGTAATTAATAAAACACTGGCAGATGTAATGGTTGCCACATAACCAAGATCTTTCCTTTGTAAAGGCTACTTACAGGGCTCTTTTAGCATTAGCAGTATTTTCTTATTTACATGTTGGGGAAGCTATTTGCAAAACACACCGTCATCCAAAAACAACTGTTTCAGTCTCACTTCAGCTTTATGAAGTGAGGGCAATGTTTTAAAAAGTATTTGTCTCACCTTGTTCTTGATCAATACATTTGATAGATAAGCCCACTCAGCTGATCAGTTAGTTTATCTAAATGGAAGATTTTGATCTGATCTCGCACAAATTGTAGCGGCACTGAGCCTCTTCCTTAGGCATCAACCACTGCGCTTTGCCTCTCTCTCTCTCTCTCTCTCTCTCTCTCTCTCTCCCTCTCTCTCACACACACATGCATGCACACACACCATGCTCCACCTGAACCAGGACTCCCTGGCATTGTGTGGATCGCTAATCCCTCTTATATTAGTGTCAACATCTTAAAATGCAGACTCTAAAGCAGAGAATTTGGGTTTCTTTTGCCGATTTAACACATCAATTTTGCTTTAACACCAGAGGAAGCAGTTAAAAGCACTGCTCTTAAATATGAAGCAGCTCATTAACACTCTGATCCTCACTAGCTTTTATCTGAGACACCCCTTACAACAATGTGCCGGTAATGGGACAGCAACGCTCTGATTGCCCTCAGGGAAGCTTTATGAATGAGTTTCAGTTATCACAGCACTTATTTAGCATGGTGCTGTGTAGTTACTGTGTTTTTTATGAATTACCCCCATAGACCATAACATTTAAAATGGAATCAAGCAATTACCAAGTCTTCTTTGTCTTGCACTTATCATAAAATCTACAGTTTTTATAAATTTAAACATTTGATCCCCGCGTTCGCCTTATTATACAGGCCTTAGAATAAGACAGCTCTACTTTCATGACAGTGTTACGATATCTTTCCTGACCTTGAAATCTGCTTTGGCTGGAAGTTTGCTATTTTTTTGTGTCCTGCACAGCATACTTTGCACTAAGGTGGGATATTATGGGGAACTGTCATCTGATGCAATTATAAACAAACACACTATTGCATCACTTCAGTTCACTTCACAGTTTTAGCAGGAGAATTATTGTCACATGTGAATGCCGATGTATTCATCACTTGAGTCAAACAAATGTAAAGTAATTAGCAAAAAATGTAACAGACTTTTCAATGTTTACTTTCATCGTATGAATGCTATTGGAGTCTATAAGTCAATAACTGCATCTGATAGTTATGATGTGGCTCATGTCGGTGACTGTTATAGATATTTTCTTTATTTTTACTCTATGTTCTCTCTCTATCTTTTCTCTCTCTGTAATTTTTCTCAGAGGTCATAGAAATGTTTCCATTCTATTATCATGTGTTGGGACTTTTAGACAGATAGGAACTGGCACAGAGATGTTGCCAACAAGGTGTGTGTGTGAGACTGTATAAAACTGCTGACACTGCAGTGAATGAGCTGCCACTACTGTCTACCTGTAGTCGCATTTCAGGAGAATGATGGGGGTGTAGGGATGAGTCTTTGCAGAGAGTTTCTTCTCTAGAGTCAGCAGGGAGTCATTCATCTTCGTCGCTCTCTGGGATAATAACTGCTTTCCCAATGAAATCACTCTCACTCACTGTGTTCCCACTTTTCTAATGGTATTTCATCAATGAATAGTATTATATTCTATTTTCACATTTCAATTTCTCACTTTTGCTGTTTGCATCTCTTCTTCTTCTACCCTTAACCTTCTTTACAAAGTCCTTTCACTGTTTGTTCTGGTTCATCCTTCACTTCTCGTCTTCTCTCCTGCCTCTTCCCACCTCCTTTCTTTTTTACTGCTACTTTTTTTCCTCTTCTTCTATCCTTCCTTCCCACCCTCTGGCAGTCTGTGCTGGTGTGTTGCAGGTTGCCAGAGCCAAGCATACATGTGGTACAAGGTAGGAGGTGAGGGACCTGGGTTTGGGCCCTCTGGCAAAGACAAGTCCTGCAGTTGCCTGATGCTGCCTCTACTCACAGATCTCTCCCTAGACACTTCACACTTTCTCCCAAAATACACCTTTCTCTGAATCATTCCTTCTTTCCATTCCTCCCCTCCGAATCTCATGCTTTCTACGTTAATTTAAAATAGAACACTATTGAGTTTTAGAGCTTACATCTGTTTTGTTTATTGCATCCTAAAGGGGTTCAGTCTCTATTAGCAAAAATATTATCCAGCCCCTTATGTGGACAGAGTGGGAGGAAGGTTCCAAAGACATAAGTGGAAAATGTGATGAAGGGTCCTGGGTCAATTTCAATGACTCAAAGCTATATTTTCCATACATATTCTGCCACAATGATAACCATCATTGTTATACATTAACGCTCACTTGGGTCTAACATTTAATATATTGTCAGCTTTGTCAATCTCAGTCTCTGATTCATATCCATTCAGTAGAGATCTTTAATAAGAAAATCTTCAGTATTTACAGTGCAAATATGATTTTTGGGGGGTATCTGTATAAGTGTTAGACTAGACTGAAGAATGGTAAAGTCACATTCTATAATGCATTAAGGGGTTCAGTGCTGCTGTGACCCAATGTTTAAACCTGCCATTGACTTCCATTTGTACCATAAAAGCAAAACAAAAGGCCACACCTCCTGCTGAGCATTGGGGGTTTGTGCATGGGTGTACTTATACGTATATGTGCAGGTTTGTGCGTTGGCATTAATGCTAAAGCTATACTTCCTTCATCTTTTAGCTTTTTAATGCAAAAGAGGATGTCGATGGACCCTTGCATCCTTTGTCTTCACATTTTGGCTTCTTTTTCACCCCACAAACTGTCTTTATTTGTGTGTAGGGGGGCGCTGAGCTAAGAAGACTCTTGGGAAGTGGGGTGGGGAGAGAGAGAGAGAGNAGAGAGAGAGAGAGAGAGAGAGAGAGAGAGAGAGCAGGGAGGGGGCAGGTACTCTCAGTAGACACTGTGGGCCTTTTTGAAAGGATATGTTTGATTTCCTTTGAAATTGCCTGTGCGAAGCCCACTGTCATGTTGTGATCTTTAAGCATTCTGTGTTGAGGGGGCCATCAGGGCTCGGCCCCCTTCCTGTGTTCGGTCTTTTCTGTCTGCCTAACTGTCTGTTTGGGTGACTGGATGTAAGAAGGGGGAGAGCTAAAGAATGGATTCTCTGTATGAAAGTGAGAAGAAATGAATGAATGAATCAGGAGAGGAGTGCAGAGAGGGAGGGTAAGGATGGATGTCATCCCATAAAGTTAACTCCATTCAGGTGAAAGTAACATGCATCCTGCAGAAAGGTGCACATGGTGTACCAGTGTTCAATATGCAGACTTTCACTAGTTAAATTTAATATGTTGTGAAACTGCAAACTGGGTCAATCAACATTTAACCTCGCATGACAAAAACGTAAACGGGGAAAAGTAAAGTCAGATTGTGAACGGGGGATAATGAAAATAAATAGCCCTTTTAATACAATACACTAGAATTACTAACAAGCACAGATTCAATTTATAATGTATTGTCAATACTGCAGACCTGTGAATGTGTGTGTCTGCTAGTGTAAGCATGTCCAAAAATGTGACAAATTTGTGTGTAGCCCCCCTGCATTTGTGTGTGTTTACTTGGTAAACCATGAGAAAATGGGGAGGGTTGTCAGTGATATTAGCCAATTGTGAAACCTTTATGGCCTTACAAACACTTGTTAGAATTGATACATGTGTGTAGCTGGCATCTGTGTGTGCTCACCCTTTCTCTGGCTCTCTGGATCTTCTCACGGTCACTGTGCAGGTTGGTAAGAATCTCTTGACCCACTTGTTCTGTGAGAGGAACAGATGTAGTATGAGAAAGAGAAATGTCCATCATTTCCAAAAACAGGTCCAAGAACATGACACTGATGAAAACATTTAACATTTATTCTCAGAGAGCAAACAAGATTAACAATGCCCTCTAAAGAGAGAGTTGTACTCCTGTTTGTACTCCAATGAAACCAATTTTATTTGTGAAAAATTTGCCAGAACTATGTAATTTCCATATATTTTACTTATTTTGATTTGCTGCAGAAATTTCCAGAATTCTAGGTTGACAACCACTCCTCTAGAGGGAATATAGGGGTCAGACTCAAGTCTCAAATTGTAGCCTAATCATATATCTTAGAACACTGAAGTAAATAGACATGAAAATTATAGGCAACAGTCCTTCAGCATCCACCCAACCAATGCAATATTCATTAATGCATTCTTTTTTAAATGCCTCTCGTCAGTCGAAGATGTAAACACTTTAGCATGCTGCTTATGAAACATCCCCTACAAGGCACCTGACAAGCTCATCAGTGGTCACTGTCATTTTCCTGTCCCTTGGGTTGGGGATGAGAAAAGAAAGTAAAATGATAAACCAAATAAGCCGCCCCCCCTCGCCAAAAATCCCAATGCTGCCATCAGTGTAACCATATTGCTACAGCATTAGCGTTTAAAAATGAGGGAGGTGGAGGACGAAATCAGAAAAAAGGAAAAGAAGTGAAAAATCTTTGCATGGATCAAAGACAGGCTTTCAAGCGCACCAAACAATCTGGAATAAACAATGCAGTTGCTGACTGTATTACACTACACAGGTGCTGCACACCAAAGGGCCCACGTGCTGAGCGTCTGTTTGGGGGGAGCAGTGAAAAACTGGGCTACATCTGACAGTTAAACGAGAGAGAGAGAGAGAGAGAGAGAGAGAGAGAGAGAGAGAGAGAGAGAGAGAAAGAGAGAGCACTGTTGAATGACTGACATTCGTCTCCCATTCATCCCATCCTTTTTACCCCCCCCACTATAACTGACTCAAATGCGTCTCTTCCTGCCTTCATTAATTTCTAATCTGGGACGAGACAGATTGAAGGATACCCAGATTAAACAGTGCAGTCAGACAGTCACATGTGACAAATAGGGCAGATTAAAAGACTGAGTGCAGGTATTAATAACCATAAAAATACAAGCCCTCCCCCCGTCCCTCCTGAAAAAGAACAAGGGATAAACAGGAAGGAAGTTGTAACGGAAATCTTCCGTTAAAGAGACAAATAAGTACATCCATCCATCTCTGTCAGGGATGTGGCTTTTCTTTTAAATAAATGAGTGTGACAAGCGCTGTACCAGCAGAGTGTTTTTTGATGGCAGAGGCATTATTGGAAAGGCTGGCAATGTGTGAGAAGATAGATGAGGTACTTGGAGAAAAGGCCTCCAATAATATTGTAGTGTTAGTACTGACAGATCATTGTTGTTAAATGCAGTCATGTTCGTGACAACAATTGGGTAACCCGATATGTGTATGAAAACACAAAGGTAAGGAACAAACACAAAAAAAAAAAGCCTTGGTAATGAGCTTCCTTTCATTGGACAAGAATACAGCCACAGTGGGTTCANCAAAAAAAAAAAGCCTTGGTAATGAGCTTCCTTTCATTGGACAAGAATACAGCCACAGTGGGTTCAACTTTCCATCCATTCTACAGCAATGTGAGAGTACGAGGCTTGTACTATCTACAGAATAACATGGAATCAGTGTTTTAAAGAGTCTTCTATGAAATTCAAACCACCACCAGTGAATAGTTTGTCATTCAGAATCTACACACTAGTGACTAGTGAATAGTTACCCTTTTGTACATACAGCAAGTAATTTGCTAAATTTATGTCAATTTCTATTAACCTTGCTAGAACAACTTCGCACAACCTTGATAGAGACAGAGACCTCACAAATCTCTTGTAAAAAAAAAAGGCAAAGCCACCACCGCTGAAATAACAGCACCATGCCATTATTCAGTTACAAGGTGGCAAAATTCAGCTATTGTTGCTATTGAAATCATTATATGTTATACTGAAGATGGCACATCTGCTTAATAGCAGTACTTTAAATGGATAAATGTAGGTCCATTAAAGAGTCTGTTGAGATGGCTAATAAACCTTTAACACAGCTTGTTTTAAGTGCTCAAAAAAAAAAAAAAAAAAAAAAAAAAAAACCCTCTTCCATAGTTGCGCAGTCACAGTTTCACAGTTGGCTTCCTATTACAGTGTCTTTCTTGTCATCTAAAAATCTGTTAATATGTTGCTGAACCTTTGGAGACATAGACAACCTTTCTCAAGGGCAGGGCTGCCCCTCAAAGCTGATTGCTCAACTAATCGATCATTATATAAAACCTTGAGTCGAAAGTCATTTCGTATGGTTTTTGCCATGAATTGGCTGTTAGTTACTATTGGAAAAGGATAACCACATCTCTGGAATCATACTATTATTCACAAGTATGCCTTGGTCTTCAACAAGCCCAGATATCTCAAGAAATATATATAAGAAATGTACTGTATTTGTCTGCAAAGGCACAATAATATAAATAATTTCTCAATTAAATCAGCTAATTGATTATTTGAAAATAAAAAAAAAATATGGATGTATGATGAATGGTATTTAAAAGTTCATACACTTTTTTTGTTGTTATTTTCCCTCATTTTTGTACTTGTATAGTAGAGTATGTGTTCTGCAACTTCTGCAACATATTGACATCAATATGTAACACACCTGGTTAAACACACTCTCAATGATGAGGCTAGCAAGCCAGTGTTTGGCCAGCTTCCGCCATGTCACATGTCACAGCTGGCCAGTCAAAACAGAGCAGGCTTTTGGGAGGGGGCCTTAAAGAGACAGTATCTGAAATGGCCTGTTTTCACTGAGTGTTCACAAAGTTGTTTGTGGGAAAGCAGAAGTGTGACTTTGGTGTTCGCTACAATCTTCTATCATAATTATAATGCATCTTCCATTATATTGTAGTTCTCCAGCTCTCTACATTTCTTCTTCATCTTTTTTAAAATTCTGCTGTCCCAGTGACGAAGTATGTAAAACTTCATCCAGTTAGGCAAGTTGGAAGGAAACTTGTTGAGCTGCAAAACTCCTCCAAATAATAGTCAGTTCACATACTGTGGCATGCATGTCTCCAAAATAGTCATCACTTGTATAATAACACAGGGAACCATCAGTGATGTTGTCTTTGTCTGTATTGAAGTTGGAATTTCCTGGTAATGACTAAGCCTGAGTATATATTTAACTGCAAAATAATCTCAGCAAGATTAATATACAGTTAAAGATCAAGAACAGCACCATGACAAAAATGTCAGCATTCGGTCAAAAGGACATCTTTTCAAAATGGAAAAAATTCACCACAATAATGGAGGAGTGGAGAAATAATTTACTGTTAATGCCACTGACTTGTTGCTCATTAGCATGTAAAATATTCCCCCCCTGTTTAACAGCTATTAACAATTTAAATAACCCTGGCGCAGAGGCCTTGCTCTGACTCACTTGTTAAAGATCCACATCCCCAAAGGTCCATTTAACAAGCCCATTATTCCATTACATTACACTCACACAAGCACTAGAGAGGCTTCATTTGACTCAAGCCTCCAATATAACTGTAGGTAAGAATTAGTGTAGAAAAGTTGAAGACAAATTAGGATGGTGGGGAGATGCTGTCTGGATTAAGAATTTGTTCTGATAAAACCATGAAGCACAATGGACATAGCAAAGCTCAGATCAATTTTACAACAACTGTAACACTTTATTGTTCACTTATTAATGATAATAATAATAGAATGGGTGTTAAATCAATTCCCTTGTTTAAAGGACCATAGCATCCATTTTACATTTTGAGCCTAATATATTCAATTTTCATACACGTAATGTTACTGACAATAATTTCCCAAAGCATACTACTGGAACGGTGAGTTAATTTTTTTTTCCCCTACTTTCCAGACTGCCATTGGTTTCAGTTCATTCTGGTACGTTATTAAAATCAACTTGTTGATACTTGAAATGTTCTTGAGATAGGTAATCCATCATCGTGAACAAGATGTGTATTCAGGTTTTTTTTTCAAAGTTTTGTAATTTTAGCATTGAAGCACAATAAAAAGCACGGACTGAATGTATGTCTCCATCGGGGAATATAGTCCCAAAAGAAGACCTGCGTTTATCAAAAAATTTAAACGACCATGACTTCATAAGGCTGCATAACTATTAGCAGGCAAAACATCAATTTTTAAGGTGGGTGTATCACTTGAATATTTGATTTGGAAAGATTAAGTGATTTTGCAAAATATCAGGAAAACTGAAATATGGTTTTATCCTTTTGGAAATTATTGTCAGTAACGTAACATGTATGTAAATTGAACAGATTAGGCTCAAACATGCAAAATGGGTGGTATGATTCTTTAAATCACAAAATTTTACATAAGCAGTATAAGCTTTTAATGCTTTTACATAAACGCCTGTCTTTAAAGGACCATACCAGTGATTTGGCATGTTTCAGCCCCAAAAAAACTGTAATAGGCATCTTGTTTGCTGTGATGGGTTACTTATCTCAAGCATGTTTCAAGTCTCTACTAGCCAATTTTTATAATGTATTGGAATGAAGCAAAACCAAAGGCGGCAGTCTGGAAGATAGAAAAAACAATTCTAAAACATACCACTCCAGTAGTATGTTTTGGAAAATGGCTGGCAGTAATGCAACATGTATGCTGATTGTATTTATTGGGCTCAATCATGCAAAATCACTGGTATGCTTCTTTAGTAACTGAAGACGAGAATATTTACTTCCAACTTACAAAGGCTCAGCTATTTTTATTTATGATCAGATGCTGTGGAAAAAAAAAAGCTCATCGAGACATTTACAATACTGTATAAAATGTAAATATAACTTGCACATGTCAGATTATCCTGGATGAGAACAGTATAGCAAAGATAGCCAAACACTTCCAACAGCAGCAAGTCCTGCAGGCCTCAACTTTCTACAGTCCATGGACACATTTAATTGGACACATCATCTATTTTACAGGAGCTGTTTCAGAGCACTTTTTTACTGTCTGAGGCCTCCGTTTCTCTTTATATGTTACTTTCCTTTTTTTTTTTGGCTTTTGCTCCCTCTGTCCCCAGAGCTGAAAAGGTACAAGACCTGACACTGGTGTGCTCTGAGGCTCAGCACAGCTCCTTTTCATTAAGCGGTTGAGACCACTTTTTGAAGGTTACCACACACACTTATATCCGGACACAAGCCAACAAACGGGTTACGGAAACCCACGGGAGGGTTGGGAGGGGGTAAGGAGGAGCCTGAAAAATGACAGGCCATAAGTCTCTCTCTCTCTCTCTCTCTCTCTCTCTCTCTCTCTCTCATCACGCACACGCATGCACATACACACACACAGTCTAGTCAATTTATATGCCTAGAAATCCCGGGTGAATAAAGTTACCTGCCTTGGTATCCTGTTTCTCAAGTCTACAACTGCCTGGTGACACACTTTCATCACCCCAATCAAAGTTGTACCCACACTGGGATGTATTTGTAATGCTGAGCCCACAGGCCATGAGGATAGCGCCTTCGCATTGTGCTACAGCTCAAAATGAAGAGGTGCCAACTGCGAGGTCATGGGGGGGCATGTCGGATCTTGGGGCTCAGCAATGTTTTGACAGCTTACTTATAAACCTCTAATGCATGTTAATCAGGAACTGTTACTTTGCAAGATGGGGAAGTTTTCAATAACAAAGGAACCAATGTATGTTGATAGTAGTGAGATGGTGAAATTTCTGAGTGGGTGAGGCACTGGCCTGCTCTTTTAAGAATGTAAGCATTTAAAATGGGTGAAAGAAGGAATATTCTCATCTAGAAAAGCAGGTCTATCCCAGTCCATCCTGACTAAGCCCATCCATCGGCCCATCCCCTCACATGTACATGAGTAGTGGTGGGCAGTCAGGGTGGATTTCTGGGGCCTTTCTTCACTCCGCCAGGCTCTGTTTTATTCATTGCCTGTGCCCTGACCCCGCAGAGCTCCTGTTCTGACAAATCACTTCTGATTAAGACAGATCTCTGTTAGTCAGCCACTCAACTTGGCCTATTCATCATTCCACAGAAAATATCCTTCTCTCCTCCCCCCATCCCTCCTCCTCCTGGCTCGTTTGCCTGTCCGTCAGACCGNAAAATATCCTTCTCTCCTCCCCCCATCCCTCCTCCTCCTGGCTCGTTTGCCTGTCCGTCAGACCGAAGCAAGGCGCAAAAGATATTTCTGCCGCTGTTTTAAATGGCTGATTATAGACAATTGGTGGATGGAGAGATGTAAGACTGTCTTATGGGTGATAAGACACAAGTTTAATGGGTATAAATGACCAGGCCTGTACGAGAGCAGCTGGTAATAGAACCATTTGTATAAAGCTGAACCAGGGTGGAGAGAATTGAAAGCTGCCTTTTCACGCTATTTCAGCTCTCCCTCCTCTTTTCACTTCACCTCAGCCTCAAAGTCATATTTTCAGCTCATTAGATTCACTTTTTTAAGCAGAAAAGTCCTCTTCACCCCTACTGAATGAGAACAGATACAGAATGGAAAAGAATAACATGTTTTACGTTTATTAAATCATCTATACCTGTGTGTTCCTGTAGAACCTGCAGCAGATACTTTGAGATGGCCACTTTTAGAATTCACTGGTTGACAGAATGCTACTGTAACAGTAGCATCCAGTCAGATATCCAAAAGCATTCACATGCAAAGTTCTGCTATAATAAACTACAGCAAACTCCTCATTCTGTGTTAAGGTGTCTAGAAAGCCACACAGCTATTGTGTTTCTGTCTTTCTAACATACCAGATTAAATTAACCTGAACGACATCCCTGCTGGTGGCAGAGGGCTGAGAAGCAGGAGGGGTGACTATGGAAAGAGGGTTCCCACCAGCAAATTGCCTTGACTTAATCAACCAGTCTTACTGAACCATCCAAATGAAAACTAATGGACTTTGGGTGCTTGCAGTGATTGCACAACATGCAACAATGTGTGGGCAGGACCGCTGCTTTCTGAGGTCTTCAATTAAAAAACAGGGAATTTCTACAGACGGCTGGTCAGCCTATACACCTATTCTAAGCGTATCCCCATTGCTCATTTGTGAAGCTCAAACACAGCAGACTTATTAATTCCATTTCCACTGCTGGGAAAATTATTATTTTTATGTGTTGATTAAACTTGGTCAAAAGCATAAAAAAATGTATGAAGTGTAGAATTAAAACTCCTATCCAAATGAGCTAAATTGTGTATGTATTATTCATAGAGTGGTGACATTTGCGTCACACAATTGTACAGGCCACATTACAACTACAAAAATAAATTAAATAAATTGAAAAAATAAGAAACACTCGTACATCAACCTCTTTTTAACTACTGTCAGCTTGAATAATAAAAGCATGAGTTGGAATGCTTTAGTTTGCAACGTAAATGAGTTTTTCCTTTTTTTTATTTGTCAAATGATGGTACCACAGCACATCTAGCATAATGACCATTTCTAAGCTTAAGGCAAAAAAATTATATCCAAAGATAATGGACTGTTACTGACAGGAAAGTGAAATAGGAAAGGATTCTGTTGGAAATGAAATACACAGAGCAAAGTAAAAATGAGCCAATGTTACCAAGGCTAGAGAGATGTGCGTGCAGTTAGTCCTAATCGCACAACATCTTTACCTTCTCCTGCTGGAACCGGCTAAGAAGGAAAAGTTTGCCAGTCGGAAATGGACTCAGGGAGAGAAATATGAGGAGGGAAGTAGATGGAGAAAAGTTGACATTCCCCTGATTCTTTTTCAACAGTTTAGGAGCGTTAATCATCACATTACTGTTGATTAAAGGCTTTTACGTCTCTAATCAGAAAGTTGACAGGCAGATCAAAGAGCGAAACGCAAATTTCTTGCCTTTTAATTATCTGTACAACACCATACCTCGGGCAGCTCTTCCCTGCCTATCTCCTCAAACTCAGCGAAAGACAGTGAAAGGAGATCTAACACTACAACAGTTCATTATCCAATAAAATGGGAGACGGGGGAGGGAAAACACACACAAATATACACACACACACACACACACACACACACACACACANGGGAGACGGGGGAGGGAAAACACACACAAATATACACACACACACACACACACACACACAAACAGACACAAAGATGTAAGGCTTTATGATTACTGAAGACCTGAGGGAGGCCTGCAGTCCTCTTCATTAGCATGTCCCAAATTGGAACACCTTAATTATGTTTGTCAAAATCGGACTTGGAGTCACCCTCATTTGCATGTTTTGACAAGGCCTGTTGGAGTCCCCCTCCCTTTCTTTTTTCTTCTTCTAGGAGTATTTAGCACTTTTCAGCACCTACTGATAATAGGTTTTCTTGTTTGAAAATGAAAGAATAAACTTGTTAAATGTGTTTTGTTGGAGCTGCCCATCCAACCCTGTGGTTTGTGAGTTAAAGTTAGATCCACTGCAAACACTGAGTGAAGTACACATGAAGGGGCTAGAGTGTCTTGATCAATGCTTGATCGTGATTCCTGTTGAAAATGATGAAGATGTGACGCCTTCAACTGTCTGACTATTCCTGCCCAGCTGTTTTCAGTCAAGTGGTTTGGACATGAAAAAAATTCCTCTCATTTTTTTTTTTTTTTTAGAAAAGATTTGGTATCACTTTGGAAGTTATCAAAGTCCAGGTCCTTTACTACACCAGACTGCAACCTGACTCATGATGACATGTTATCTGAGTAGAAGCAAAGCAATGGACCATCCCTACCTTCTTCCATTAACAGCTCACTAAATGAATCCCAGTTACGTCAATGATATGTAAAACAAGCGTGGTTGAAAAACAAACCATCTGTAGGGACATAGGACTGTCGGAAGCAATTTAGCTGCCGCAATGTTGGAAAAGGAGGGCATGAAAGTGAGACATCAAACATGAGCCTGGATGCAAGACACAGGCCATTAGAAGTGGTTGCACTGACAGGATCTGGCAGTTAGAAACATTTAAAGATTATTTTTCTCTCAAGCTTTGAATTCATTAATACTCTAAGCTGAGTAAGGGTCCCAAAACACAGAACTACAGACGGGATAGTTATAGACTGACAGGGTTCATCAAGCAGGCCAGGTCATTCTCTGTGGATGAAGTTTGTTTTCTTGGTACTAAGACTTGCAACTAGTTTCTTGATATTAATCTCAGCTGCATCAACTTCAGGTCAGCATCATCTATTCTCAATGACTTAATTTTTGAACAGCCCAGGTCTTATTTTTCTTTGTTTTGTCCATCACTTGTATTGCTTCTGATAATATTATACTGTACCAATTCACCAATTTAACTGCTAAGTTGTAGGTGCATGGCCATCAATAGAGTCCATCATCAACTGTTTTATCCAAGTCATTCATTATGAGGTGAAAATAAAGATGAATATTACAATTATTACCCAAAAATGCCCATAAGAAATGCCTATTAGACTTTCCATGGCTACTTCCTGGTTCAAATTTGAGCTACAGTGCTCACCAATTTTTCATTGCAATGGACCGTTGTGATGACAATTTTAGCTGAATTAAACTTCAGTTTTACTTCTAAGTAACAGATTTACATAATAGCAGTATAGTGGGAATCTGTTTTCATCTGTCTGATCATTTATATATTGTTGCATCATGTTAACTGCTGTAAAGGACTGTGTTTTACTAATTAACACAAGTTTTTGAGTTAAATTACTATCATAACTGATAGGAGTGATCACCGAAACTACAAAAGTAAGATTCAAGTTTTTTCAAGATGTTTAATTTAACTTGAAAAATTATTTAGTTTTCTCTATGAAAAATTTTCTCTATATATATATATATATATATTTTTTTTTTTTTTACATAACTTTCGAAGTATTATTTCCATATTGCAATCATACATTTATGTTCAACATGCGTTGACTGACATAAAATTCTTCTAAGCAAAGTTTAAGGTGCTCAAAGAAAGAACACTGGAGCTTGTTATGAGAACACTGCATGTTTGTGGCCATTCTGACACACAGTACAAACAGAAGTTCATGTCTCACTTTAGGGTAACACCATCACACTTTTCTGCTCTGCTAAAAGGAAAATAATACTCCTATTATAACTGGAATCTGAGGCACAGAGGGGACTCACAGAAGACAGACAAATCATGCGCCTCATTTAACAATGACCGGGACCATACAGATGAAGGCAGATTATTGTCAGCTTCCACCGTGAATACACACAACATGGCACGACATGTGAGGGTATGTCAAACCTTTATCTACCATATATTTTACATTGTTTACTTAATAAAAACATATCCATCAAGATAGTTGGGGATACCAAAATGTTGATGGGAATTCTTTAAAACATAATGACTTACTTCAAATATTCCAGTGGAATACAATGGCTGTAACTTCTGTCATTAGCAATGAGAATGTTACAAAGAAAAGTCCACAGCTAAAAATCTCAATAGGCATGATCAAGTTATTATGACAAATAACATATGACATATAACAATGACATATAAATATGCAGTATGTATGTTTAATACAGTGATTCATGCTTGAAAAGTCATTTGGCCAAAACAACTTAACATCATACTGTAGTTTCATGCCTCAGTATTAATCTGAAGTGCCTGCTGGATCACCGGATAACGTCGGAAACCACTTTTCTGATGCTATGAGTCTTAAAGTGAAACTGTGAGCTGTTATCCCCATTTATAAGATTAATCATGTCAAAATTTCAAAAACACACACAAATCGCTAACTCTTCCACTCTCTATGATGACAAGCTTTTCATCCAACTTTCCACTGGCAGAATTCTGAACAAGTATTAACACACTTGCTTTCTGACACAGTGTGTAACCTAGTTCATATAAGCAAACAAATACAGCTTTACTTGACATATACTGTAAGTGCCTACATACAAAAATTAAACATTACATCCAGGAGCACCAGGCATTGAGGAGACTCACCTGCTCAGTTTCTGATTCTTTCTGTGAACTGACATAAATATGACTGTGTATTACTGATTTGACAAGGTGCCTCCTGTTTCTCATCATTAACTAAAACAGCTCTAACAGGCCTGCCACCATCTTCCTCACTAATGAAGCATATCTAAGTTTTAAGACATGGCAGAACTAATTTAATCTATCTTCTAAGGGGCCTTAGCACCATCAAATTAATAATTCATAAAGGACATGATATTATAACTCAATTGTCAACTCAGAAGCTGGCCTTTTTTGTAACCTCCCCCTGCCTGTCACTCTCTTATGTCTCCGGCTCCTTTTCTTTTATAGAAAGTCTTTCACTTTTAATCTATAACTGAGCAGTACACATTGTCATTGTAGCTGCTCAACAAAATAATTTGCTTTTACTGTTTTTTGAAGTTTGCAGATGGAGGTGACAGTAGGGTGGGGGGAGTTTCTACGACTGGCGCTACTCCCCGTGGGTTTTGTGGTGTGCTGACGAGGCCAGCTCCACCAGATGAGAAAGACAGACACAAAGAGAAAGTCATCATGTCTGCAGTAAAACAACCTTAGATACCCTTTGTTTCCCCTCATAAATAATGTATTCCATCTGGCAAAAGTAACCTTGCCATAAGTTTTGCTTAGACAGTTTGGCCAGGAGGAGGGGGGCACATTTTCATTTCCTTATGGTGGCTCTTAAAGGCAGGTGTCATTTTTTCCCTCATGGATAGGATGATGATATACACCCTGTCATGACTGACAGAAAAAGCAGTAGCCAGGCATAACTCTATATTGAAAAACATATCTTTAAAAACTGCGAAGGCTCCCAGCAGAGAGACGATGCTATGATTTTAATAAGTTGATCCTCAGTATGTGGCCAACAGAGCCATCCCACCAGAAAATGAGTGATCACAATATCCATACATAAGGTGTCACAAGATCAATTAACACCAAACATTTACCTTTATATGGATATCTGCACCCCCACACACATACATTACATACCTACGCATGAGTGTGTGTGAACAGCTGCGCACTTGGTAAGAATAGAATATATATGTTTTTAGCATGAGCAGAGTGGATGGAGTAAAACCATGTAGGCTCACAAACAGCCAACGACAGCTGCTCCAAGGCCAATATAAAACAACTTGTAGAGACTTGATATGTGCTTGAGATAAGCTATCCATCATTTACTGAAGAAAATGTAATTCTCCGCCAAAGAATACAGACCCAGGAGACGACTGCTTTTACAGAGAAATTAAAATGACCGTGCCTCCTAGAATCATGTGTAAGTGTTAGCAGGTGAAACATTGAATTTTAAAGTGGGTGTATAACTTGAACATTTGATTTTGAAAGATTATGGGATTTATCAGCCTAAAATATAGTTTTAAGTTTTGGAAAATGGTTGTCAGTAATTAATATTTACTGGGCTCAAACAGGCAAAATCATCAGTATGGTCCTTTAAGCATGCTTGTAGATGACATTTTGAAATATGTGTAGCTGAGGCTAATCCTGTAGGACAGCTGTTAGGTTTTGCATTGAACGTGCTAGATAAAGTGTGCTGTTGCACTTTATATACATACATCAAGTATGTCATCAAATGAAACTACGAATCGCATATTTTTGAAAATGCCCTAACAGCTACAGCATATGAGTTTTCAGCAATGTGTCTGAAACATTAAATCACTAGTGACATTTACATGAACTTTTAAGTCAGGATTCACGTGTCACATGTACTGTATGAATGGAGGTAGATCCAACAGAGTCTACCTATGCCAGTTCAGTTTTCCACAGAAAATGGAAAAATTACATCAAAGACATGGATTCATATAACAATTCTAATTCAATAGCCAGTAACAAAGCGTCTTTCAGTGTAAGAAATTGCTGGTGCGTCTTGTTAGTTTGAAGTGTATTTGTGTGTTTGCACATGTACACAAATCAATGTTCTGGTTTGGCTGAATATCCCTGAACTTGTTCAGGAATCTACAAGAACAGAACAAGTTTCGTAAATAACAACGTGTGGTTTGCTGTGATGGATTGCTTATCTCAAGCACATATCAAGATTACAATGTCTTGTTAGTTTGAGGTGTATTTTGTGTGTTTGCACATGTACATACATGTACGCAAATCAATGTTCTGGTTTGACTGAATATACCTGAACCTGTTCAGGGATCTGCAAGGACGGAATAAGAGAAAGAGAAAGAAAAATTCTATTAGGAGAAATAGAGATGATAGAGTTGATCAGAGTTCCAGCATCATCTGCATGGAAGATAAGATATGATACAATGCGATTACAACAGTAATACGACCAGTGACAGTGGGTAGTCTTTGGATGTTCCATCCCCTGATTGTAATTGAGGCCGACGCGTGACAGCCCCCATGTGCCCCTTCCGCAGTGGCCTGGGGCATAGGGCGTGCTGACAGTGAAGGCACAGGAGACAGTGGCACAGGGTCCCGGCCTGGCATGGCCATGGCACAGCACCCTTGGGGACACTGACTCTCCCCCTCTCAACCCACTGCAACCTTCACTGCCTCACCTCTGTCACCAGGCATCTCAGAGGCTAACGAGAGGGCAGCCTGGACTGTTTAACAATTCCACCACATCCGTTCACTGGCTATGCAAGCGGCACTTTTTTTGTCCTCTCTTCCTTCAGCATTCCTCTCCCCCTGCACTGAGACCTTTGGTGAAATACGTGTCAGCTTGAGGAGACAGGCACTCATCAACACTTAATACCTGGGAGGTATATTAATGCTGTGATGGTTTGCTGGAGAGGTAAAAAAAAAAAAAAAAAAANGAAAAAAAAAAAAAAAAAAATCTGCTTTGTCCTCACAGAAAGAGATAAAGGACAAAGCTTTAGATAACTTTGAGGATGTTAACTTTACAGTGTTAACGTATAGAAGAAAAGACAAATCGAATACATAGGATCTTCAAGGTCACTGCAGAAATACTTATGCTTGGTGATGTGATCTTAAAAGAAGCTACAGTATATTTATATGAAGTTTCTGTTGATCAATAAGTAATTCAGATAGATAGGAATAACATGGTTTTAAAGAGAGGAACACAGTTTCAAGGAGGGAATAAGAGTGAGAGGAAAAACAGAATGAGTTTGTTACTCTGTACAGATACTCCCCAATAAGATCAGAGTTACAAATGAAATTCAGTTCCACAAATGGAGCCGGGAGCCTGCAGGGGCCCTCTAGTCCAAGATATATAATTAAAGGAACATGGAGAGGGAGCATGTTATTACCAATATTTTCATTAGGCCAAGTTAATGCATTGATCTCCCTCAAGACAACAGACAACGGCAAGGAAGTGGATGGGATAGGATGTTGCCTATTGGGAGTATGGAATTCTGCTCAAGAACAGCTCGTATTGGTGATGGTTCTGTATCTTCCCAGTCTGGCCGTGCTGCTCCTTGGGAAAAAAAAAAAAAAAAAAAAACACTTAATTTTGACATCAGAAATATGAAAAAGCATGAAAAAGGCCTGCTTTTTCATGATATTTTCACCCTTTTCCCCAAGACCCAGGCTTAAATTAGCCAGGATTTTTAAGATCAGGGACTGTTTTTTAGGCTATGAAAAATGAATTAAATGAAGAGGAAGTCTGCCCTAATGAGCTCCCTGGGCTATGGAGCAGCAGGGACCATGAGGGGAAACAAGGGAGACGAGGCAAGCCTTTGAGGAAGAAGGGGCTGCAGCCATCCCTGAAGTGTGCCAACTTCTGCTCGCTTTGCTGCCAATGGCACAGACGGCACCTGGGCAAAGCCTGGCCACCCTTGTCCTGTGCCAAAGGAGAAGAGAAGCAGAACAGCAAGTTTGTGCTGAAGTTCTATTGGCATTTTTCCCTTTTGAGGTATTTTTATAACTGTCTTTTGACTTTTTCACTGATGGTTGTGCTTGAGGGGGGGATATGAAAGGAAGTGTAATTATCAATCCATCCATCATTTAGCACACAATGTGGATCAAAGATTTACAACCTAGCCACAAATACTTGAAGGAAATATTGGTGTTTTCAGGAGGAAGATTTATTGCTAAGATTTAATTTTTCAGCAAAGGTGATGAAGAGGTATTGACAACAAGTTGGACAGCGTTATTTCGTGCTGTAGCTTTAAGCTGTGACAAGCTAGTTTCAAAATAGCAAGAAGTAGGCATCAAAAACATTTTCATATTCACAGCACAAGGAGAGAGGAGATACAGCCTATAGAGGGTGGGATGGATGAGATATGGAGGAAAGAAACAGGGATTACACAAGCAGGTAGTGGTGGTTCCTGGATCCCAGAAATGAGGAGGGGGCAGAGAAAACAAAACAGGAGGAAAGAAATCTTTCACTCACCTCTAGGAGATACAGGTTGGGTCAAGAGGAAGACAGAGAGAGAAAGAGGGAAGAGACAGAGAACAACAGCTNTGGCACATTCTTTAGCTACCTTTCTTGACAGCGATTAGAACCTGTCAGAGCCTCTCAGCCTGCCACTCCTCTGGGCTCATAGGAGGCTTGTCATTACAAATAGCCCAGATTAAAATACCACACGACCGAGGCCAGGGCCCTGACCCCAAACTACCTCACATTGCCAAATGTCTCCATACACAATCAGTCACTTTGTCAAGAGGGAAGAAATCGAGGAAGAGCAAGGCAGACGAGAGTGAGAGAGAAGACTGGATGTTAGAGTTAGAGCTGGGAGAGATAAAGATGGATAAGGAGTAATGGCAACTTTGGTTGGGATGACAAGGAGGACCAAAAGAAAAGCACCATGGCAGCGTAAAAAGACTAAGAAAACAGAAAATAGAAAGAGGAAGAAGGCCAGAAAGAAATACAAAAACGTTAAAGAAGGACATGATCCAGACATAGCAGAGATGACAATGGTGGACTGAATATACAGTAGGAAAGGCTATATTTCTGCATCCATAAAAAACAAAAAAAAACAAAACAAAACAAAACAAAAAAAAAACACTTCAGACAGCTCTCACTTTGTGTGAAGTACTGGACAGTTGTTTCACATTTGTACTGAACAGCAATGCAGTCTAATTAGGCTAATAGTAACAAGGCATCGAGAAATGTTTAAGGTTTTCAGCTCAAGCCTTCTGTACGCGTCGGCTTGTATTTCCGTATGACATATGCAAACAGAGAATAATGAGTCCAATGTGTCTAGGATCAATCTGGTGCCAACGAGAATCGTCTGTCCTGACACTGAAAAATGACCTATCTCAGCAAGATGTGGAGGGGGGCTGGTGTGTGTGACAGTCACCAGCACTGTGCTGACAGCCCAATAGAGTAGAGGAGGAAGGCATCATTAGGATCACACACACAGACTCACAAATATAAACAGAAGCACATCCACACACAAATATTCATATACGTACACAATGTTCACATGCAAAGTGAGAGATGGGAGAGACATGAAAATGTGTGCATGCCTACGTGCACAGAAAAACAGAAAGGAAACCATTTCATGACTGATATTTTCTACCTCAAACAGAGCATGAAGTTGTGGCTGCTGTCATGTCACAGTGGCAAGCACACTGCCGCAGAGCCAGACAAGACTAAACACAACCAGAACAGACAGAAAAACAAACTGATTATTGGACAGGCCCTGGCTTACTTATAGGTAGCCCAAATATATGCATAAAGATGTGACTAAACATAAATCCAGTGTAGAGACGTCACTCAGACAAGGTTTGCAGGTTGGTCTGAAATCTTGCAAGCTACAAATCACTGTCCATATATTAGTATACAATGAAAAATTTAATGTTTGGGAAATGACAGACTACATTTTCTTCCTATTTTCCTTTATTTTTTTTATAGCTTAATGTAGTAGTATAGTATGTGCTGAACATTGTCAAAGCTGCACAACATAAATGCATCCCATAAGCCAAACCCATCGGCCTTGAACTGTCCTGAAAGCTTCGTTTTTGATTGGTCTCTTACTTTCGTGACATGTTTACATCAACACATAACATATTTGAATTTACCCGCCTACACATCAGGTCTGAACACTCCTGCAAAGTACAAGGCTAGCAAGAAAGTGTTTGTCCAGCATCTGTGTTTAGGAGGCTGCGGATGTTGGCAGTTAAGGCCTGATGCAGCTGGCCAATCAGAGCCAAAGGGGTTCCATGGAGGGGGTCTTAAAGACAAAGTAACAGGCTGAAAACAGCCTTTTAAAGTAGAAGGAAAGGTAAGCAGGATTGGATCAATGAATTTTTTTGCATATTAAAGCACTGAAAAGGTTTTAAAATAAACCACTAAACATAACTAAATTAAGGAAATCTGTATAACATGTCCCCTTTGATTTGTCTTTCTCCTGAGAGAAAATGGCAAATGAATGATGCATAGTAATGCTCATCACTCTGTTTCCCAAATAAGATGTACATCTGTGCATCTACAAGGAAAATATATGTATTTATTTTTGCCCAGCAACAATAAGAAACCTGGATGTGAGTATAAGCTTTTTTTGTTTGAGAAACAAGTTGGGTTTCTACCTTGTTGGCTTGTTCTGTATTCCTCATTACAGAGAGGAAACGAGGGAAGAATTGAGGAAACGAGGGAAACGGGGACGTGACAGAGAAAGACGGAGATCTCCAGTGACATGTTGAGACATAAACAGCTGATAGTTATCTGTGCACCAAGACCAGGTTACGCTGCTGGGAGTTAGACTTACAGCAGTCATGTCTGGGACTGAAAAACAAACTCCTAAGACATTTTGTGACAGACAACTGCCACTCTGCTGGAGAGCTGTCAGGTGGTCACAGCCATGGAGTTGGTCATTCTGACAGTCGTCTTTTAGCAGAGTTTCGTGGAAAAACTTGTACCTCATAATTCACTGTAAGTGAGTCTCTATTAGAGAGTAGTTAGGTATTTTATGACCACTTTATTCTGATTTTTTTTTAACACTGTACAACTCACAGAGTCCAATAAAAATTCCAAATAATAGAGTTACTAAATCTAAAGGAGGCCTGACCTTAAAAGAGTTCCTGGCAGAGTTTGCAAGTCAGATTACCTCAAGACAGTACCTCACACCAAACAGCCTCTCTTCTCTACTCATGTCCTGTTCTCCAAACAAACTATGAAAAAAGCCCCTTGCCTAATTAAAATAACAAACCCAAACCCTGGCTGCCAGCTGCACAGTATTCATGGAGTATATCATACCTTGACGGTACAAGTATATAATGTATAATGTATAGCACGCTTGCTCACCACATGTGAAAAATATGTACATATTCCAAAACAATGAGGTGGTACACAAGTGCATGTGGCAAGAGGGAGAGGGAAATAATATGTGTGTATCTGTTTGTGTGTCTATGTGTGCAGACAAACTCCTGATAGTGACCCCGTACCTCATCTTCAGGACATAAATAAACATGTGTGTGTGTGCGTGTGTGAGAGAGCGTGACTGTGGATTATAATCAGAGAGAAAAGGGAATCAAATTTATTCTGCAGCTGTCATTAATATTTCAGGGCCGCTACTGTAGCCCATGTGAAAGAGCATGAATGATTAATTTAGACATCACCTCTGTCACAATCCCTTACCAGGCTGGGCCCATGATCCACCTTTGAGAATAGTAAACAACAGGCTGGTTCTCCCTCGTTTTTGTTGCGGTCTGATTTGGGCTGTTTCTGTCTGGCAAGGAGTGGGAGGGTGAGGTACTGTGTTGTGTTGTTGGACAAGTTGGCTGCCTTTATGGTTTGGCTGTGACATTCAGGTGTTGTGGGAACAGCACTTGTTAGGTGTGGGGACCAGATCTACAACTGGAAACTAAGGTTACTGCACAACAATCTGTGAGAAAAACTGATTTGTGTGTGTGTGTGTGTGTGTGTGTGTATCTGCGTGCATGCATANTGTGAGAAAAACTGATTTGTGTGTGTGTGTGTGTGTGTGTGTGTATCTGCGTGCATGCATACACTTTCCCCACAATCTCTCATGTGCTCTCATTGTAAAGTGCAGGTGAAAAGCTGCAGGTGAGGACTTGAGACGGTGAAATGGTTTGGAGTGCGACAGTGGTGGTGTTTACAGCCTTATTATGTGAGTTTGAGCAGTCAAAACAAGTCTGCCAATGTGCAACTGATCCACCAAAGAACGACTTCCAGTTTTCCAGCAGTGCATTCTAGAATCACAGCCATTTCATCCCATACATGTCTTTCTGATGACATCAAAGCTCAGGATAACAACACTAACCGCGTAAACCAAAAGCAACTGTTCAAGCCATTATTCCAGAAACCACATANGGATAACAACACTAACCGCGTAAACCAAAAGCAACTGTTCAAGCCATTATTCCAGAAACCACATACATCAATAGTCTAAACACTCTGACAAGCGCACCTTAGCACCCTCGTTCCAAGTCGATGGATGAGCATCGCAGCTGGTGATGGATGGGAAGGCATCCATGAGGTCCTATCAAACTGACACATGCTCCATTCCTGTGTTTTTGATTTGTGTTTGGGCTTTGTGTGACGCTTGTCTGACAAGTGGAGATCACAAGGAGACAGGATCCATCTATCAGATGGCTGATGCCACTGCTGCCGTCTCCAGGGCCTGAGGGCATCGTGTGTGTGTGTGTGTGTGTGTGTGTGTGTGTNGAGAGAGAGAGAGAGAGAGAGAGAGAGAGAGAGAGAAAGAGAGAGAGAGAGAGAGAGACAAGAAAGTTTGTGTATAGTCTATATTTGTCTACAGAAAACTACAGGTTGTGTAAGAAAGCAAGTTTATATGTTTATGTATGAATCAGAATATTGTATAGTAAGTGTTGGTGTGTGCATGCGTGTGCGCGTGCGGCTACCTGCTGAGCAGTGAGCCCAGAGGGGCAGAATGAGGGAGGATGACACTGATGCGATATGTTGGCATGTGCCCTCGGGTGGTTTTGGTGTGGCTGTCATTTTGTTGTTTTCGTACGGCTCCCCCTTCGTCATACCCCGCATTATTCAAATAATACGCCCCAAAGTTCCATAAATAAATAATGAATTCACAACTAGCTGGATTGATGAACGGTGATGGGTAAGTATTTGTTTTTTCCACAAATTTTTCGTTGCTTGGACAAAGTCTTTGACAGGCACTTTTCTCTTGGGAGATTGAGCTTATCAGAAAAAGAAATGTTGGGTTGGAAGGATGTTGTCTTGCAGGGCTGTGTGTGTGCATGTGTGTGAGTGAAGATCTATTAAAATTCAAACTGCCTTAGCTTTTTTTTTTTATAAAGAAGTTCTACTCTGTAAACTTGTAATCTGGATAAACTCAATGTGTTGGTCAATAACTTCAAAAGAACAACCAAGCGCATCAAGAGGTCAAACCCAATGAGAACAGCTACACATATCAGAACATGCAGATACATATACAAAACATATAATTAACATGAGAAGATTTCATATGGGACTGTAGAATCCTGGTGTTATTACTCATACATATACATGTTACAAACCCCACCCCTTTGTCAAAACAGATCTCCATAGCTTATGGCACCCAAGGAGGTCAACATGCATCTGAAACTTCCTTGGCTTCTTACAGAAAAATGTGTGGGACTTGAAAGCAGCGGCAACTCGCTGACTCTCTTCTCTATAGTTCCTACAGCCAATGCAGATCAATACACAGCCATACATACCACAACTGGAACAACTACTGTCAAAGGTTACTCCTTTTTCTCTGTGTTTCTCTCTTCATTTTAGCAAGGCGAGAGAGGGGAGAGACAGCAGATGAGAGGGGGGGAGAGAGGAGATGGCAGGGAGGAAGTAAGAGGAGAGCAAGAAAGATAAACCTAAAATGATCCCTCTCTATAGCTGTAGGAACTCTGTGCTAATGGGTTTTGACACATCGCCAGCAGGCCAGAGAGAGAGGGGGCTGGGGGTGAGTCGATAGCAGTGCACGGCGGTGGCCAGAGGCTAGCAGCAGTGGCTAGGCCAAAGCCCTGGTACTAACATGGGCTGGAGGCCTGACCACTAATCATTAGAAAGTCAATTAGTCCTGTAGCGCTTGCAGCTATGCTAGCCTTCCCACACCATCACACCAAAAGCAGTGAGGGGCCCATTGTGAACACAGATGTACACAGACACACACACACTTACTTATACATTTGTTATATAGTATATACAGTACATTGAGTAACTAGTTTAAGTATACTTACAAAACCTAATGTAGCCACATGCCCTACAATAACTTTATGATGCTTATATCATTGAGCTTTTGTCGCTGTATCAAAAAGGTGTTGATTCAACTTGATGAGTACTATGTTTGCCATGTACTTACAAATATTAAGAGGATATAATATTAATACAAATTATTAGTTATTATTAGAAGATGCCAAGGTTAGATTACAGCCTTTGATGCGCTACAACAAATGGAGTCACCTGGACCCCATTCATTTTTAACTGCCTCAAAATGATCCTGACACGCAGCTTCAGTTTAGACTACAAAATGAAGTAATGTTTCTCTAATTGGGCATGGAGTTTTCCAATGTAAGTTTTTTTTTAATGTCATAGGCAGATTAAGGTAATCCGAGAATCACCAAATGTGCCACACTAGTGTTTGGCACAAGTACATAAATTTGATACTGATTAATCCAATTATCATATGTGCATTGGAGGTTATCATAATGCGAGATCTGTTGTGGTTGTGTCTCTCTCTCTCTCTCTCTCTCTCTCTCTCTCTCTGTGTGTGTGTGCGTGCGTGTGCATGCACACGCACACATACCATATACTGTATCCAATGATGGCAACTGAAATGAACCAATTCAGTGCAAATCCAAAATTAAATCAATAGCCTTAAGGCTTCTTAGCCTCTCTCTGATCAATATGCATGCAATCAAACTTTTTGCTGGTATTACCTCCATTGCTATGCACATTGATTGACTCCATTGATCCTAATGCTCAAACTCCTTTTAAACATGGAATGTAAGGATATTTAACACTACAGGCCCCATCTGGACATCTTTGTGAACTTTGACCTTTGTGCTAATCCTCAAACAAAAGCTCAAACCTATTGGAACCTTTACAGTCTGACCTGGATTGGTCTCAGAGGGTTAAACACAAACAGCAGGGTGTGAAAGCAGACTCTAAGAGTAGGAACAACGCCCCCTACTAGGGTCTGGCCTCCACTGCAACATGTCAAAATGTGACATCAGTGTCAAACACACTTGGCTATTACCAAGATTTGGATAAGAGCAGAAAGTTTGATAAGAGACTTTTTTTTTTCAAGTTTCTTTACACATGGACAAGAGAAACATTGTCTGAACAATGGGCAAACATGGTGATATGATCAAGAGCAAAAGACAGGAAGACAGAGCAGGAGAGACAGAAAAAGAGTGATGGAGAGTCAGTGAGGGTGGGGCAGCCAGAACCAGGGTCTAGCAGGGGGATTGCTGTTCACTGAGGCTTCTCACTGATGTGCCGCCAAGCCCTTTGAAGGGATTATTAACACATTTTGATTACTCTGGTCCAGTTGTCACAGAAAATATAACCTCCATCACGACTATAAAATGGGCGGCCCTTTTCTTCTCTAGCCTCCCTCGTGTTGTTCCTCTCTTCACTCCCCGCTGGCCCTCCCATCGCCCTGGGCCGGCCTGACTCAAAGCAATCCACTAATTACGGTTTCAGACATCTTGGAGAATGGATTGAAACACTATTAGGCTGATGGAGGGGAACACCCCCCCCCCCNCCCCCCCCCCCAACACGCACACAGACACACAATATGGCCACCACGCCTGAAAATTTCTAACAGACCTTGCTCGTCTTAAATCATTTTCCTGTTGATCTGTCTATATCCATATTCATTTTGGATATCGTTAATAAAAAGATGTAGACAAACATTTAGGATTTAAACAACATACAAATGTGGCTTTTCCAATACTGTCAAATCAATTTTGATACAAGCTGCATACTGCAATGCAATGGTTCAAACATGCAAAACCACTGGTATGGTCCTTTAAGACCAATTTGGATCAATTACAAGTCAGTGTTGATCTATATCAACACCAAGCCAGTTTTAACCTTCCTGAAGAAACCAAACAGATACATTAACATATACATTTACTGCACATTGCAGCTTTTCTCCTTGGGTCAATCATAGGATTTACAGTTGTCATGTATATTTATCCTTTCCACAGAAACAAGGCTTCAGATGAGTGTGTCATAACAATGGGTTCACCCTAACAGTTTTACCTTAGTGCCTTTAACTGCCTGATTTTAAGTTAATTGTAGATAATGGATGAATCTTCTTGAGAAAAAGTAGTTTAATTTAGAATGAATGTAAGAATTGCTGTGCTTTTCGCTGCTTGGCTGAGATTTTGAAACTTTTATTTAATGGTAGTGTTTTACATTAATGGGCAAACAGAGGAGTTGACTGCCATAATGCTTGAACTGGAATAAAGTTGGGCAAGAAGTCGAGTCGTGTGTTTTACTGATGATGATGATGATGATGATGATGATGATAATGATGATGATGATGCAAATCACAGTGACTAATATAAATATGCCAAAAATGACAAAAAAAAAAAAAAAAAAANAAAAAAAAAAAAAAAAAAAAAGGAAAGGAAAAAAAAGTCTCTTACAACAAAATTGACTAAAAAGCAGTTTAAAAAGTAATTTGATGTAACTCCCAATACCTAATATAAGTTATGTAGGGGTGGAACTATAGACCAATTCATAGTTAAAACTACATCCCTTGTGTGGAGGCTGCAAGCAGGAACACAGACAACAGCATTCACTGATTCAGTACACAAGCACATCAGGTTATCAATGTGTAACAATCAGACGTACATTGCATCAGTTTTGTTGTACAAACAAAAACATCTAGAGTTACTTTGAAGGGAATGATATGGCATTTGTTGCTTGTGATTTCCAGTTTGACATTCACAAAAACACAGCCAGTCAGTTATTATCAATAACACTGCTGATGCTTATGTAGATGATATACCACATTACTGATATTGTGAACAATTTTTGTCAAAAAAAAAAAAAAANAAAAAAAAAAAAAACAAAGTCTAAGAGGTATAACTGGTATGAGTCCAAACACAACTACAGTACATCCTTCTTTCACCTGGTACTGAATCCAGCTTCTTTTCTCATCCTTGTTAGTGACAGGTAAGGAAGCACCTTTTAAGTATTATGACTGATAGTAAATGTACGAGTCAAACACGTTAAATTTCTCTTTAATGTGTCATCATGTAAACCAGGAAATGACTGTAAATATTAGACATAAGCAGATTTGGGATTTTGCAGTCATTTCTGGTATTTAGGCTTTTCCGCCCTTTTATCATTATCATTAGGACACAAAATGTATACTGCATTGAAATACTTATAGCTTAAAGGACCATACCACCCATTTTGCATGTTTGAGTCTCATATATTCAATTTTCATACACATAACATTACTGACAATCATTTCCCAAGCATACTACTGGAACGGTNACTGCCATTGGTTTCTGTTCATTCTGGTACGCTATTAAAATCAACTTGTTGATACTTGAAATGTTCTTGGGCTAGGTAATCCATCATCGCGAACAAGACGTGTATTCAGGTTATTTTTGAAGTTTCGCAATTTTAGTGTTTAAGCACAATAAAAAGCGCTGAGTGAATGTATGTCTCCACCGGGGAATATAGTCCCAAAAGAAGACCTGTGTTTATTGAAAAATTTAAATGACCGTGACTTCATAAGGCTGCATTACTATTAGCAGGCGAAACATCAATTTTTAAGGTGGATGTATCACTTGAATATTTGATTTTGAAAGATTAAGAGGTTTTGCAAAATATCAGGAAAGCTGAAATATGGTTTTATCCTTTGGGAAATGGTTGTCAGTAACGTAATATGTATGAAAATTGAATATATTTGGCTCAAACATCTAAAATGGATGATATGGTCCTTTAAAAAAATAGATCTTGAAAACAAGGACAGGTAGGTGATGACATATGCTGATTATACCTTGTATTTATAATTTAAATTTTTATTTTAACAAAAAAAAAATTGTTGTGAATTGTTTTTTTTTTTAAACAAGCAAGCAAAAAAGATTTTAAAAAAGAAAGATAAAAATAGAAAGAAAATAAGTATCTGATGTATTCCTCATTTTGGATTGAAGGACAGATTCCATATTCAAATAGGTACTTCCATTTGAACCAATGTGGATTACAACTGTAACTCTAGGCAAAGTATAAGATTCGTGAAATCACCTATTATACTGATGTTCTGCTTTATTAAAAGACAAACTGACCAGCAATATGAATTTTAAGTTGATTTTTTTTAGCTGATTTTGGCTTTAAAAATAAAGCAGCCAACTTGGTGCCTTGTTAGCATTTGTTTGACTTTATCTGAGATGTGCATGCCTACCCTGCTTCACACCCTGTCACTTTTAGACTAAATGGAAAAAGATGCTAACAGACAGGCAAACACATTTCCTCCCTGAAGAAAGCCTCTCCAGGAAATGAGTTGAGAGACTCTGAGAAAAAAAGGAACAAATTCAGTGGTGTCTAAAAACAAAGGAAGGATTAAAGACTGCTAACCCTACTCTTTCCTAACAAAAGTGAGGCTAATGCATGGTCGAGAATGAATGTCTATGTAGATCATTGACTATATATCTTGCTTGTGAAATGTATATTCATAAACAGGCTGAGGGATGAACAAAGGGGCCGTTTGGAAACATATACTTGATCTGTGGAAAGGGCCAATGCAGTCGACATCAAAGAGTCCAGAGAGGGAGAGGTGAAAGTAGGCCAGTCCACGGCCTGGGAGAGAGGTGGAGGATACAGAGGGAAGTGAAAGAAACAGAGAGAGAGAGAGAGAGAGAGAGAGAGAGACTGTATGGATGTGAGCAGAGATAGAGAGAAAGGTTGGTCCCAGGCTGGGAAGAGCTCAGGTGTGAGTTGTGAGGAGGCACCTTCTGTTCATGGTTCTGAAGCCCCAGTGCAGACAGAAGAGAGGTCCAGACAGACATAGGCCCCTCTTGTTTGCCCCAAATAAATCCAGGTGGCCCATGACGCATGCCCTTGCCACTTAACACAACTTCACCCCCCTCACAAACACACATATAGTCATACACGATGAAAATACACACACTCTTAAAGACAAAGGCACATGTGGATCACTGAAACACTTTCAGGTTTTTGTAACTTGGTTGTTGGTGAACTGCTGATTCAGGAGCAAGTTTGCTGACGATGAAAAGCCTATCTAAGAAACTAATTCGGTAAAACTTTAATTTTCATCAAACATGCAATTCATTTAATTTAATTTCAACCAAATCATAGATTTAAACTCAAACTATTATCTGATTGATGTTAGTTTTTTAAATATTGTGGTTTCCTGTGGTAGGTTTTAGCATAGATAGTAAAATCATCAATGATAGTAAGTTTACATGCACGTAAAAACTTTGATTATACTCAGATTAAGGCAATAAATAGATTTTTTTTTTTTGAGTGTCATGTACACACCCTAATTAGATTAAAATCATCACAAATTGGAGTAAGTTTACTCTCAGTAACACACCTTAATTATGTGAGTGTAAATCAATTTATTTGGGCATGTAAACATCATCATCGGAATAAGCATCTCTGCATGCATTTCCTCACCTGGCAAACTCTCCTCATACTCTGATTATGCAACGTGGCATGTATAATCGACAAACCGTGGAATCCTATTAATTCCGTTCATGTGTACCTATTATTTGTATTAGTCTTAATCGGAGTACAGACAAATAATCAGAGTAGTGTGTAAATACAATTTAAATGTATTAAATGCATCTCATCAACATACATATCCCCCCAAAACCCCAACAATAATTCTCGTGTTTACAAGAAAGTCTGGCCTATGAATGATCTAATGTAGATGTTCAGCATATTGCAATGCACTGCTTCTTTGAAAATGACCACCTCCCTGACACATCTGCATCAGCGGCTCTTTGATTCCCGTTCTGCTGCTGACATTTATGATCACTGTACAACATGCAGGCTTGGGCAGATGATTGCAAAAGTGCTGACTATACATTTGGGCCCCTTTCAGGTTCAGAATTGAGGGATATACTGAATGATAGATATCAAGCACAAACAATGTAGTGCAGATTTTGATTATGTAAAATATGATTAAAGATAGATATATATATTTTTTGTTAAAATGTGACAGAAATGACCTGCATCTATCAGTGGATCATTTTGACAGATGTACCAAAAAATTCGACTGCTCTGCAGGAAAGATGCTCGAACCTCTCATATCAGTAACATCAAAGATGGAGCTCACATATCGAGACTTGTTAAGTTAACTGTTGTCATATTGCAAAGGTAGGGTGCCAGAGCCATTGCTGTCATTTGACAACGCTTGCGTCTAAATTGGGAGTGAAGGCCTCCCCAGGAGAGATGGGTGAACCTGTCACAGGAGACTGAGGGAGCCACTGCCAGACACACACACACAAACATTAAAACACTCAGTATCTCCATATGCTTAAAATCTTAATCATCATCACCATCATCTGTTCTATCCTTTAAATGTGCTCCTCTCTCTCTCTCTCTCTCTCTGTGTGTGTGTTTCACATGACAGAAGGACATCTAGACTACAATTATTCACACAGACACACACACAGACACACACAGACATTTTCCCTTTGCTCCACATTTGCATGAATTCCATACATCTGGACTTAAAGAGGCAATAACAATTATTCAATGAGCTGGTTGTTACAGCCCAAATGCAAACGGCCACTAGTCTAAACAGCTCATTAAAATAGCACTTCAAGCACACAAGAAAATTGGCATGCAACTCTATCGCTACAATATTGTCTGGTTTTGAATGTCTGGATAATATAATGAATTCTGAGCGGCTATGTTGAGAAAGTAAATGTACTGTATATTTCTTTTTGATTTTGTGGCGCTGCTCTCTTGCACTACTTTCTTCTGTCTGCTCTCTATCAATAAATGTCTGAAATTTAGGATCTGAATCACATTTATTCCAAGTGAAGTCCGGCGATAAAATTTGACCAAAGATTCTACATGCTTGTTTCTGCTAGCAGATGTGCCATTTTTCACCCCTAAGGACCATACCAGTGATTTTGCATGTTTGAGCCAATAAATACTACTCAGATACATATTATGTTCCTGACAACCAGTTTCTAAAACATAAAGCCATAATTCAGCTTTCATGTTATTTTGCCAAATACCCTAATCTTTCAAAATCAAAAATTCAGACAATACACCCACCTTACATTAAATACTGCACCTGCTAACACATTTGTCCGCAAATGTAGAGAACTAATTATAATTTTGTTTTAAAAGCAGTCTTCTCCTGGGAATATATTCCCTGGCGGAGACATACATTTTTTTCCTTGTGGCTCAATGTTGGGCCATTAAATTAAGTATCTTTGACAAAAAATAAGAATGATATTTGACTTGCTGTGATGGATTACTGATCTCAAGCATGTTTCAAGTCTCTACAAGTTGATTCTCATAGACTGTTGGAATGAACTGAAACCAATGGCTGCCTGGAAGGTAGGAAAAACAAATCTAAAATGCACCACGCCAGTAATATGTTTTAGAAAATGGTTGGCAGTAATGTAACGTGTATGCAGGTTGTATTTATGCAAATCACTGGAATGCTCCTTTAAGATGTCAGAAAACTAATTTAAAGCACAGTTTATTCAAATAAGATTATGAAAAATATATAAGGAATGATTATTTCTAGATTGAATAAAGCTGCAAATAAACTGAATTACTGCAGTAAACTAAATAAAAAATACAGCAAAATTCTGAAAAAAAAAAAGAATAAATACTTCCCAGATAAAGTTACCAAACATTAAGAAAGTCTACACCAATCCTTCATCTCTGTTGTGTGTGTGTGTGTAGTCATAACTACGCACATATTCACATCAAACCTGAGATAGTCCAGACCAAGGAAAGTGTCCCTTAGGCCATCTTAGCCGGTTCTTCACAACTGCGCTTTAAAAGCTGGGCGACAGTACAGTACTCTGCAGTTGGCCTTGATTGATGATTGAGTAACCTAACATCATAGATGTGCTCAGGGAGGACTTGCTGGTGCAGAGCTGTGCATACATCAGCCCTTCAGGACTGCCACTACATGCATCATGTGGTGAGACTGACTGATGTGAGCATGAGGACTATGTAGACCACTTAAGGGAAGCTTTCTACATGGTATTCAACAGGCAAAGTTGACTTTAAAAAATTATTACAGCACAGGGCAGGGATGACTTTGTTCCTTTAAAATCAGATTTGAGCTGAGGCTGAAATACACACACAGACACGTGCACGTGCAAAAAAAAAAAAAAAAAANAAAAAAAAAAAAAAAAAAAGAAATCACACATATTAACGTGTGTTGATATCCTTGACAGACTCAACTACAAAAGCATAACTCAGTGGTAAATAAATAAGTTCATGCAGTCTGCATGTTTTTCTCTTTTCAGGAACTCTTGGGCTCAGATAGACCAGTCCAAAGGATTATGTGCATGCATCCGTGCGTACACAGAGGCTCCTTTTCCCTTTCAGCACCTTCTACACAGTGAGAACAATCAGCGTCTCTCCTCCTACAGCAGCTCAAGGGCGCGGCCTATCTACCAAACAGTAGAATGCACAAGAGGAATTCTGTCTCTGATTCAACCAGCCGGCCAGTCAGTACATGGTTTCATTTATAAGGGAGTCAAACTGTTTGTTCTGTCAAGGTTATGTTATTTAACAGGGGAATGGGGAGAGGATAGAGAGAAGTTTCAGGCAATTTAAAAGTCTGATGAGTGGTCCACCAAATGTGATTTCCATAAAAAGTAAGGGAAAGCTCTGGAATGAGACCAATTAACTTCAATCCAGCTGAGGACATTTATAAAAAGACATACACACTTCTGTTCCTGTGAAATCCAGCCAATTCAAACATGCAATAAGCAGCAGTAAGTTTGCAATTTCTAATGTAAAGTTTGGTCATTTCGCTCAAAATGTCACAATCTTGAGTGATCACATGCAGACAAGTCACACATTGAAAGAAAATATCAATATGCCGTTTCTGACTCCCTTTGGTCAAAACTGTGATGCACGATCTTCCGTCATAATGCTGTTCACACTCACACTCTCACACACACACACACACACACACACACACACACACACACACAGCAGCAGCACGCGGAGCACTCCTAAGGTTACCCCCCAGGACAAAAGCTTTACCATCCCACTGACTGGCAGATGGGGCAACCAGCTGACATCTCGGCCCAGCTCTGTTTCATGTTCCCTGGGTGTCTTAAACGGGCGGGCACCCTGTCTGATGGGGCACAGGATGGCCAAGGAGGAAGCTCCTTTGACGGGGGAGAGGGGGNCGGGCACCCTGTCTGATGGGGCACAGGATGGCCAAGGAGGAAGCTCCTTTGACGGGGGAGAGGGGGGTGGGGGTCTGTTACTTGAGGCTACCATGGAGGAAAAGAGGAGCAAGGACAGACGGAGAAGCCTAATGTGCTTCACCGTGTTTGTACAGTATAATTGTGCGTCTTGCAGTGTGGGAGGTCGAGGTTGGGCAACAGAAGCTGCAGATTAATAAAAAGCTAATGACTGTGTTTAGCTCGATATGGTCAGGATCAATTATTTTCCAAAACAAGGCTACCATAAATAACTTTTCTGAAAGATCTAAACTGTGTACACACTCACATAGCACTAAATTATCTTTTAGGATAAAATAAACTAATTTTTTAAATTTTACACAACAAAATATAGCTTCACAAACTATTTTACATCATACTAACAGTTAAAAGTTAGTACGATTTAGGATAGATTTAGGATAATGAAGCGAGCAAAGGCAGAAATTAGATGGTAAGAAAAGATGCATTTATTTATACTTTCCCATTTCCCCATTTAAGTTCAGAAAAACTGTGCTATACTTATTTCCACAGAGTGAGTATTTGATTTTACTGTTACTGGAAAGAATAGGCCTAAAAATAAATATTGGAAACTCAAACTTGTGTATCTAGCTACAGCAGGTGAATGATGACAGACTACTTGCATTAAAATGGCATTAAAATGGCATCAGCAACCAGTTTGGTTGGAGGCAAATTTAGCAAATCAGCCTTATGACTTTCTGCTTGTGCTTTATGGAAAAACCAACAAAACTGAATTAGCAATATTGTTTCAGTGGATTATTATAACTGAGGGAGTTCATTCCTGCTATCAAGTCAGTATGAGATGGTCATACATTCATACATTCATCAAGAGCAGCATGGTCATATATTTTAATATGACATCAAAGAATTTCTTTCCCTGAACAGTTGATATCTACAACAAATGTGTGTTTTCACTTGGAAATAAATGAAATGAAAAAGCATAATAAAATGGCATTAGTGCTAATGTAAAAATACAACGTGTTGTGGTTAATATCAGGTCGTTTTATCTTGCACTGAACGACTAAATGGTTAGTTTTACATTCCAGCAAAGTAAATCAAATTGTTGAAATATTACAAAACATTAAAATTTTAGAAAGAGGAGCTGGAGTTTTTTCTCATAAAAGTGTTAGAAATTTTGCTCTAATTTATCTCCCATCTTGCTGCATCAAAAAATTGTCTTTTTATGACTCTCATATTGTGCACAGTTACTGTGACTGTGCACCTTAATTTCCATACATGCTGGTCAATATTTGACTTAAACTCTTTAATCAGGTGTTTTTTATAGTTGTTTGCCTCTTACCATTTAAATAAGATTTTATGTATTGCTACTAAAAGGAGAATATTACTGGTCAAATACATGGCAGATGTACTTTGTAAATTGGCAAATTATATAAAACAGTAAAAAATAAATAACTGTGGCTGCCACAAGTACAGTCTCTTGTCATAGCCATCCTATTTTTAATTACACTGATAAATGTCTCTTCATTTTAAGGTTTATCTGACATAAATTCTTTATCATCCAGTTCATCCTTCTCACTACAGAATTAATATATCCAAAATACATCCTCAGGTGACAAGGTGGCACAATTTCTGTCACTGCCACCCCTTTTCTTTATTTCACTATTCACTTTTTTGTTTTTTTTTTTGGTTTTCCCTTTCCATTTTTAATATTTCAGCACTTCAGATCTAGTGGCTCTTTAAAGCACCCGTGGGGGCTCTGAGTCCTCGCTTTTGTCTCCCATTTCCCTCTGAAACAGTTTTTCTTTAACCCTATACGGCTCTTCACAGTTGTTGTCTCAGCCTTCTCCTCTCTTACTCTTTCTATTCCCCCTCCCAAGCTCTCTCTGTGTCAGCCAGAGGTCAATGCTACACTTTTTCTTCTGCACGCAAGGAGGCAGGGGGTATCTTTTTAGTTATTGTAGCCTAAAAATAGCAAAAANAAAAAAAAAAAAAAAAAAAAAAAAAAGCTGATTTAAGGTTGGGAATAAGCTGTCTTTTTAGATATAGTAGCATAACACTATCTGGCAACTGGAAGGTGTTTGTACTTTCAGATAAGGCTAAGATTCTATCAATAAATGATTTTTGAGGTTTGATGAGAATATCGACCAAATTACCAACTGTGTTAAATGACTTGATTCAAGGTTATTACTGTAGTGACACTGGGCTTAAATCCTTAATGTTTTTAATTAATATATATTATAATTAATTTATCCATGGGTGGTGGAGTGTGGCAAAAGACAAAAAATTTTATATTTTTGTGGGTGGAAATGTTCTCAATATTCCATTGAGCGATGTTGGGATTGACACATTCTACCTGTCCTGTTGACAATGAAGGTGCTGTCTAACTTTCTCACTTCAGTAAACAATAAATTGAATTTAAGTTTGCTGATCAGTCTATGACTTTTGCACTGCATACGACAAAGTTAAACAACTTTACAAATATTTTCCTGTGGATTAAACATGCATAAAGTTGGGAATTGCAAGATTGAGACCTATCTGAGTAACATCTGAATGTTTGATTAAATCAATGTTAAATTCTTGTTGAGATGTAAAGTCAACCTCTTCTATTAGCAATGTTTTACTAAGCAGGAAAGCTCCAATGAGCTTTTTTGTCTGATCATTACTTCATTACAAGAGTCTCATTATGTTGAAAGCCTGTTGGAGCTAATAACTGACTAAAGGTCCAGTTATTACATTTTCTTACATTGCTAGCAAACTCTGCATATATTGTGCATACACAAGGAGGAAACTTGTGGTAGTTGGTGTCAAACTAAATCAATCGATCAACCAATCCACCTGTGGTGTAATGCTGAATTTTTTTTTTTTTTTTTTTTTTTACAAAAAAACTCATTGCATTCTGATATGGCTGCCATCAATGGAACCCCACTTAACTTGAACTAACAGTGTGATCTGGATTCTTGCGACAAACACCTGCCAATACACAAAAATACACACATGCACACACACACACACACACACATACAGCACAGAAAAAGGCGCGCACATAAACACATACTCAAGCCTGTTGGTTCAGCTCTTCCATTGAGGGTCCGTATGCTAGTTGGCCATTGTGCAAGCAAAGCCTTTTGTCTGTGCAGCCTCAAACTGGTGATTGCACCTTAGCTACCGCAGTTCAAGCGTAAACAGTGTTTTCATGCACTAAGATATACACTGTTGCCAGTGGACCCCTAAATCCTTGGAACAGCTGAGTCCTAGGGTGTCAAAGATAATGGCGATTTATTGCAGTGCGAAGCTTTCTCATTGCCCCTCCCACCCCCCTTTCCAATCGTCCCTCCACCCCTCCTTCTCCCTCAAACAGATTAAAATTAAGCCGTAAACATGTGAGGATGGAATTAACACATTTAGCGAGTCTCCTCTTCCCACATCCCATTTTCGTTCCAGAGCGGCTGATCCCTGCTGCCAAACGCGGGTGCAATTTTAATGACTCGCGCCGTTTTTGAAGTCCACATGAAAAAAGCGTCGCTCGCCGTTTGTGGTGGCGCTAGATATGGCTAGGCCATGGCCGGCCATGATTGGGGGGAATGCACGCCGCCGACTCGGACTCCAGGCTCTTCGATAGGATCGGTGTCATTTTCCTCTCCACGATAAGACGCCTTGCTGACAAGGTCCGATTAGGAGAGAAAAAATCATTATTGCAGCGCCTTTCATCCAGCAGGGGTTTACCGATAAACAGATCACCCACGGCTAGATTTTCTGAAAGCAAGATGTTGCACGTTGAAGCATACATATATATTTAGGGAGTATGGTTTCAAGCAAAATTTCAGCAGCAGTTTTAATAATTATTTTACTTTTTCCCATAATAAAAGACAAACATACTCTTCCCTTGAAAATGTATTTTAAAAGGCCTTCTTTCTCCTCGGCTTCAAACTCAAGCTGTGAAATATTTAAGTCTCGGCTCTCAGCTCCATTAATCAAACAATTATCAAATAACCTCATATTCTTTTTGAACACAATACAACATGCAGATTTTATTAGCCTACAAAAAGTTAGTTATTATTCTATACCTCAAGGAAATCCACTTTAGCAAAAAACAAAAAAAAGTTACTAAAATATTCAAACTACACTGTAGAACAGCGTGAATATATTAAGTATATTTATAGATAGATAGATAGATAGATAGATAGATAGATAGATAGATAGATCTGCTAAAGCATGTCTTACAAAAATAATGAAAATAATTAAAATACTTTTTCTACAAGTAAAATGATCATAATTAGTCATTTTCCAAACTTCAATTTCCAAAAATGTGCATTCCATTTAAAATGTTTTATTTTTTTTAGGTTTTACTAGCATAGTTAAAATTATTAAATATTAGACCATATGTCACTGCATAAAGTGAAAATTGTAAATATTAAATACTGAAATAAAATATTTCATAGGTAATTATGGCCTCTGCTTAAGTTACCACCAGGTGTTCATAAAAACAAGCGATTATATAATTTGCTAAGTGTGTTTGTTTAAGGATTTGAGGAGTACGCGTCACTTCGGCTGCACCAAAAGAATTATGAAGTGTGATCTTTAGTGGGAACGGGGAGAAATAAATCCAGTTGAAACAGAGAAACACAGAAAGATACGAAGACGGAGGGGGAGAGATAGAGAGTCGGGACAAGTGAGCGACGTGTTATTGGGCCACTCAGCACCCATGGACTCACAGCAAGACTCAAAGCCACACTCTGGTTCTAAAGGGAGCGCAGAGATTTTTTTTTTTTTATGTTTACAAAAACATATTTATTTATTTCTCCGTCACTCTGTCATTTATCTATTTATTTCTTGCTGTCCCAGCACCCTGTGCTCTGATGCTCGATGATGCTGACACTCACCTCCCCTCTGTTTCCCCCTTTTGCTTTTAATACCGCTGCAGTTGAAAATCAAACTGCTGTAAAACAAATTGATGTACTCTTTAATATAGTCGTCACATCATCACAGGGTCCTCACACGCTTGCCTTGGTGACAACTGCAGGGCTGCTTAGCTTAGCCCAGCGATGGCTGTCGCTTTGTTAGTCGCTTCAGTGATTTATCACAAAAAAGAAAAGGGGATCACGAGAGTGGGAAGAGAGAAAGAAAGGGAGATAGCGAAGGAAAGTCTGTGGGTCTAGATTGAGGCATTGGCACCTTTGATTGACAAGGTCTAATCAGCTTATCTCCATCCTAATAAAGTTGATAGCCTGCAGTGCTGTTGTGTACCTGGTATGGTGTGAACTTTGGGCTAGGCAGCGGCCCCTGGAGGCCAGGTCCTGACCCTCCCTGCTTATCTGAATGGGACTGAAATCAATCCCTAATGAGCTGTTTTCATTTTGCAGCATTGATTACAGGCCCCTGAACACCAAGACCAGTAGCCTAAGAAGTGTTCTCAGCCTTGTTGCTGTCTGCCTTTAAAATGCAGAGCAGCAGTGCTTTTGTCTGCCTCTTTGTTTGTTCAGTATCTCCTTTTGCCTGCACTGCAAAGTTTTTTTTTTTTTTNTTTTTTTTTTTTTTTTTTTGTCTAACTGAACAAGTATGAAGAAGGATACATTTTCAAAGTAAATTCACTTCAAATTGCCCAGTCAGCGTTGACTGATTTATTAAGTCATGCAATTTTAAAATACCTCTCATAGATGCTTCAGGTTAAGTGCAAGTATAAAAACCAGGAACGTTTTACATAAAAGAAATTTAAACCTTAGAATTTCATTAGACCGGCATTATCAAACTAGCTTTGCACAAAACAAAACTATTGCTGCTACAGTCTGTAATCAAAGTTAAAATTTAACAAAAAAGGTCTGTATAGTTACAGTTTCATCAGTCTATTCAATGCCAACACACACACACACACACACACACACAAAAATCAAGCTTAATTTAATGCAATAATTNTGTATAGTTACAGTTTCATCAGTCTATTCAATGCCAACACACACACACACACACACACAAAAAAATCAAGCTTAATTTAATGCAATAATTATTGCAGTGAATAAAACATTGGAATTTAATTAACATAATTCCAGTATGAATTTGATGGAATAGTCTCAAGCCAAAGCAAAATGTCGATCGGTATGTAAAACTGAACTCTCTCATCCTTTAATGAATTATAATCAAAAAGGTGGAAGAGCTAATCAGTGTAACTTAGATGTCTTATCTGACATGCATTTCTAAACAAGCAATCATAAATCACTCAAAATCTTTTCAACCGTGGAGGGAAGGACAAAATCTGGCATGTCTTTGATTTAACATCAGTCGTGCCTCCACATTTGGGTATTTCAAATGCCCCCAACTCAAATGGCTTTAAATTGGCTAACTGTGTGCCCTCCCTCTTTATTTAAGGCCTTCTTTAACTGGGCTACCCCTCGTGTCTGCTTGTTGCCATGCCTGGACTTTTAAGTCATTGCTCTCCACTAATGAAGTTCTATACTTTATTTATGAGACAAACAGAAGATCGTGCTTCTTGAGGGTGTGTTTGGTAAATAGCTCTCAATGTCCAAAGAGTCTCCTCTGTATCCTTCTGAGGGCTCTCACTGCTTTTGGCAAGCCTTTGTTTTCACTAAATACACTAGAGACATTGAGAGGAAAAAAAAAAAAGCTAAAATCTTATAAAATGGTTCTGTGTGAAGATTCATCATTTCTTAGATATAAGAGCCCTTTTTCCCTTAAATGTGACCTAGAAGCATCCTGGCTTTTTTGTTCCTGGTCATTAAGAGATATATTGTCGATGCTGAAGAGAAAGGGGGCAAAGCTGAGTTTCAACGCCATTTCTTTGTTCAGGATCTATGTCTTTGAAATAAAATGTCTTTTAGTTCCTTTTCCTCCATTGGTCAATTACAGTTCTTAAAGGCTATTGTGTCATTGTGGATGGAGAATGCAACTTTGAATTACTACAAAATAATGATGCTAAACTGCTCTTTGCAAAAAAGTGCAGTTCTCAGATGTGTGAGAGTCGGGGTTTGTGGCAAGAAAAGTATTTACAGTACAACTAGAGAATGTCTGATTGGAGAAACGCTTAACGCTCTAATTATTCTTGTTTAACCTCTATGGATGCTAAACCTCTGTGTTTGAAGTCTCAAAGATTATGCCAATGCCATTTTCATATTGTGCATGAATAAAGCCTGGTGCACTTCTTGGATTTTTATTTTATTATTTTATTCTTTTGTATTTGTTGGTGTGAAAGAGAAAGATCTAAATGGGGCCTTTGTTGGACCAGAAAAGTAAACAGTTTATTGTCTGCAAAGAAACAAATCCCAGTCTTTAGTGTGCTGTGGCTCAATATAGTAAGAACTAATAGGACTATGACTATATATGATTTTATTAACATACCATACTGATGGTTTTGCATGTTAGAGCCCAAAAAACAATACCCGCATATGTGTTACATTACTGCCAACCATTTTCCAAAATATACTACCAGAGTTACTAGAGTATACTACCAGTATATTTTCTATTTGTTTTTCCCCACTTTCCAGGCAGCCAGTGGTTTCAGTTTATTCAAGTGCACTATAAAAATCAACTTGTAGAGCCCTGAAACGTGCCTGAAATAAGTAATCCATCACAGCAAACACGGGGCATTATTTCTTGTCGAACTTACTTGATTTAACTGAAACAACACAGAGCTACACGGAACAAAATTTATGTCTCTGCCTGGAAATATAATCTCAGGAGAAAACTGCTTTTATCAGAGAAATTAAAATAACCATGCCTTCTTCATGCAAATGTGTGTGTTAGCAGATGAAATACTGAATTTTAAGGTGGGTGTATCACCTCAATATTTGATTTTGAAAGATTAGGGGATTCTGCAAAACAACACGAAATCTAAAATATGGTTTGATATTTTGTAAAATGGTCAGAGGTAATATAAGGTGAATTTGTTGGGCTCAAACATGGTCCTTTAAGATGTCTGGCATGTTCTGTGATGTGCTGATGTGGAACTACAAGGGTAAATATGTAATGTGAGATTGTTGAATGACACAAATGAATAACCAAATAGAGGTACAGAACTTAAAGCCCTGGACAACCTCATAAAGACACAGAATACATATGGCTAACTGATGTTTGTGCTGAGTGTGTCGAGTTTTGAGACCTTGGCAAACATTATAATTAGCTACAAGGTGGAAAACTACATATTTTCTGTGTATCTATGTTCTTTGTGCAGATGTGCTCCCTGGTTGACCTGGAGACATTTACCATTTCAGGCTGTGCATCTAAGCGGAGGGTTGGTATCGACAGCGGGGTAAAGGATGGGGTCATGGATTAAACACACAAGGCAAAGCTTCCCCACCAAACCACAAACACACCCCACAGCTGGTGCGGACAGGGCCAAGTGTGTGGGACCAAGACAGAATAAACGAGCATTGTTCTTAGTTATCCGCATGCACAGTGGATGAGATGGCCACCAGTGACATGGGGTCAAGGGGCATTTGGCCAGCTATGGCAGGAGAAACCGCCGGGCCCAGGAGGTGCTGAACGCTGTTAAGCCACCGTCCAATTCTTTTAACACCAACCGAGCTGTGAGGCAAAACATCAAAAACAAGCCACTATACTGAAAGATACAACAGAGTAGAATTAAAAATCTGGGCTGTCGCAGAATTTGGCACAGTGGAGAAACTGGGATAGCGGTAGAATCATCTGAGACGTTTGAAACAACATTTTTAAGCAGAGAATGCAGATTATATTTCTGAATTTGTGAACACAACTTACAGAGAACATCAAAAACTGGTCGTCTGTGTGCAACCCTTCCTTGGCTTGAATTATTAAATCTGTCAATGTCGCACACGCCAGCCACCCCACGATTATAGTGTAAATTGACAAACTTTTTCAAAACTACAATGGAAGCCACAGAAAGCTGGTTGATACTTCAAGAATGAGCTTTGATACATCTCTGAGGAATACACTGTGCCTCAATAATGTGGTGACTGTCAAGAAGGAAGACAAAAAAAAAAAANAAAAAAAAAAAAAAAAACTTGATAATGAGAAAAAAGGAGTTTGTGTGTTTTTATGAATGGTTTATTTAGAAAAGGATATTATGATTTTGTTCTTCCTGCTGCACTCCTGAATTAAGAACTTCTGGAGGAACGCTGACGTTGTTTATTTTCACAGACCCCCAGTCTGTTTGTGAAAAAAAATACACCCACCCAAAACACACAGGCACACCACACCACACCACACCACACCACACACACACACACACACACACAAACACGCACAGAAACAGCCGTGCAGATGCTCAAATTTCTTCGGGAGCAGAGCAAGGAGAAGCGGCGCCCGATCTGTCGCCTGTACACCTCTCTTTCCCTCCCTACCTCACCTTTGATGTGCTCCCGAAAATGTCATCAGCCGTCAAGGCAAGAGCCAACCCCCACACCCAAACATACACACCCACACAAACACACACATCCACCCACCTTGCACGAGCAAGAGAATTTCCTGTCGCTCACTCATCCCTGCCACTATCTTAAACCTCCCCCCCTGCGCCCAACCCCACCCTGCTTCTTTCCAACCCAATTCAAAATGGCATACGTACCAGTTTCTACTGCTATCTGGTAGCCGGCCTCGAGTCTCCGCGATGACCTTTCCAGCTTCTCTGTGTTGTCCAACAGATGTGCTCTCTGCAACAAATGGAGAAAAAAAAAAGTCAGAGAAACAAAAAAAAAAAAAAAAAAAAAAAAAATGACAGAGCTGGGACCCATTTCAAAGAAACACATCAACATTATCACCTAAACAGACAGACCACATCTACAGCGACAACATTATACAACCAGGTTGGCAATAACCTTCATGGATGACAATGTGTTATATGCTGATGGAGTATCAAGCATATGCATGTTGAGACTGACAATGTAAGAGGTAATGCTGTCTCATCTTGGACCTAAAAACAAGAGGCACTTTGAGCTTTGCTGCCTCCACAGTGCAGAAGGGAGAAAGAGTTAATTATAATTAAATATAATATAACTGCAGCTTTCAGAGAAAAAGAACATTTTGTCCAGGTAGTGGCTGTTTTCCTGCTTGCATATTTGTGCCATTTGCTGCATATAAAGTACTGATACTTCCACTACGTGATCCTGTCAATGACGATTTACTTGACCTCTAAATTATTACTGCAAATGTATGAAATGTAACTATTCTATTCAGCAAAAGATTAATACTTAAGTACTTCAACTCTATAATACACCAAAACACTAATTCATGATGTATAGGTTATTGTCTCTTTGCTTGGCTTATTCATAGCTATCAACAACTGACAAGGCCGCCCACTGAAAGCATTAAGCTCTGACAACATATCAAGAAGAGAGATGTTTCATAAATGATTAAATAAGAATTTTTTTTTTCAAAGTTGTAGACATTTGTAAGTATCAAGGTAATACCATATATCACCAATTGACTGTACAGCTGTTCCTAAGGTAACAAGAATACTATCAATAAAACCAAACAATTCAAGCGAGGAAAGGCAAGGTTTAAGCTGTTGTTTGATGGCCTTGAGTTCCATCTCAGGCCTTTCGAATCTATGAATGAGACGTTATGGATTTATTTCATTGTGTACATGTACCAAATTACCTGTTACATGTATTAAATTTGCCTGTTATACATCTTTTTCATATGTGCAGTGTCCAGTGGCTTTTATATTCAATGTTAAAGTGAAAAGAACTATTCAGGAAAGAATACTCTGATGTATAAAGGCTGGATGTTAAACATTAACATTCATTCACACAATAATTAATTCTTTAATTCTTAAAAATTAATTCTTATTGGAACACATTTGTCAAGGCTTATGAGGTTTTTATTAACTTGAACTCACTCGAAGTATATTTCCTAGCCAGAGTTTAAACAAATAAGCAGAATTTAACTTGTTTATTCTTAACAGAAAATCTGTCAAATTTCTGCCAAATTTTTGTTAACTTCAGATGTTAAAATCAGAGAGACATGGATGATGCCTTAAATTGAAGATGACAACTGTACCATGAAGTGCAATAGGCCATTACTGCTGTGTCAGTAAAGTGCTGTATAATCTAAATAACGTGTTGGTCTACATATTTGTTCAATGACACCTATCTAACAAACTAAATATAAACACCCATCCTGTCCATTTTGGCCAGCTATGTGTCTGAAAGTCCAAACTAAAACCCAAGTGAGACCGTTTTCAAACCAGACTGACCTTAAGAACGGAAGATAAATGTAGCATAAACATGCCAGATGTCAACCTTTACTCAAATGCTGTTGGTTTTGATGGTCTCTGTAAAATCCTACATTAAAATTTAACACATTTGACAAAGAAAAACAACTTGATGAATGATTCTTGCCTCTCTGAAAAGATTTTAAGCCCATCACATGAGAAAAGGGGACAGGGGGTGAGGCAAAATCTCTAGTTTTGGCTAAGCTGTCAAAATGTGTACGAGCTAATCACTCAGAGGAAATGAAAAACATGCAGGGAGAAAAAATATGTCGACGACACACTTTTCAAAGTTTGACAATGAGAGGGATGGGAAAAGAGCAGGGAGGAGAAAACTCTCTCTGAACTCTTTTCTCTCCCTCACTTCCTTTTTCCTAGCACTGCTGACAGATGTCATTTAAAATTGCAGAGATATTTTTTAATAGTTAAAGGGAGGGCAGGGGGAGGATGGAAGGATGAGAGAATGGGTGGGTGGATGGATGTGAAACGGGAAAGCAATGGTTAGAAAGAGGATGAGTCAGAGAGGATGCAAGGCATGGTGTGTTTCTGGAGACGGGTATGGTGGTGGTGGTGGTNTGGGGGTTACATGGGTGTGGAAGTGGTAGTTGCACTGGCAGAGATGGTGGCAGTGTGCACACTGGGAGAAAATGGATACCAAGCTTGGGCTATAATGAGCCCCTATGGATCAGCTGAGATGGAGGGAATATATTGACATGCAATGCTTAAGCTAATATACCTAGACCATGGCTACAGTGCCTGTGTGTGCCTGGGAGCATGAGGCAGCCAGGGATACTGACAGAGTAGCGCACTCCCTGGGTTCTTCAAAGAGCTCAAGTGATTAGTATGTTATCATTACCATTCGAAATGTGATTTTCCTATTCCCTCTCGGCAAAGGTGACACGTCTCGGGGAGACGGCCGGCAGACTCGCTGCGATGGAAAGCCACTTCAAAGCTTTCTCCTCCTGAATTTCTCTCTCTCTCCCTCTTCTCTGCGTCGTTCTGTCTTCTTTTAGGGTTGGGGGAGGGAGGGGAGGGTGAGTGTAGGTGGGTTTGCAAGTTCGAGAAGGGAGACTGGGGGGTAGTGGTGGCAGTGGCAGTGAACATTATGTNACCCTGAGTTTGACGGTGTCAGAACATGAAGGAGAGGGTGAGAGTTCAGCCACTAAGAATCCAGCAATGGCACACTGTGATGGCCCGGATAATGAAACAATCCGGCATGAAATGAAAAGGAAAAAAAAAATGGGTAATTAAAACTAAACACAAACTTTAGGTTAAGAAGCTGCAGTTGCAGGCTGATGTCAAGACAAAGAAAAACAACTTCCATCTATCTACTTCCATCAAAAAACCTAATCTAAAATTAGGTCCACCCTTATTCTCCAAGATATACATTTTGCTCCAATAGGTGACTTTCTCGACAACCGCAAATATATGCATGCATCAAAGTGCAGCTAGGATTTTATTTGCCAGTTAGCGAGCAAAATGTAAGACATCCTTGTCAGCATTTCTGTCAAAGGAAATGCACAGTATTGGCTCAGTACAGTATCAAGTCAGCCTTTACTGACTTGACCCTCTGGTTCTGATAAAAAACCAGTGTAGAATGTTCAGAAAATCCATATGTAAGAAAACCCACTGGTTTGCAATTAAGATTTTCTGTTTATCTACAATTGATCTTATCAAAATCATGCCTGATCATCTCATGGTGCATTATGTCAAAAGATTTAAATAGCATATATCAGACATTTTGTGCAGCTGACTGCAGTAGCGCCCCCCTCTCACCAAAAGCACCACCATTTCTATCGATGCATGTATGCCTTTTCATCTGACACCTACATTTTGAACAGACCTCCTCAGGAACCACGAAAATGGTGTTTTTTTGTTGTGCTTTTTTGCGTCAAAAAACACTCTTCAGTTGTAAGTTATTAACAGGGAGCCCCAGAACAATGCAGCTGTAGCTCAAAAGAAATCTCTCCCCTCTTCTTTCGCTATCCTGCCTTTTTTCAATATCAAACACAGATGGTTACTATCACCATTTTCCAAAGTTCAGATGATTTCCTTATTATTTCAATAAGGGTGGGGGAGAGTCAAAGTGAATAATGATGACAGCTGTGATTCAGACTGACTGTGTGATCTTCTCTGCCGTTTGTTTGGGACTTGTAAGTCGAGAAATTACAAGTGTCAAACAGCTGTGAGTATGGGTGCTAAATATTTAAACATGTTTTTCAGCTGAAGGAAAAAAAAAGTATAGTTTTTTAAAAGCGAGGCTTAAGTGTGTATAAGCTGTGCCAGGCTTTGATTCAAATGCAGGAAGAGCAGGAGGGTAAAAGACTGCAATGGAGAAGCGTCATGGTGAAGAAGGTGCAGAATCAAGTCCGATTACACAGATCGGACCATTCCAGAGTAGGTAGACAGGTGAGGTAACTCAAAATGTCTCCTGACCCTCAGGCTAGGAGGAAATGTACAAAAGGTGGGAGGAAGAAGGGGAAACAAAAGTACAGCTAAATAAAAGAAAAAAGCATGATAACATGGCATCTGGGCCAGGTTGGTGCTCTAAATTATGGATAGCTGCGAATGTAGAGGCTTTGATAGGAATTGAATTACTCAGCTTCAGGAGACAGTTCAGAAACCCTTTCTGAACACTCAAAGGCACATTTACCAGCATAAGTACTCCTCCACATACACATTCTGTCATCCCTCAAAGGAAAAGTAATATAACGTAACCTACAGAAATGAGAAAACTGCTTCAATAATAAAGGAAATACATTATGTCTAAAAATGTGATCTTCGTGAGTAGAAACTGAAATCGTGTAATGATGATGTAATCTATCCTGTAATGATGTTTCTGTGATACTGAAAACAGACATCATAGATATTATGGCATCTATTCAAATAATTATTGGATAAATTACTGAGAGTCCAAATACTAAGAGAGAAGATTTAAGTGTAAAAGCCTGCATAATCACTTTTAAATGACCAGGAGATCAAAGAGCTCAACAAAATGTTGGTCTGAATTCATAAAGTATATATTATAATCTTTAAGTTATAATGTCTATGTTGGAGATTTGCATTATCACATTTGCAAAATCAATTATAATGTTAGAAGATTATAGTTCATATCATATTAGCTGATTGTGGATCAACAGATCTCTAGAAGGTCAAGATGTGAGGAATTCAGTTTTAAGGTTTTACAACTCATGCACAGGTTTCATAGCTCAAACTCTTTTGCCATAATTAGATCAGAGAGTTTCTGCTAATACACATACTGATAAATAACACAAAATTATTTTGTTTAGCACCTCAAAGTGAAGAAAGGTAATACCGACCGTCGCTAATGTAACTGGATATAGGAAACTTTTACTACCTATGAAAAAATAAAATGAATAGTAAAATAATTCCAAATACTTATTAGCCTATGTTCTTATTCAACAGAATTAACTCATAAAACCTTAGGATGATGTTTCTAATTTGACAAGCTAATCAGCAAAAAAAAACAAAACAAAAACAAGCTAGCTACCACTTTTGTTGCTGCTGGTTTTCTATTGTAACTAGAGCTGACCTTTATGTGCGGAAAAATCCTGTTCTCTGTGGTAGTGTTGTTAAGTGCAATGTTGAATAAAGAACACTATCTTAATCTGTCATCATTTATGCTCTAAAATACATTCCACTATTATGATTACAACTATTGAAATGAATGTTTATTTTTTAAAAAGCTAAATGGATCTCATCTTCCCATTTAAAAGAATTAAAGGTGAGCAAATCTCACAAGCAGCTTTTTTCACTTGACTTAAGAACTACGAACAACTAAGAAGTTGATCAAGTTCTGAATTGTGCTCGAACCCAAAACTGAAGCTACTGAAGCTTTGCTTCATTCCCCAATATTTATCTTCAAAGGGGATATCAGGAATAATATCTTATCTTCATTTTCAGATATTTAAGGGGGGGGAAACTGGCCTTCAATTAATTCATTATCTTTGGCTTTACCTTTAAGCTGTTCAATCAGACATGTGGAAAGCTGATTTTAATTTCCTACAGGAGAGAGGAGGGCAAATGGAAATTCAGTGGGAAAGCAGAATTTAAATTGTTCGAGCAGAGAAGTACTTACCTCTTCACGCAACTTTATCAACTGCATCATGGAAGCAAAAAGGAGAAGAAAGGAAGACAGAGAGAGTGAAGGAGAGATAAAAAGCAGAAACATGGCAGGAAGAGAATCAGTCATGGGGTGGGTGCAGAATTAACCTTGACAATTTATCTGTTGGCATGTTTAGCATTTGGAAACCATGAGACAAAAGCATTAAACAAAGCTAAACACGAAACTGGAGCTGACTATTTTGAACAACAAAGATCAAGTCCTGGTGCTGTCACATTAAACAAAGGGAGGGAATGGATTTCTCGACTCGCAATATCAACTTCCATTACGTAGAAAGTCACGTCACAGAGAGAGATGGAAAAATGAGTACAGTACAGGCAGCACAGTGAGGAAATACAATTTGGCAACCTTACTCTTAAAATGTTGAGGAAAAATATATTTTGCAACTGTCATTTTTCTGAATGCTGTGGAAAAGAATAAAAAGAAATATATGTCATTTTAACTGATAGAGAAATGCTGAGCCAATCTGCTTGTGCCACCGTCCTTCAATGCTAATATGTTGTCAATATTTCATGTATCCTATGTGTCTCAGTAGAGGTGCTTGCTGTTTAGATTATGTATGGAAAGTCTGGGAGGCTACCACAGTGTATACAGTGCAGCTTATTACTGGGACAGCCAAGGATCATGAAAAATGAATCTTAGCATAGTTATTCATTTTTGATGAAAAAGAATGGCAAATTTAAAGCGAAGTAAATAGAAGATCCTATTCCCTGTCCTGGAAATCCTCGAATCTCTGATAATGAATCAGACATTTGAGGGAACGTAATAATCCCATTTGCCGCTAAACATGCCTAATCGCAATTAAAAAGGTCGCTTCCCTGGCTTATTCTTAAGTGAGGACAGGGGAGAAGAAAGGAGAAGGCTGGGGCTTATCGTGAGAGGAAAAACAGATTTGGCAGAGAAAGGGGAAGGACAAATTTCTTGATATGCAAGTTGTTTAAATGATTTTATATCCTAACTTACTGAGCAACATTAAAGGCCAGCAATTTTTAAAAAAAAAGGTAAGGGCCTTTATTACTATATATTTTCCTGTTCATTTTGAATTTTGAGTCCATTTCAGGATCATATCATTAATAGAAGTACTGGAGCATGAATTTCAAACTTAATTGATGAAAGAGTCACAACATGTAACAAAGAGGAGAAAACAAAACATCAGTTCCTTCCATCAACACCTTTGACTAGGAAATATTAAAGAAAATTTTAAATCTGCACTTGTGATGTTGCATCTTATGTTAAAATCCTAAATAACGGTATACACACTGCACTGCATAATATGATATCTATTTTTATTCCTACACTACACACAAACACAATTTTTGATGATACTTTAAAACCTCAAACAAAAACATTAAGGTTTACATTCAATGAAATCTTGTCATTTTAGCGTCTCAAAATAGTTCAGTCATCATCTTTATTTTTCTTCCAGGTGACAAAGTTGGCTGATTTTAATAACTGAGCAGGAAATATTATTTAATATCAGCAATGTAGGAGATTTAAAAAAAAAAAAAAAAAAAAAAAAAGCATGATTGCATATATTTCTCTAGCACACTATTTGCCTTGAAAATGTCCGTAAGAAACATTTAGCAGAATGGAAACTGTCTTTTCTACCTTAAGTAACAACTCCCCACTACCAATGCATTATTGAAGAGGCCAAAGTTTAACACTACACTATAGATGTGGTTACTTAAAGCTTGAACAAGCTCTGCAGATCCTGCAATCCCTCACCCCGGCCTCGTCATCAGTCAATGGGTACCAAACAANCAAGCTCTGCAGATCCTGCAATCCCTCACCCCGGCCTCGTCATCAGTCAATGGGTACCAAACAAAACTTGTTCTAGCTCATTTGTGCTGCCTGACCGATCGCAAGTCTTCATGGAGGATTCGTTAAAACTATACTGGAGGCTTTGTTTCTTCCTGTTTAGCTTTACTTTCTTTGGCATATACATTCTTTAATACAGCCAACGATGCTAACGTTGCTCAAGAAATATGGAGTGATAAATACATGTTATAATTACTCCTGCACAAGCGCCTTTCCTTGTGTTTTTATGATGCCAGCCAGTATTCAAACTTGCACTGCTGCAATTTTTCTGTTATGATAATCAGCAATTTTTTTTTCAAACAAAAGATTTATTTTTTTTTTTATCCAATACAGAATTCGATACAAGTGGTAATCTGCTTCCTTTGTAGCCTGTAAAATCTGGTCCATGCCGGCTCAAACCAGCACAATCTCTTGTGGCCAAGCCTTCTGCTGTGACTGAAATCGAAACTATTCCGTATAGTGTTCGTGTGTGAAAAATGTGCGTGCATTTGCAGCTTTGTGTGTGGCGTCTGTGCGAGTGTGTGGTATTTGTGTGTGTGTGTGTGTGAGCACACCAACATTTGTGCGTGTGTTGCATGCAGAGGAGAAATAGAAAGAAAAAATGTGCAATGGTAGCCTACCACATTATTAAAAAAACGAGCGATAGTGCCAATTCAGTCTCTGTCCGCATACAGATAACGAATAAATGCCGAACTCTATTAAATCGTGCTTTAGCCATTATCGCAGGGCCAACACGCCATTTTCAGAACTTATGACAGTTCCCTATTTACTTAGCTATAAATCCTTGCAATGTAACCAACAGATTTGTGACTGGTAATGATCTGCTCAGCCAGGGCTATATGAAATGATCCTGACCTCTTTCAGATCGTCAGGAATTAAATTGACTGATTTGCCCCAGCTCCCACCATCCTTTCCCCTCTACTATCGCCGCCGTCTCGTTCGATAAAAAACCCTGAAGTTCCGAGTACTCCACTCACAGCAAGACCAAAACACGTATTATCTCCACAAGTTTGAAAATGAAAATGAGGTAAATACGGCACCTGGGAGAAAAAGGGGAAAACATATAATGTCTGTTTACTTTGCTTTTGCCCCCAGTGTGACCTCTTTCTATTCATTTCATATGTGTGTGTGTGTGTGTGTGTTTGTGTTGATTTTAAATGTATCACTGTCAATAAAACAGTTTTGATGACACCTTATTATTATTATTATTATTATTATTATTNTTTTTTTTTTTTTTTTTTTTTTTTTTTACAATTTCATAAACACTATTTGATGTGTTAAATATATTTAGATATAAATTAACTGCTGGTAAGCCATGTTAGCTCATGGCAAATTTCAGCTTGTAAAATATATAATTGGAAAAAAAAATACAATTTTTCTACCAAGTCTGATATAAAATTCTAAAAATTATTCAGGGTAAAAATATTTTGTACCTTTAAGTTTAACGTATAAAATAATTACATAATTTCAGATTATTTTTATATTATTTCTAGTAGTAACAGTATTGTGTACATTATGAGTTATAGTACTTAATTCCTGGATTTTTTTAATATATTAAATCATACAATTTTTTAAATCAAAACAAATTACTGATTACTGATTTTTTTTTCAAACAATTGCAAGCAATGTCACATTTTAAAATATTCTTTACTATTAACTCACTATTATTTAAATTCTGCTGATGAACTTCTTTATTTCACCATTTTCTTTTAGAAGCGCAAATTAGAATTATAGATTTATAAATATTGATTTTGTTTGCATAGCCTTTTTAAGGCAAAAAATAAAATTATTTGAAATCACATGTGATATTTTTTTTTCAGTTTTCCCTTCATACGATTTTGATAGAACCCGTCTTTGTCTTAAATGTGACATTTCTGACAGCGACTCTCCTTCCAACTTCTGCATAAAATGTCAGAGTCACTTTTGTGTCTCACTAATTTGCCAGGAATATGCATATCAATTATACATCTTGGCTCGTGATACATATGTTTCTAAGATGTGCAGTTCATGGGTCGTCATTGAAATGGTAATAGGGAAACATTAAAAAAAAAGACGACTTTATTTAGCTTTGCTTAGCTGTGAATTGTCTAAATATACCTCCATGCAACACCGTGGGACTAAATGTGCAAATATACATTTAAGTATTCATCTTTGTTTTTTTCTTTTTTTTCTTGTGCACATTTGTAAATGTAACATATTTATTTATTTGTGTGTGTGTGTGTGTGTGTGTGTGTGTGTCTGAGACACTGCAACCCGTGCAAGTTGACAGTTTATTTTAAAGGCAGTATATAATTAGTCAAAAGACGTTTGGTCATAGTTGAGAGTGGCTGCTTGTGAGTGGCAGCTGTGCAGCCGAGCGATAGGTAAGTGCACATCTTAAATGTTAAAATGCTGTTTGCTGAATCTCTAGATGTATTTTGTCTTAATGAAACAATGCATTTATTCGAAACAGTTTATTCAAAACAACATAGGTTTAAAAGAAGACATGGCATACTTTGGACAATTAATCTCACATTAAGCAATAGCCATTTTTTTTATTTATTCCCCCTTTCATGTTGTGAATTAATCCTTTGTATCATCATGACAAAAAAAAAAAAATGGAAACATGTTCTTTAATGATATTATAATATTAAATAATGAATTCAAAATTATTAATGACTAATTACTAACTAAATTACTAACTAAATGATGACTTGTGTTCAGCATTGCACCAAAATATTTCTGTGATTTTCACCAGGTTATCAACAAGATGAGATCCTGTGTCCTTGTTCATTTGGAGTATCTGCATTGTGCAGATTTGCCACCCTCTGAGTTTAAAAAAAGACAAGAGATCAAAATTTCAGCAATTCTGTGTACGTGCGTGTGTGCGCGCGCGCATGTGTGTGTGTGTGTGTGTGTGTGTGTGTGTGTGTGTGTGTGCGCGCGCATGCGTGCATGTATTTTTTTTTTTAGTCACAATCTGGCTTGGGCCAAACACTGGTCCCATGCCCTGAGCCCTCTCACTTGAAGCCTGACCAGCTTTGCATTAAACAGTGTTTCTTCCGCATGACTTGGTGACAATACTGTGGTTGTGGCCCTCTGTGGCCCCTATGAGGGGCCCATCTCTGTACCCTGGGGGCCAGCCAGCCACCCACATTGGTGTCAGTTGGACCCCTGATTAGCACCTCACCTGGCTCTCCGAAGTGCCGGCGTCATCCCCCAGGAGCTCGTTGCGCACCTCATCACTGTAGGCAATACGTGACCTTTTCTGCAGGGGGAGGAAGATGAGGAAGAAGGACAAAAAGAAGAATAAAAGGGGAAAACAGAGGGGAGCAAAGAGAGAAAACAAGTGGAGAAATATGGCTTAGTGCTGTTGTTGGTGAAAAAAACACAACAAGCATTTCTTAAGCACGAGAGCCCCCTAATGGAACTGACTGACAAACTGAGTCATGCACCTGCAGGCTGTATGAGCATGTGTGGTTGAGTGTGTGAGCGTGTGTGTGTATGTGTGTGTGTGTGTGTGTGTGTGTGTGTGTGTGTGTGCGCGCGTGTGAGCATGAGTGTGAGCATGTGCGTGTACCCACGCACTACATGTACTGACAACAAGCACATCTGGTTTTATGCCCATGCCTCCTTCCAAGGTGATCTACCTAGTGCACTTGTGCCATGGAAGTGTTGGCAAAGAACCCCTCCATTGCCGCCCCCCTTGCCCACTTAAACAAATACAAGTTGAGGGATAAAAAGGCTCATCTTGTGTGCATGGAGAGGCTGTGGAACGGGGGACAGGGGAAAGGGCCAGGGAGATGTATTATGAGGAAGTATCACTTGTCAGCGCTAAATCTTTTCTGGGGGCTGTCACTGCTGTCAGCCCGCTGCAGTGGCAGCTCTGTGATAACACCAATGCTGAGACTCAGACAGGGAATAATTCATCACCCATTGGCGGCCCATCGGATTTGAGGTTCTCTCTCTCTCTCTCTCTCTCTCTCTCTCTCNAAAAAAAAAAAAAAAAAAAAGACAAACACTCAGACACACACATTTCATACACACTTCAGAGCGTGCCACCTCCGATTGTGGAAGAGTGGGCTGCCGTTGTACCGCTTGTTTACAGACGCCCGACCTGTGGAAAAACAGCCTCTTGGCATGCCCTCTATACTAAATACACACCAGCAGCAGACACAGAAAGTGTTTACTAAGCCTCCTGCGCTTTCTCTCCCTGCCTTGACAGGGTTTCTAGGTGGGCTGAGGGAGGTGGGCAAAATCAAAGACAAACACTAGCATAAGAATGAAAATATCACTTTTTCTCAACATGAATAGTTTCTATTTTCTATATTTACTTAGCCCTTGGCTCTAAATAAATACAAAGACAGGGAATCAGTGGAGGAACACCAATTACCTGGAGGAGACATTTTTTAAATACAATATCCTTTCCAAATATCTTTCTATTAACACTGAAAGTTTGGAAAAGCTATTGCATAAAGGACTTTAAAGCTACTTTCCACGAGAAACGCACAAACCTAACTCAATGATACCAAGTTCCTTGATTGAAATGGCTTTGGAACCAATCACAATCGGGCCAGCTGATTTTTTTTTTTTTTTTTNTTGGTCTCTCCTCATAATCTGGAGCAGTGAGTGGAAAGTCATGGCTGATGTGATGTGGCTGTTATTATCGTGATGGTGAGGGCCACAGTTCTCTGGAGTAATTACCGACTAGACCGACGGCGTGATTGACCCAGACCACAAAATCCATTAGATAAAGAGCGCGCCCTAACAATACACTCAGCAGGCAGCTACTCAACCACAGGGACCTGAGACAACCACAAAACATCTACCGTGGGGAAAAGAGAAAATCGGCAGCTCAGATTCTAACAAAACACGCCATCGGTCCTGCTGGCATTGTTATAACAGAAACTCAACTTTTTCTGTGTCAAACAGCACTGTCAGGTGTGAAGAGGTCAAAAACTTCTCCTTAAAAGGATCATACCAATGGTTTTGTATATTTGAGCCCAATACATACAACCCACATACATGTTATGTTACTGACAACCATTTCCCAAAACATACTGCTACAGCGATAAAATTAAGAATTGTTTTTCCTACTTTCCAGACTGCCATTGGTTTCAGTTCTTTACAGTACACTATTAAAATCAACTTGTAGGGACTTGAAATGTGCTCAAGATGAGTAATCCATCACAGTTAACACCAATGTCTTATTAAATAAATTTTGTTGTTGAAGACGTTATTTACTTTGTCCAACACAGAGCGGCACAGAAGAAAATGTATGTTTCCACCATGGAATATAGTTCCAGGAGAAGTTGGCTTTTACTGAGAATTGAATTTTAAGGTGGGTGTATCACCTGAACATTTGCTTTTGAAAGATTAGAGAATTAGGCAAAATAACAGGGAAACTAAAATAGTGTTATGTTCTATGGTTTTATGTTTTGGAAAATGGTTGTCAATAATGTATCATGTATGTGGGTAGTATTTAAACAAGCAAAATCATTGGTATGGCCCTTTAAACTTTTGAGTTTGTGGTATCAGATGCAACAGTAAATTATAATACAGCATATTCCAAAATATCCTGCAAGATTTAGCATACTGACTACACTTGAGTGATGCATTCACTGAATATGGGTCAATCATAAATCCCACAAGTCAGTTTGCTTCCTCCAAACTCCTCTGTTCAACATAAATAGAAGAATAAAGTGATCTGTAGCAAATATAGTAAAAGCCAGTGTGGGTCATAGAGCCATTTCTTTCTCCTAGCACCCAAAATGTGTGGGTAAAATTTAAAATGGACCAAAAATTAATTAATTAAAAAAAAAGTTTGTTATTTTTTAAATTTAATTTCAAATATCATACATTTTTGAAAAAACTCCATTTGCTGTATACAGGTAAATAACAAGCCATTGGGCTGCTGCTGTCACAACATTAAAAGGAATCTCACACTAAAACCAGAAAGACAACAAGTACCAATCTGAAGACACAAGGCACAAACACGTTTTTTTTTTTTTTTTTNTTTTTTTTTTTTTTTGTCAGGAAAACACCCACATATTTCATTTAAGTCGATCTTCATCTTAAAGCGCTGCAGTGCGACTTTAGGGGAAAGACGACTTCAGCAGTAATTGAGAGGAGGAAGCCTGGGAGAAGCATTGATTTGAATGTTAAGGCTTACGTCGCCTTCAAACCATATGCAGGGTTTTTGGTTTTTCTAAATAGCTGTTTGTTACAGATGAATGTATGAAGTGTTTCCGCAATGAGTACTGCGTAGAAAACAAAGAATGTATGAAGAATAGAAAATGTCATGGAAATAAAAGCTTTGCCGCTACTTGAGTTTTTGGATTCCCCCTATGGAAAATAACAGATTCCTGAGTGATTACTGCCTTCTCATTTGATGTCAAATACAAACAGTACTGCAATATTGAGTGTTTCACATAGTGACAGTTTGATTACAAGATCAAGTGTTACGTAAAAAAAGGCAAAACTAATAGCTGGACAGAAATTTTGACAACAGGATTGCTCTTGAGGTTAGGAAAATAGGTTTGTCAGTTACTGTTGCAGATTTTAGTCCATCTTACAATTATTTGATTTATTAAAACAAAAGATTTAATAAAGAAAATGCACTGACATTTTTTCATTCGATATACTGCATATGGTGAAGACTGAGTTAATTAATGCATTAATGCATTTAAAAATGAGATGAAATATACTGATCAGGCTTTGTAATCTAAAAAAGAACAAGCACTTCCAGAAGGTACCTTATTGCTCGGAAAAGAAAAGAAAGATCTTTTTTAAATCCGTTTCAAAGATTTGTCTTTTGTCACTTTTCTAATCTCGGGTGAGAATTTGCTTCTATTCCCGGAAGCACACAAAAAAAGTACAAAGACACATCTTAACTTTATGCAAAGTGGCCTGCCTTTAAAACTCCACACATCTCGTCAAACGTGGAGACGGAGGTGTTGGTGTCCTGTCAAAAACACACGTTTTACCTCTGTTGACATGGACAGCAGAGGAAAAAACGATTCTTCTTTAACCATCAAAATGTAATTACATATGCATGCATAACAATTCACATCAGATATGCTAATCAGCCATGCATACTTCTCTTCTGAACAATAAATGATATTTATTTAATTATTACAAAAATTACACATAGATATAGAGATCTTTTCTTTCTTGTATATGGGTCTAGTGTCTAAATAAATGTCCTTATCTTTGCATTCTTCCATCATAATCCTGAAAAATTTTAAATAAAACAGATGTTTGCAGAAAATAGATTTACACCACCATCATTGTGATGATGTTTCTGTATCCACAAAAAAAGCAAATTAAAAATCAAAATGAAATAAAATTATATTTTTTACAGCTTTCAATCCCCTCCACCNTTTTTTTTTTTTTTGCCCCGTCCAATGAATGACACAAGGACAAATAAATGTGGCGCCTGGAAAGCTGGAAAATGTAAACAGTTCATTAGATGGGAAATAAAAGGCGTAAAAATACCCAGGGGCAGAGTGTAATGAGGGGCCCTGAAGTTCCTCTGCAGACGCCTCTCCCTCTACTTGCCCAAGCTTTTCCTTTCTGCTCTGCACACACGCGGCTGGTGGCGTAGCACGAAGAGTAATTAACCATATTCAATTTACAGGACTATTGCATTACAGGCTTTTCCAACAGTTAAACATTTCCAAATTTGGGTTTAATGACACTTATGTCCAGCTCTACATTCAACCCTCAGACATTCAACTTTTCTTTTGCCTAGCTGTTATCTGTGTAGCACTAATAAATTATTGTTGAGCATGCAAATTTTCCAAATAAAAGGGTTTACTGATATTTTAATATCATTAAATATCCTGAAACCTGAAAAATACAAGTCCAAAAGTAAAACTCAGCAATGAAGCCACAGTGTGGCAGAATAATGAAATGTCTAACTGTTCATAAAGATGTGTGCCAAAGTCAAAGGTTATCTACATCACTTCCTTTTCTTCCCCACTGGGATATTTTCCCATGGTGATGTGTGGACCAGTACCAGCAGAGTCCCTCTCTGGTTCCCCCCACCAGTGGGAGCAGAGGTGGACTGATGCGGCATGGCGTTAAAAGGAAGCTGAGACCTTTAAGCAGGCGCAAGTATCACAACAGCATCTTAAATAATGCATCTCTGCTTGGCAGGGGTTTTACACACACACACACACACACACACACACACACACACACACACACACACACAAACACACACTCGCGCACACACAGCTAGCACAAAGGAAACCACACACACACAAAAATTGTTGTCTAGCATTTTCTCTCTTTTAACACTGACAAATTGGGAGAGGTTGTTCAATTAAGTAAGTGGGGGTTTTTTTATGCATTTGATACATTATCAGACAAAGGCAAGCAGTTGAGATTGTCACAGGAGGGTGTCATTTGTGCCTTTGTTTTCTTATGGTCTTTGGTGCCACTGAATCCTCCACTTCTGTTTATCGTGTCCGTTTGTGCGCTTTTTACGTGCACGTGACGAATTTTTGTGTGATGTGTGTACGACGGAGGCTTCCACCAGCCTGTGCATCCCGGGGAAACCTCCTTTTGAGAACGTACACGTGCCACATATGTGAGCGGCAGCCTGGTGTGTGTTCTCTCCCTTAATAGAAGTGCAGCAGTGGTAGAGAAGCCGGAGCCTCAGATAACAGCATGGGGCCTCTCATTAGCTCACAGGTTGGTGCTTTGGTGGCTTCTGCGCGCAACGTATTGTGTTTCACCTGCACACAAAAACCGAAGGAGTGTTGCCGAAGCCGTTGTCGAAAACACAAATAAAGGTGAATGATCAATCACGGAAAGGTAATAAATAATCCTGTGACATATCTAAACAGGTATGAGGTGAGGAAACTTTTTGCAGGGTGTATACAGCACATGAGCTTCAAAAACAGCTTGTGTCACACGGTTGGAGACAACGGCGACTAGCCTGTAGAGCACAGAGCATTCTCTTTCGCAGCTTAATTCAATTAATGCAATAAGTTATTCCTATTTGGACACTGCATTGCTAAATCTATTAAAGATTTTTATATCAGACCACAGGTAAACAGGTTTTTATCTCTGGGGGAAAATACCTAGCCGTTTTCTCGTGGAAGAGTACATGTTTCTGATATGGGCCTTTCATGCTCCTGCCTCTGTGATACCGGTGGTGTATTTCCCTGTCAAAGTCATTTCTATTGCTAAGTAGAGCCAAGATCAGTCAATAAGCCTAACGACTGTACCCACAAAGCAAGAGGGCGAGAGACAGGAAGAGAAGGGAGGAGGGGAGAAGGGTTGCAAGTGAACTCCAAACAAAAGAGCAAATTCAAGGAGGGCTTTGATTGAAGAAGCGCCATATACTTTTACAAGGCCGAAGGATCATCTCTCAATGGTTATTTCTTAAAGGCATGAGGGCCCGATTAAACCCAATATTAAAATATGGAGGCGCTTCTTATGAAAAATCAAAGGCCCTGTTTCCCCTCCTACAACCCCATCCTTCCATCTCTCTTTCCCTCCTTCTCTCTCTCTCGGTCTCTCAGTTTTTACTCCCCCTGCACATGGTTGTGTAGGAGGGAAGAGAAAGAAAGAGAGAAAGAAAGAATGAAAGAATGAAACAAAGATGGAGAGCAAAAGAGAGAAAAATGGGGAAAGAGGGAGGGTTATAGAGATGAGGGACCTAGGTGCTGCTGGTGCAAAAGAGAGACAGACAGCATTGGTTGGAGGAGTAAATCAATAGAGCAGAGCCATCGGGGAGACAGGCAGCCAGAGCGAGGAGAGATAGAAGAGGAAAGAGAGGAGGAACCGGCACAGGGTCCCGGGCTCCGATCACAACGCTGGCTTCTGGCGTGCAGTGGGGAATAAAGTGGGCCTCCCTGGGTCAACACCAGAGAAAAAGGTGAGATTAGAGGGAAGTGGAGGAGGGATTTTCACAGAGAGGAGGAGGGAGGGGTAAGACAGTTGGAAGGATGACGAGGAGGAGGAGTGGAGGGTGAGGGGTGAGATATGCATTGGAGGATACCTGGCAGGCCAGGGACCAACCGGCCCATTAGCCTGTGGCTACCTACATATGGTTCACTGAACCCTCTGCCGAGAGGAGCTCCTCTACTATCAGTCTTTCCATCTTTTGTAAAGAAAGAAATACCTTCACTTTTAACCCTTTCTCTGCTTTGGAAAGAGGTTTACTCCTGACCTCCATTTATGATTCATTTTTGTTTGATGTCTATTCTTGGAGTGTTATCTAAAATTGAAAAATGTAATAAAAAAAAAAAGCAGACACAAAGGGAGAGCAGTCAGGCCTGGTGAGCATGAGTATGTGCACGTCCATCAGTGGACATGCACAGGAAAGACTATCTCCTTCACTGCTTTGCCTTTTCTCGTAATGTGGCCATTGTTGGTACTGAATAGCTAGTTCATTAACATAAGAATACAGCAGCACACACAGGGACTTAGACAGATCATTATCTCTATATATTTATGTATACTTTGTTATTTCACTAGCAAGAACACATTCAAATGCTGATGAGGGCAGTAAGTGCCCTTCCAAAGCCCTTCCAGCACGTGACTTTGTGAACTTCCCAATACACTGGCTATTTTCTGGGAGCCTGCAGGTTTTGTACTGGAATTCAAAACAGTTGTTCAAAAATTATGAGAAATAGCCAACTGAAGTAAACTTAAAAGACTTGATTATATTTAAAGGGTATAAAAAAGAATACTTAAGCCAAAGGAGCTGAATTAAAAGTAAAAATGACCACTGCAAAGAAAAAAAAAACATTAAACACTGCTAAAGAGCAGTTAATGATATTTTAAAAACATAAACTGAAAATTTATTGTCTAACTGGGAATTTTTGGCCATTTGGTAGACACGTGTAAAGCAGAAAATGTGTTACGTGAAACAGATAATTACTGAGTAAAATGTACAAAGACAAAAATGTACAAAAGCTTGACAATGCAGAACAAACAAGTACTCTGGTGCTGAGGAGAACAAAACTAAAGCATTTAGTTTCACTGCAGGAGCAGGCTGACTCTCTAATGGTCACCAACCTCTGGGATAATTGAAAAAAAAACTTAATTCATCCTCACAATGTAATTCTGATCAAGGCCACAGCCAGATTTCACTGCAAGCTTCAAAAAAATGCAAAAGAAAGCAAAATTGTTGGTCGCTGAGAGTGAAAACACGTTCTTTCAGGCACGCTCCCTCATTAGAAACACTTAGGATGAGAGGCAGAAAATAAGTTTGTGTGTGTCTGTGTGCATGTTGGTGTGAAGGGGTGTGAGGAGGGGTTAAAACGTGTAAACACGGAGCTTTAACTATGATGAAAGCCACCAGCAAAAAAAGCTGGAATGTAAAGAGTCCATCCTCTAGTTGCCCCTTTCCTCAACCTCTCCATCTCTGAAACTGATTTATTAAAAAGCAAATGCTACTGCCTAAAATACAGAACAAAAACACAGACTCAATGATTCATAATATATTTCATAAATACTTCATGAATCCCTTCACCCTACTTAAGCCAGTCTGGCAAAAAAAGAAAACATTGTCACCTATTCTAGTACCCGCTTGTCAGCACATCACTGGGGAGTGGGTGTCACATGTCACTTCTGGTTTATACTACTGCGTGGGACAGGCTCGGTGCTCGGAAATCGGGGGGGTAGGACAGAAAGAAGAACAGAAAGAAAAGTGAAGGGGAGGTGGAAAGGGGAGTAAAGAGAGGGAGGAGNGAAGGAAGGGGGAGTTATCATATCATCACCCCCATGTCTTTATATTTTCTCCCTTATTATCTTTGGCCCCCACTCACTCCAGTCACTCAATCACACAAGCCCCGAGGACAGCAAGGGGACCTGGGAGGGCCTTCGCTTCATGGCAGACTCAGCCAGACAAGCGTCTGAAAGCTATACTGATCGCTGTCAGTGTGTATGGAAGTACGGCGACTTTGGAGGGGCCAGGAGAGATAAGCGAGAGAGGAAACGATCGAGCGGATGGGATAACGGATGAATTTGCACACTGCCAAACAAAACCTGTGCTCCAGGCGTAATGCACACAGCCCATCCATACAGACAAGTGTTAACATAAAGACACGGAGAGGGAGAAGGGGGCGATCTACTTACAAATTATAGGCTATGTGATTTCTGCAAGGCGACTGTGACTGATGGGAACTCATCTTGTTAATGACCATGAAATTCATAAGGATGACAGTGAAGCAAATGACCCCAAAATTTATTCCCACTTCTCTGTCAAGGGTACAAATCTTTAGCACCTATCTTAATTATAATACAGTTGGGAAACTTTATTTCTTTGGGATAATATTGCATTTTAGATTAGGTCAAAATGAAGGTAAAACAGAGTGAAGACATGGTCGTGGGACTGTGAGGATGTGGGGGTGGGGTGGGGGAGGGGGCATGCTTTTGCAGCTGAGACATTTGGACTTGTCAGTAAGAAATGCTTATAGAGACATTTCTTCAACAAAAAATTCTATTGATATAAAAACAATGACTCCATTTTTTATCTCAAAAAGTTAGGAAGCGATTTTGTAACTTGGTGCAAAGATGGCACAGGACCCAGGGATGAATCCTTTAAAGGAGCATACTGGTGATTTTGCATATTTCAGCACAGTAAGCACAACCCGTACATACATTACTGGCAACCATTTTCCAAGCTACTTGAGCAAAATAACAGGAAAACTAAATTATGGTTTTATGTTTTGGAAAATATTTGGCAGTAACAGTATACATTACGTATATGTGGGTAGAATTCATTGGGCTCAAACAAGCAAAATTATCTGTATGGTTCTTTAAATCTTGATGCTGCTTGTGATCCAGGAACATTGCAAGACAGTCTCTATAGCACAGTATATTATCATATCAGTGTTTCTATAATAAAATATACACTCTGTACATTATTTTAAAAAAAACATGATTTACCCATTTTAAGCACAAAATAGCAAGTTATAACAATCATAAACTATTTCATATAGTAATATTCTGGTCTTATAATGTGTCACTCACATCTTTGACAATGACTGGATATGAGCATGATACTTTTGTCCTTCTTGTGGCACTGTCCTTCAACCAAGCTTTGACCCATCACTGCTATTACACCATCAAACCCAATGGAAAATGGTTTCAACATGAGTGACAAAAGGCTAATCCTGACATGACTCCAGTCTTCCTGTCTGCAAAGAGGACATGCCACAATCACAATGCCACAAATCCACAAACGGCTTGAGGAAGACATACTGTGCACAACAACTTCCAAATGAAAGATATAATTCATAAGCGGAGAAGAAGATCTGCTTGTTTACATCTTAAATCTACACTCGGCTCAGAGGACATATGGGAGAAAAATCCCTGTCAAATGAGGGATTTTTTAAATATCTGTTATGAATGAGTTGACTTTGGTGTCATTGATGAGTTTTTAAGTGACAAACCATGAAAGAGGCAAACTACTATGCCTAAATGTTTTGTAAAAACAAGCAAGTCAAGACAAATTAAGACGATATAAAGTGTCTAACATCCAAATCATGTCTGCTTGGAGGAGTCAACACAACTAGGATGGGGGCAAACAACAAGGACCCTGTAAAATGGATTACAACAATGCAAAATTATAATCACTTAAAGTGTGGGAAGCACAGTGTTGGCAAAAACTCCCATCAAAACCAGAACCTCAACATAATTATCAGGATCTAGTTAAAATAAGATACTGTATTTATGATGTTGTGTAATTAGAAACTTTCTGATGACTTTCCAAACCCTTCTTTGCTAACTGTGGTGATCATAATGACTTTACAATCTGCTAACGTTGGACTCCACAACCTTGAATTGCCCATGACCATTCAGCACGAGCATTCATAAATGACTTAACACTACAGCATATTTGGCATCATTATACCAATACATAAGATATTACTACACTTTTCAAAAAACATAAATAACAGCTCACACAGTGAACTCCGACCTAGCACTCAAAAAGAGACAAAGCTGATATTCCGGATGGTTTTTCAAAAACCCTATGTCAATTCATTGCCAGCGATAAATGATCACACGTGACCCTCAGATTCTGAGGCAACTAATAGCTCTTCGGTTGGAGCCAGAAAAAAGGAGACTTAAGGAAAACTTTGCACTGATAGCTTTCCTTATTAACTCTAACATGCAGCCCGAACTGTGTGCACTAAAGTCAAGAGTCATTTGTTAGCTCTACTACAACAAATCTATTCATCCTGACAGGAGACCAAACTACTAGTAGTTTTCATTGGCCTTATCTGTGGTATGTTCAGATATGATCTGCATCAGATTTGCTAAAAATAAATAAATACAAATGATTTGTATTTTCACACTTCAATTAGACTATTTCCACCCCCATTTCACAACAAAAAACATACAATCTAACAATGCAGTACACAATGTTTTCCTCAGCAGAAAGCAAATTTCACATCACTTCCAGAAGGTCGCTGATAACCTCTTATGAAACTGATATATCGCGGCAAAAAAAAAGACACACTGACAACTTTTTCATTTTATTCACCTTAATGTACTTGCTCAATATTTCAAGGTTGATTGAGTCTTTGGAAAAACATTAATTATCTTCCTGGGTGTACAATGGGAGGCATTCCATCTAAAGATTTTATTAAAAGAATAAAAATCATTCAAGAGATCCTACTTGACCATGACTAGAACTCCTCACAGTATGCCAAGTGACAATTGGAAGTGTCCCTGTGATGGTTGGCCTGGTGACTGAATGACACTAGGCTGGAAAGAGTTTGAAAATCATTCCATCACGTTTCATCTTTACTGAATAGGTGTCACTTTAAGTCAAGTACTGTACTTCATGTAAATAAAAACCTTGACTGCATCCCATTTTGGCATATTGTAATACATTTCATTATGCACTGGTGCTATGGCAATATGTTTACCCATCTTATGCAAAGAATGGATAACGACATACATTTCAAAATGAACATTGATGATTGGTAATGAATGGAAATCTTCATGGTCCCTGATTATAACAAATTCACAATAGCTGTCTAGTTTGTCGAAATTGGGGTTGATGTAAGGAAATTAACCTCGCAAAATTACAATAAAAAAAATACAGTGATTCTCATGCAATCCACAAAAACCACCTTGACCATTACTGGCACCATTTGCATTCAGTGACACAAAAATGTGAATTATTCAACAAAAAAACTTTACCAAATACCAATTAACCTTAATCAGAGTCAAGGACTGTTGAACATAAAGCCTCTAATATTTGCACCAGATGTGTTTTTGCCAATGCAAAAAAAAAAAAAAAANAAAAAAAAAAAAAAAAACAAAAGTTGATGTTCAACTTAAGGAGGTAAAATATTAGTAGTGGCACTTCTAGTCAGAATGATTTATTGGGAAAGGTGATATGAAAACCGGTGACTACTACAATCAACGAAGTGACAGTGTGAAATGTTTACAATGTCATTCTGAAGAGACATTTCACTTTCCTACTGTGACACGACTCCATACATATTTCGTTTTGCATTTTTTATTAACTTTCAGAGCATCACTGGGCAGAGAGAAGAGTATCAGAGACAACATAAGGAAATAAGTTGAAGTTAGTACCCGACTAAAAAAACTGAATTAACATGACTTTCAACACAAGGACATTTTTAGGAACATTATTTTTTAATGCTCATACAAATGCTATTTATAATATTATGAAGAGAAAGGATGAAGTCAGGTGCAGTAATAAGTGGAGGATTTATCATAGTAAGTCCACCCATGCAACTGAGAGGAACAGTAATTGGTAAATGTGTACAATATTGTCCTTGTCATGTAAACTAACTGCACCAAAATTCTTAGAGCAATACCGCCATCTGCTGCAGAAAGACATGAACAGCATCACCAGCCAATGAAAATGGGATTCATACTGATGCCAGAAAGTTAAAAAAAAAAAAAAANGAAAGAAAGAAAAAAAAAAAAGAAAAAAGCACAACGAATGAATTGGAATAAAGACAATTGCAATATTCTACCAACATCAAATATTCTAATATCCTAGTTATAAGTGTGCTATGAACTCAATTAATATGCTTCACTAATGTTAGCTCTAGATTTACTTGTTTGATAACTCTCTCAAAAAAAAAAAAAAAAAAANAAAAAAAAAAAAAAAAAAAAAAAAAAGACAAACGAACTAATGAGAACCTCCTCTTCAAAATTTCTGAGACAATGGTGTTTTATGACAGTTCAATTCACATATGCACGTCAGAGAATTAGCCTGATATGTAATTTGACCCACTATCTCAAAAACTGATTGTATTTTGTGAGACACTGTTGGCATTTTTTTGGACCTCCATCTTCCCAATGAAATGGACCTAATGTGGCTCTTTAATGATGTGTTTATCCTATAGATTTCATTAAACTAAGCTAACTGCTCTGCCTGTCAAAGCCATTGCTAAGAGCCATGCATACTTCCCCTAAATTGCACAATCAAACTCCACGATTAGGATTATCATTATGCTTTTTTCTTTCTTTCCCCACTCTGACTTTGGCTTTTTAGTCAGGCTGGGATCCCTTTTGGCTGCTCTAGAGCCTGCTAGTCGTAGATCAGTACTTTTCAGACCACCGTGTTTCCCTGTTATCTCAATGAAGCTGCCATTGAGCACATTCACAGCTCATCTACACCAGGATGCCTGCTTGGTGCGTTTTCTTATCAAGCAGGCATCCCCAAGCGGGCATCAAGCAGTCTTCCTGGATGAAATAGGCGGGTTACTGAGGTCAACTCAGGCCCTGTCTGGGAAGGAGCAAGAATGAGGACTCAAGCTGGCACACCGGGGGTAGGAAGACTTCAAACCACGAGTGAACGAGCGGATAAGAGAGTAGGTTAAGGGGGGAGACACCCATGGGAGGCCAGTAGGGAGGTAGGGTGGGGGGGATTGGGTAGCAAGGAAGAGGAAAGGCCTTGATATCTACAGAAAGCACAACAAAGCCTGAGCTTTTACATTAAAAAGAGAGGAGATTGCCATTTTTCCACTAGACACCTTTTGAGCTAAGTGTCATGTCCTCCCTGGGCCACAGGAAGACAGAGGCTGAGCTCGGCTGCAGCACATCGGCACATCTGAGGAAGAGACTGTATGAGGAGGCTGAAGTTCTCACCTTGCAACAGATTCACCACAGACCAGATATAGAATACGATACTGTGTCAGGTGGGTGGCCCTGCTTTAAAATGTACTCTACATTGGGGAGAAGCAGTTACGAGCAAGACAATGTTCTTTCATTCTTTGTCCACTGGGGCAATCCTGCTACAACGACTGCTGCTTCCTTTCCAGAACTATGACTCAAAAAAAAAAAAAAAAAAAAAAAAAAAGGTCAAGTCACAAAAAATTAGCAATGTTATAAGTCTGAATCAGTGAGGGAATGAGGGGAATTTTAAAATTTATTTCAGACAATAAATTGTTTAGAAGAACAATTATTATGTCCAGCTTTTTCAGCTTTTAACAACTACAGTTCGTTTAAATGTTATCATTCTGATGATTTTTAAATACTGTGAAATTAATCCTAATTTTAAAAAAGCCTTTACCTTTTTCCCCAGTGTAGCTTTATTTCTTTAATGTTTTCCTAAAATATCACCTGACGACTGACAAAAAAAAAAAAAAAAAAAAAAAAAATGACAGTAAATGCTCTTTCACATGACTGGAAAGTTTAATCTTTAAATCATTTTAGGGTTTTCAGAAAACTTTTGAGCATTTTAAGCCTCTCTCAGGACTCAATTAAAAGGTGTAAACATTCCAGATCAACCAAACTGAGGAAGTGTGCGATTACATTTACTCATTTGTGTGATGTCATATTGATGTAGAATACAGTCATTTCAGTGACATTTAGTTACTGACTTAATGGATTATTACAAAATTTACGTCAACTATTTTATACTTTCAAACTACAATATGTATCTCATTCTCAAAATATCATTTGAAATACTGTCATTGAAGTTACAGGTTTATTTCACGTAACAGATCTGTGAAAGGCTGGCGAATTCTCTTCAGATTGAGCTCAGGACTAGGTGTGTTTACACTAGGAACTGTGTTAAAATAATATACAATGGAAAATTAAATATATCATTAAAGATACTTTTTATTTGCAAGGTTAAAAACTAACAATACAAATGCTTTTATGCATTTCAGATTTCATTGGGTAATCGGTCATTTCTAGTGTGTTATCGATTAAGTGAAGTACCTTGAGCAGCACTGCTGGCCTTCAATGTGGACAAAAAAAAGCAAGCAGCCCATAAGACTGGACTCTTCATTAAGCTTTGATGGAGGCTGGACATCAAGTCAAGACAAACCGTGATTTATGAATTACTAAACAAGGCCAGATTCAGCAGCAGCAACACAAACATACACAACCTGCTCTCCACAGGCCTCACTTGCAAGTTCAAATACGAACTCTGAATTAACCACAGTGGAGGTATCAGTGAGTTTCAGTGTATGACTGATTGTGTGTGTGTGTGTGGGGGGGGGGATATCTTACAGAGTAAAAATTACATTAAAAGGTGAAGATCTGTAGTTTGGGTATACTGTATATTGTTGATGATGCACATAGTTTGAATATTTATGTGAAAGTCAATCAGAAATAACCAAACTGATATAGTTGTGAAATTCTGATGGTTCACTGGCTGTCCAGGCAGAAGAAATCTTAATAAACATTATCATTCTTTTACTTACCTGTTTATTTATCCACTAATTTGCTGTTGGTCTTGATATGTGTTTGCAAAATGCCTATGTTATATTATATATCATCGTTGTAATTAGGGTTGGGTATCCCTCAAATTATTTGATACTGGCGCTAAAATGACACTTTTAAACTGGTACCAGTAACTATTATGTGTCTGCACTGATACCTATGTTGAATTAAAAAGCAAATGATAAGATATTATTCAAGGCAAAGAATGACCTTTTAATTGTAAAACTAGATCAAAAATTGACCAATATATTTATTTCAGCATGAAGTCAATCAATACTTTGGAATAATAACTAGCTTTCCATTTTAATTTACTGTGTAACTGTGGTCATGTGTGGTAATGGTGGGCTAGGTCAATGAAGACTGGAAAGAAAAAAGAACAAGATACTATCATCAAGTGATTTACTCTGATTATGAACTGAAATCCTCCTGGAGCTTTCAGTAAAACCTCAAAGAGCCAATGGATGGCGACAACATGCCCATAAGGATCCAACACTAACGACCAATTAAAGCTTCACTAGTACAAAACTTAATGACAATCCATGAATCGCACTAAGCTTGGAGGTTGAAGGCAGCGAAATGTAGTACTAAAATTTATACCCTAATGCAATAATGTATTTGCTATATGGGAACCAGTGCCATCTTAGTATTGAGCTCTGATACCCAACCCTAATTGTAGCATTTCAATAAATAAATGAGTTTCCAAAGACTTGAAGTGTTAAAGTACTTACAAAGTCTTTCTCCAGTTTCTCCATCTCCTGCTTGTAGCTCTTCAGTCTGCTGGTGTACATGGCTCGACTCTGGATGGGAATCTCCCGCACCTCCAGGTCCATCTGCTCCATCTACAAACGACAATTCACCAAGTTAATAAAACAGCCATTTCACGTCTCCCTTGTCTGACACTTATGATGCTTCATAAATTATTTACAACTATTAAAGGAGACAATCATACAGATTTTGAAGCTTTTACAATGTTTTAATGTACCAAAAAAACACATGAATCTACTTTTACTCAGCCATGTCATGGTAGTGTTATGGCTGCTACTAGTGTTTAATGGGCCCAAATGTGCAAAACTACTGGTATGGTCTTTTAAGCTACCAACCTAGTGAAATACAATAATTTAGATAAAATTCTTACATAAACACTCAAAAATCTAGGCTTCCCATTGCTCTGATAATGATTACATCTCACAATCTAGGTATTTCTGTGTTTTATTTCCAACACTCATAAAAAAGCTTGCTATCGATGACAAAAAGATGCTCAAGATAGAAGTTGTGACAGTTCAACTTTATGAAATGAGTATTTTCAGTGGCATTAACTTTAATCTGTTCCAGCATTGATTGTTAAAAGAAAATGGAACTGCTGCTCGCTCATGTCGCTCAACCGTGATAAAAGTTCTGACAGAACAAGCTTGTTCTGTAAATAAATTCACTATCAAATATGAAACGTGACATGCACGCGCACAACGATGTCATCCTGAATGAAGCAAAAGTACATTTGATGCGCTGTTAGACAGGTCTCCCTATGGTGGATTTGGAAGAACTAATATAACTGTGACATAACAAGACAACTGCAACAACAATTTGTCTCTGTCAGGTGAGTTTGCTGGTTTTTAAACAGCAACATGAAGACTCCCACCTCCAGATAATGGCTTGAAATGTGTCACAGGGTGTCACTTAAAAGCAGATTATTGGAAAGTAATCATGCCAGGAGTGAGGAGGAAGCCTCCATGCTGCCATGTGAAGTGTGTGAGTGTCTGTGTGTGTGTGTGTCTGCATGTCATGTCACCACCAGGATAATACAGGTGCTGTTGTCTGGTGCCAGTGTAAATCGTCCCCTCCTTCTCTCCACAAATTCATTATTTAGGAAATGGGAAGAGGAGAAAATTAGTGATCAAAGACATACCAACTCTCTGACTTCTTCAAGCTGTTTGTCGACATTTAGAACCAGCTGTGTCTTCTCCTCTGAAAAGGAAAAAAAAAAAAAAAANCAACCTAACTCCCCCGCAACGGGGGAGAGAGAGAGAAAGAGACTGAGAGAAAACAACACACGAGGACACATTTGAAGATATATTTACACATTCTCTCCACACGATGAGCCAACATTTGATGTCTCTCAGTTATTGGCGTCTATGAGGCCTTTGTTGGTTTCAGTTGAGGAGCAGCGAGACACCTTGTGCCAGCTCAAAGGGAAAGGAGGTGTCAGCTTTGCTCACTTGCCAGAAGTCCCACTCAGAATGACTAACACGGTTCTGCACCCAGCACCCCTCGGCTGTTCACCCAAAGTCATTATAGCAAGAGTTCCCCAAAAAAAACATGGAAATGTGTTTGTCCGGCTAAGTGTTAAACGACATCTTATCATTATTTCAGGCAGCAGCATTACAGCATTATGTTTTCACAGATGAGACTTGTCTATGTTGTAATTTTGGTTCTTCGCTTGCAAGTGAAGCATGTAAAAATGATGAGATCTGAATATTTAATTGAACTTATTCAATTCATTTTAATGGAGTTAAAAAAAGGAGAAAAAGTTTGGACAAAATGAATTTGAGCACCTAAATGTTGCCGAAATTAACAGGTTCTGTAAGAACATGACAGAAGCAAAAAGATTTAACATTTTAAAACTTTCTTAAGAGCATCACAATCCAGAGTAGCATGACAAAATGAATTAATTGTCCAGTGACAGAAAATGAATCAATGACAGTTTCAATGAGTCAATGAACTCAGATATCAAATCAAAAAGATGCTTTTCTCCATTCGATGTGTTTTACATTGAATATCTTTAGGATTTGTGTGATGGGAATTTGTCATTATTTGTTTTACTAAACAGTTATTCAATTTAATTGATTTGATCAACAGTCCTAATCCACTTTAACCAAATGTAATTATCATATATATATTTAGAAATATTAATCCTTTTTCATGCTTCAAGTAGTGCTGAAAGAAGCACACCAGCCTGTAAATCTTGCTCTCGTACCAAGATTCACAATCAGTTAACAGTTGGTAAACTTAACTTTTACCAACATGTATATGGCTATTACCCCAGAACCAAAAGTTCACCCAGTTGTTAAACTAAGCTTTGTCCAAATCAACTTTTATGACATGGAAAAATAGAAATCATACTTTATGCAAGATGAGCAAATATAGGGACTTTCTTTTCTTCTCAAGTGTGATAGAGCAGTGGCAAAATAAAATATAACCTTATTTCAAGGAATCTTGAAATTAAATATTATGCAGCAAACTTTCCTCTAAAACTTTTCTTTTTAGCTGAAGCAAAAGGCCACAATTTTTGTAGAAAACAATGACCAGCAGAATTTTTTTTTTTTTTTTTTTTTGAAAAGTATCATCTCTGAAAAGTCAACCAAATGTTGTCAGCTTTAGCCTTTTTTCGAGAAAATACAGTGTAAACATCAGTGAATCAATGTTCTATTCACTGAATGGATTTGAACAAAAACAGGTGATCCAACCTAAACCATCTTTTTAGATATTATTCTTAGAAATAATCAATCAGTTGAAATCCAGAAATTCTGAGGCTTATGTGATAAATAATTACTAGCATTCTCAATAATTGAGATCCAGAGTTTACAAAACTTCTGGCTCAAAAGGCAAATCACAAGGTTATCAGTGAAGGGATTCCAGTTGTTTCAAAAAAAACAATTGGAATAATAAAAACAATTGGAATAAAAAAAACAATTGGAATTTAAAAGAAAATTTAAAAATTTTAAAAAAAAAACCCTCAAGATCTTAGTTTCTGTGGCACTCGGGTCAACATTACCTTTTGCCAGTACCCAAATTCATTTTAAAAACCTGTGTTGACCCTCACAGCCTACACAGTAAACAGCCAGAGGCAATCCACTGAAAGGTGAGATGGTGATTTTCTCGCTCAAACTCAGGCCTGAGCCCACAGCTGTGAAATATGTATGGATATTTACTTAGACAACTACCTGGTGACAGACGGGTGATGAGTTTTATACACAGAAGTTAGAAAAAACAAAACATTTTAGGAAATAATAACATTTATTAACACATAAGAAAGGTTGGGATTTGGTAAATTACATAGATTAATACATATGTAAACACTGATTTGATCCTTGTGTGAATGAAGTCACTAAAGGACTTTTTTTTTTTTTTTTNTTTTTTTTTTTTTTTTGCCATGCCATGGCCGTTATCAGCATTTGTGCACATGTGAAATATAGAGATGCAACAATGGCTATGACAAGCGGCTGTTTGTCTGAGGCTATTGTTAATGTATTAAGTAGAAGGCTGTCAAACACTGAGGCAAAATCCAGCCACTTCAGGAAGAAAAGCCAGTGGGAAAAACAGACAGGAAAGAAGACATAATGAGTAGGAAGGGAATTGAAATTTGAGTGTAAACTATTCTGTTGGTGGCAAAAGACACTGAGCAGCTACTTATTATTACAATGTGTTTCCTGGCATTGTACATATTCATACGAGTTCACTTTGACACGGTAAACAGATGGTGATGTGAAAGCGCTTTGTGGAAGGGACTGCCATGGATCTACAAGATGCCAAATCCAAACCAAAACTATTCACTTGGGCAAGTTGTGTGAGAAGGGGTGGTTTTTGAAAATGGAATGAGCAAGTGTGAGCCCGGAAACAATGTATCATAAATGTTCCAGCTATGATTTGTATTCAGTGGTGCAGCTCATTTGTAAATATATGAGTTTGCCTGTGCATCGACAGTGTTTCGGTTGGTCCAGGTCTTCACGCTGACATGAACAAATAGGCTAATGAGAATAACTGAAAGCTTTATGAATCCAGCAGGAGACAAAAGATGCAAGAGCCAAGTGTCTGATAGTGAAATACTGAATTAATGGATAATAACAGGAAAAAATATTGTTACACAGATCAGACTGTGTACAATAAGTTCATCAGCTCCACTAGATAAATTTGAAATGCAGCATTAGAAAATATTAAAGGACAGTATCTCAATATTTCAAAGCCAAATGTACAACAATGAAAGTGTTAACTAGACCAAAATACAACAAATAAAAATATATAAATGGCCTTAAGTTCAAAGAACATTTCCCTTACACATATATAATAACAAACATCAGAGGTTGACATTATGATTTTTTTTTCTCAGCTTCATTTGGCTTTACCTGTGAAACAACTTAGAGATAATATTATCTCTAAGTTGTTTCTTCTGGGATCTAACCCTGGTCCAGATCCACAACAAAACTGAATGTATTTTTCCCTTGGCCATGCTCCATCCTTTCACCAATTTTGTTAAAACTGGAAACTTTTTGAATAATCTTGTTTACTAACAAACCCCTAAATGTGTTACAGTTATGTATTTTTCAATATAATCTTCCTTCAACTTGACACTTCTGTCAATGATACTATAGGGATTCTATCCTAGCTTCATAGAAGTCTGTTTCTTGGCTGTCCAAAAGACCCTCCACAGCTGATATAATGTCATAATCTGAGCAGGTTCCAGCTAAAGCTTTTTTTTTTTTTTTTTTTNTTGGGGGGGGGGAAGAGGAGAAAATCTGAGAGGGCAAATCAGGTGAGTGTCAAGGGGGCCTCCATTCCCAGGCCTATATGCTCTAAATCAGACCAAGTCATGCGGTGATGTTTGCATGTATGCAGACTAGTTCAAGTGAACTATTTCACAAGTACTGGTCCAAGTAAATCCAACAAATGAGATCAGAATAAATAGAATGAATGTTCTATGCATAGTCTGACCTGATGGAGTAATTATATTTAATGTTCATTTGGCTACCATGAAATTTTAAATAATGTCATCCATCCATCCTTACATCCACGATTCAGTTTCAGTCACGGGTGGTGAAACCCATCCAAGAACTGATTTGTCAACAAGGATCTCCAGTCCATCACAAAGATAACACATGAACACATCCATGCCAATGGATAATTTACTGTCTCAGATCAGAGCACCACAGACCCAAGCAATCACAATCACCCGCAATACAGCATATGCAGACCTCACACAGAAACCCCAGAACCATGGCTGAGAATTAAAACCAGAACCTTCTTGCTGTGACAGTGATTACCACTGAGCAGCTGTGTTTCAAAATGTCATGGAAAATTGTACTATTTTATGGCGCATTAGTTAGCTATGATAGATGTTCTAAAGGTATGATTCCCATGTGATACAGTGCTCATTACATGGCAAAGCACAGCTATGGCGAAGGAAGCTCTTCTGGGTGGATTACAGCAAATCACTCTGATACATTTGGAAATACACTTATACATGTGTACTGTACACACATTATTATCCATTAAGTTCGGTAATGTTACAGTTTTTTAAATGGCTAAATCCATAATTGGTGGATTTAGCCATTTGGCTGGTCGTAAACACTGAATTTTCTGTTTACAAATCAAGAATGTACTTGTTTCATTATGTAGTATTGTATACAGTAATACATGTAAACAATATTATGTTTCACACTGTTAACATTTTAACATCTTCGGATGTAATTTTGGATGATACAACCAGAAAGCTACGCCAACGTTNACTGTTAACATTTTAACATCTTCGGATGTAATTTTGGATGATACAACCAGAAAGCTACGCCAACGTTAGTTGGCGTAGCTTTCACAGCTGATAGCGGCTATTAAACCGATAGCTACAGCTAATCGATCCCAGCTAATCAATTTAACAACCTTACCTCCGCTTAGTTTAGGAACCCTGCCGATTTTATTGGTAATATCTGCTGTAAGGGTTCCAAACTCCTGTTCGTAAGCTTCAAAGTCTGAAGACATTATGAATTATAAGTTTTAAACAGGTGGTTTTCTGCTTGACAGTTAGCTCAGAATAATAAAAACAAGGCTGGAATGGAGTCCACTCTTTCCTTGAGTCGCAACAAAATGTGCTCGGTACGAAACACGACCTTGCGTTTTTTTGTTTTCTTTTGCCCTGATATAGAAACTGGATTGGCTAGTGGCTGGAAAAGACCATTTGGTCAGTTCTTTTGAAGATTGTGAATACAAAAATAATTTTTACAATTCTGTAATGACTATGTGTCGGAGTCTTTGGAATAAAAGTGCCTGGGTGGTTCAGAGTAAAATATTCTGATACACCAAAAGGAAGGTTCCTGTCTGTCCACAGAAACGATGAAGGAAAAAACCAAGGAAGTGACCAGGTTAGTAATTTAAAGTGACAGTTATTTTCTTCATTCATAAAATGTATGCATATACGTGTACAAGTAAGCATTTGTTGTATTTTAAACGATGTATTATCAAACGCGTTTCTGTAATGTACTTATTTTCAAGTAGCTACAGTCAAACCCTCTACGATAGACCGAGCTAGCTTACAAATTTAGCTGCTGGTTCCTGATCTGATGATTGAATCAAAATTATCATCTAAATACGTATTCAGTACCAATATTTTACCAGAGCTGTGTAACTATTTATTAAATTAACTTGGCATTTGATTTTAATAAACAGTACTTGTTTAAAGGTGCAGTGCATTTTTTTTCTTTTGATGAATTAGCTAGCTTGGTAGCATTAAGCTAGCTAATTTGGTAGCTGTTAAAGACATGAGATGGCTTTGCATTCACTGAATTACGACCGTCGAAATACTGCCATGTATTATCCACACTGTTCTGTTTAAAGTGACAGCGCAACTTGTTAACTATTGTGTAGCCATCACTTTTTAAAGTTGTACTCACTCAAAGATGATCAGCAGTCTAGTGATAGTAATGGCCAAGGTGTGAGAAAATCGAAGAAAAATGATTACATGAGGCTGAAAGGATAAATGTGGTCACTATAAAAGAGTTGGTGTAATTATTGGTGTAGCCATAGAAAGAAGGCTCAAATTAATCACAAATTCATCAGTTTATCTTTTCAGATTTCTGATTAGTGGTATTTAAATAACATAAGCACAGTCCTGTCATATTTATCAAGGTTAACAGTAGTACAGTCAACCAGCTGCTTGATGAATGTCTCACACAGCACTGTCAGTATTTTACAGTCAAGCTTGTAGGATGTTAATTGAAGCATGTAATGTTTCTAATGTTTTTCTCTCTTAGATGGGGAATGTGAGTCGTCCACAAGGCTAGTTTGTTCCCAGAATTAACAAGAAAAGATGCTGCTCTGTACCAGGGCAAGAAACAATGGGACACAGGAAGCCCCAGTGACTCACAGCCCAGCCTGTTGCTGGGTACTCAACAGACAAGAAAAAATATGTGCATTGTTTGCACTGGAAGACAGCAGTGGAAAAAAGTAACACTCTGAAAAGCTGGATCACTATATTTTTGGAGCTCATTAGCCAAAATACTCACACATACATTGTGGTTAAAAATGAACTTCCTCTCAACCTTTGTGACATTTGAGAACCTCCATGAGGTTCGGCGATTGTGCCACTGGGGTCCAGTGATAGCCCTGTCTGTCATTGCTATATGCTCAACCATGGCGATTCTGGACTCCATTATCTGGTACTGGCCACTGGACACTACAGGAGGCAGCATAAACTTTATCATGCTCATCAACTGGACCGTCCTGATCCTATACAATTACTTCAATGCTATGTTTGTTGGACCTGGGTACATCCCTCTTGGCTGGAAACCAGTAAGAATCTCAATGGGGATAAAGGCCTATAGTAAACTTTGTCACTGGTGTCTGTTTAGATAATGTGACAAACACCCATGTCTGCAAAACTCTCATGGAAAGGTGTATTTTTAAAATAAGGAGGGAGGCCATTTTATCATAGAATGCTGCAGCAATATCTTAAATCAGATATCTGAATTATTTCTTTATCCCATAACAGGAGAATCAACAAAACAACCAATACCTTCAGTTCTGCAGAGTATGCCAAGGGCTTAAGGCCCCCAGATCCCACCACTGTCGCAAGTGTAACAGGTAGCTGCATTTATTACTATGACAGAAATCACAGTGTCATTGGACCTAAAACTTAGACTTAAGTTTTAAGTCTTAGACTTAAGTTTACTGTACTGCTTGGCGTGTGGTATTAAAGCTCAAATTATTTCCCTCATGCACTGCTATCAGATCTGTATGCAAGTTTTAAAGTGTACACTCTGCTGCAACTCCCCTAACCACTGCACATTGCATTATACATGAACCAGCAACTCCACAGAGCCATACTAGAGCAGTCTGAGTAAGCCAAGCCAAGCATAACATTCAACTGTATCTTATGTTGAGAAGTTCTACATTATGGCTGATGAACCTATGTCCTCCTGAACCAGTCAAATTCCCCATCACTCCTCTCCTCCTCTGCCTCCCATCCTCCAGGTGTGTAATGAAGATGGACCATCATTGCCCCTGGATCAATAACTGCTGCGGCCACCATAACCATGCCTACTTCACCAGCTTCCTGCTGCTGGCGCCACTCGGCTGTTCACACGCCGCCATCATCTTTATTATGACCATGTACACTCAGTTCTATGATAGGGTTAGTAGTTTTATACACAACTTTACCACTTCAAATCAGGCTGTTATTGAAAACACAGTGGATTAGTGTATTTAGGTTTGGGGGGGGGGATCAGGATTATTAACATCAAAGCCCTTTACTGTGAATAATTTCCTCTCAATGTGGCTGGTGATGTATTATGTACATGTCAAACTGTTTTGCTTTTATATACTGCAGATCTCATTTGGCTGGAGCACTGTGAAGATTGACATGAGTGCTATGCGGCGTTTCCAGCCCCTCATGCCCTTTAGTGTGCCCGCCTTTGCTGCCACACTCTTTGCCTTAGGCTTGGCACTGGGCACCACAATTGCTGTTGGGATGCTTTTCTTCATACAGGTCATCATGTCATATGATATCCATTGTTCACATTGTAGCAAAGCAAACATTGAGGTTTAGCCTTGTGAGCCTATTTGAGCCATTAAAATCCAAAGTGCATGTTCAGATGAAAATAGTGATGCGCTAATGAAGTAAATGTGGAAAAATAATAAAGTCACATTTTAACCTGTTTTGCCTTTCCAGATGAAAGTCATCCTTCGAAATAAGACCTCGATTGAGGCCTGGATCGAGGAAAAGGTCAGAATGTACTTCTAAACATACAATTCCATTGACTTATTACATATTTTGTGGCATTTTCAGATGGATATTACTTTTGGTCTTTTTTGTTTACTGTTTAATCTACACCAAGTAACCTATTATGTCAAAGCACATTTTTATTCACACCTGTTGAATTATTTGTTATCAAAAACATTACTTCCCAGTGTTTCTTCCACTAGGCCAAAGAAAGAATACAGCACTACCAAACAGGTGAAGAGTTCATCTTCCCCTATGACCTCGGCACCCGCTGGCTGAACTTCAAACAAGTTTTCACTTGGTCGGGGACACCCAAGGGTGATGGTATTGAATGGCCTGTTCATCCCAAGTGTCACCAGCACACCTTAACTGTAGGTTTACTTTGTTTGTTGAGTTACCTGATATCTACACTGCTGTGTTTGTCTGATGCTGTTCACACACTCTTATTATGTATCCTAATGTCAGTGTGTACATTACATGACAAATGATCGCTAATATGTAGAGTGCAGTGCAGAACAACTGGCCCACAAGCTACAGTTCATGTAACACAGTGAGATGAAAATCAGACATTTAGTTGAACTAAATGGACATTTAATTGTGCTATTCCTGTTTCAATAGATTGAGCAACTGAAGCAGAAAGCTGATAAACGAGTAAGAAGTGTAAGTACCTGCTGAATTTGCTGTTGATTGATGCATAGCTGAGACAAGCAAGAGCTGTTTCTGTCCGGCCTGGATTTGCGTCATTTGTTATATAATTTCCCCATATAGAACATTCACCAAAATAGTTAACTGTAGCCTTTTTATTGCTACAAAAACAACTCTAAGTAAATTGAAAATGTGGTTAGATCTTGCCATATTATCTTATATCATTTTAACAGTAATACCGTGCATATTGACAGGGTCAGTGTTACAGTGTTAATGTATGTTTTGGTCAGAGCAGTAGAATAACCAGACATTTAATTTGCCTTTGCCAGCAGGTCCAGTACCAGGCGGTGGAGGACTACAGTGGGGCTTGCTGCCCTCTCAGCAAGGGTCTCCAAACCTTTTTCAGAACCCCTTGCACCGAAGAGCCCAGAATCCCTCTCAGCAAAGGGGACACCATCCTGGCCACCCGTGGTACTAAGTGAGTTCCTATTACTACATCCTCACAGTGATCTTCATGACCTGGGTAGTTATCCTTCCAGTTGATAATTTTATTGTAATTCCATAAGGAACATATTGAAATTATTTTTGTATATATCCCTGTGAATATGCCTAATTAATGACTTTTTTTTTGTCCCCTTTTAGATGGTGGATGTACGGAGACAAAGTCTTGAGCGCAGAGCAAATGAAAGGTATAAACTAAATTAGCAGAATTTACAAATCCTTTTTTTTTTTGGAATGTATTTACTGTAAGTCTTCTATCACAGATTGGACAGCGAAAAACAGTCAGCATTGAATAACAGTGTCATGACTCTGTTTTGACTGTCAGCAGGAGAACGTGTAAGGGGATGGTTCCCACGGCAATGCGTGGAGAAGTGCCATTATGACACAGCTGCCAGTGATGCCACCAGCGAGAAGAAAGTAAATTAATGCATTTCAGTTGACTTTATATTGAGGAAGGGAGTTAAACTGAACAAAGGACCAGTAATGTTCATTTATGTTTGTAGATGTGTCTCTACAGAAAATGTCATGCCTGTCACTGAAACTTAAGGTTTGCTGAAGAAATTTGTATTATGATCACAACTTCTCAAACATTTTAATACCAACTTCAAATCTACTGAGGCAGCAGTGTTCTCTGATTTTAATTGGCACATTGCTGTCCAGATGGTTTTGCACTAACATTGCCTTTGTGAGGACTACAATGTTCCCCCAGCAGGGACTGGTCCATTGGCTTTAGTTTAACACCTCTGACTACAAGTGAAACCCAGCAAAAGTCTTAATTTTCAAGAGTTGCCACAAGATTTTAATGTGACTTAATTGTGATTAGATGATTTTTTACTTGAATCTGTTGTTTTTACTTGTGTTGATGTCCTTTTTGCTAATTATGCAATGCCTCTGCCCAGCTAACTTTTGGGCTTCATCATGCAACTCTTTTTAAAGTATGAATATAACACATGATTTCTCTTTGTTATTTTTCTAAAAAGAAATTGCTGGCCTCAAGCTATAAATTGAAAATTAAAACTTATGGTATGCAAGAGCTGTTTCGTCTCAGCCTCACTCTCCCTTACTTCAGTCTTATTTGCATCTCCAGATATTTAATAATATAAGCTTGTTATTCAAATTACATAATTTAATAAGATAATTGTTTCGTTTTGGTTACAACAGAGGAGTTTGCAAATGTTCACGACACTAATAAACACATAATATTAACGTGTAATAAAAACAGTTTCAATTTAGCTGCAGGACGACAAATCCCATAATTCACTGCGGTTTTTAGTACGTACGTCACATGGCTTTCCAAAACTTCATGCGTGAGTGACTGCCGCTAGTAGGTTTATAGTAATACAATAATACAGTATTAAATGTATATGACAGAGAATGTTGAAGATTAATGGTATGTAGTTGTGGAATTAGTACGTGGACAACGAGTCAACTACTACACTCTGTACCGCTGTAAATTTACTGGTCACAGGTAAGCTCATGCTAAATTACAAGGCCTCTACTTCAGTTTAGCATGGTCGTAAGGCGCCGTAAAGTGACATGGTAGTAAGAAATAACTACTGGTTAGTTAAATTAAGAGGAAAATCATAATTAGCTTAATCTTTAATGCAAAATCGCCATTATGATCGTGGGGAATAATTGTGACATGCTTGCTGGCTAGGTTACAGGTAACATTTTGTAGGTTTTTAGTTCACACACTTCTAGCTACGATTCTGAGTAAATTCTGTGATTTTGCATGGTATACACTGTGCGATTTGGGGCTGTCCCATACTAAAGATGACCAACGTGAAAGAATCGTGGTGATATCTCTGGTCGTGGCTCCAAAACGGTGGTCCTAATTCACACTGTGAGAGAGGTGCAAAGAGGGCAGTTGTAACGGTCTTAGGACCAAAGACAACGACAAAAATCTGACTGTCAGAAAATTCGGACGCTGCTACGCCATGTCTCCTAACCAGCCAATAGGAATGCAGCGTGAAATGACGGGCTGGTCAAAGTGACCCTGGTAGCGCAATTATGAATAAAGTTTGGAGGAAAAAAACAACAACCCAAACTGAAGAGATGGAGGAAAAACGCGTAAAACGGAATTAATGGGACTGTATCAAAGACGAGTTGTAGCATTAAAAAGCGTGTTTATACGACGTCTCCTCCAGCTGTTATCGCTCCCGTTACCGTGTCCGTAGCACAGACAGAAACAGCGGAGGAATCACAAGTTCCGGGTGAGTACCGGGTCCTCCTCTTCTGCTATGGAGTTTTTTTCAATACACAGATATCTTCTTGTTTAGCTTCATTATTTTCCACTACAGCGGCGGAGATGGATGAGGCGCGCAAATGCTGTATTTTCTTTCGACTTGTAAATGATAAATTTAACAACTTAACGAGGGAAGATAAATGTCAATCTTCGCGTCACACTACTTTTGCTTTTTGTAAGGTCACAGAGCATATCCAATACCTCGGTAATTTTTAAGGTCAAAAAGTTCGTTATTTAAAAGATCGGCCTGTGATAGAACAGGTTTTACGAGACATAGTTTATTATGGTGTCTACTTTTTTCATTGGGTCATAGTGGAGGAGGAGTTATAGTATGAACAGTGGAAAAAAAAAAAAAGATCATATAATACTGTAGAAATTAAAACACAAATACACACAGTAGCACGCTGCTGTCAAACCAGTCTTAGCGTTTTCTCTGTCAAACTAGCTTTCAGTTATAAAACACAAAATAGAGTGCGCCCTGATTGTGAACTTTACGGTAATTGCATTGAAACGATTAAAAGTTGTGATGGTAGCGCCTACAGAAAATATTTATTGGGGGACCACACCAAAAGAGCTACAGCCAGAGGAATATCAGTCTACACAGGTTAATAAATAAGGTAAGGACGTTAATTGATAGTATAAATGTTTCGTTTTGGTTACAAACAGAGGAGTTTGACAATGTTCATGACACTAATAAATAGATAATATTAAACAAACATTTCAGTACCAAGTTGAAATCTTCTGAGGCAGCAGTGTTACAAATTTCGTACCCTTTAATTCTTTGACTGATCTTATGTTAATATCAGATTATGATATTCACACATTAGCAACACCAGGCTACAAAATTAAAGACTGTGCAGCTTTCACAAAACATAACTTTAATGAAATAAAAGTAAAGCAACAGAGAAGACCACATCCAGATTTCAGCGTAAAGGACTGGAGTAATTTAGTTTCTGTTGATTATGCAAATAGCTGTTTTCCACCCTCATTTTTAATGCCCTTTCACATACATTTTTTCAATATTTTTTGATGATTGATTTTTATTTGCGTCATGCAGACAGATCATGCAGCCCACGTGGGTTTATAAGACACTGAATACATTGTTGCAGCAGTGAAACAAAATTTGTCTTGAATATTCAGTGAAGGAATTAGAATTGTGCCAAAAGGCGACAACTCTACAGCATGAACAGAGTATATGGTCTCCCCACCCAAGCTTTATACAGAAATAAGTAGTTGAGGTAAGTTTCAGATGTCCAACAATAGTAGTCATATTTGTTAACTTATTCTGCAAAAATGATTTCATTTAGAAAAATACAGATTTTCACTGCAGTGGCACAATAGCTAAGTCTTCCTGTCATAAATGTCAGCAGTCACACAGAGCATTACAGAGTTGAACTGGAAAATGGAAAATGAAGAGGATGGAAGCAAGGAAATCTATTTAAAAAGGATGATGCTGGAGAGTAAGCATTTAATTGTCACCAGTTCATCTCGTGGATGAATACTGGGTCTTGAATGACACTGCAAGGGAATGCCACATCAAGTAGAGTCACAAGATTATAGCATAAAACAAAACGCCTTGTAGAGTCACAAGTATGGTATTGTCTGCTAATAATTATTGTTAGCTAGCTTATCAGTAACCATTCTGGCTCTCTGTTTCTCTCCATCCAGTGTTTTCCCATCCCCCAACAGCAGTTTCTCGGAGACTGATTCTACTGTGACATCAATCCTCTAACATGTCCATGTTCAGCACAGGAATCCTTGTGCTGACTTCTCCTCTGCACACTCTCCCATTGCGGATTAATCCAGTGCTCAGATCAGCTGCCCAGCTAGTAGAGCGGACACTGTACGTCCACTTTCAACCTGGGCTAAACCTGGGGAATGGGAGCCAGCCTCGGCCCATGTTCATTCCACCAGTAGTGGACCTGTCCAATCTCATAACCCGCCTTTACAGCAATGCAGCTGATGTATGCAGCCACTTGGATGTTCGTGTGTTGCTGACCAATGTCCGCGGTCAGTTGGCTGCCTCTACAGGGGCCACGATTTCAGGCTCCCCTTTCCCAACCCCACAACATCTTTCCCATTCCCCAGAGATAGTTCTAACAGACTTTCCCATACAGGACCCAGGCCAGTCCCATCTGGTTACCCAATGTCTGCAGAGGTACACTGGTCACTGCTACGTCTGCAGCCCCCACCTGGCCTCAGTGCTGCTTCACCCACAGCTGGTGAAGCTGCAGGAGAAACTGGAAGGGAAAGAGGAAAATGAGTCTGAAAAAGAGGCACAACCTTTGGTGACTTTCAATGACGTGGTGGTAGGGGGGACATTTGATCGGCTCCACGGAGCCCACAAGACACTACTCAACATCTGTTGCCTGCTAGCCAATAGGAGGTTCCTTATTGGTGTGTGTGACCAAGAAATGCTGAAAAGTGAGTATGTGTGAGGATGAAAAATGGCTGTTTAATTGGGCGTTGAAGGGAAGAGATAAAAGGAGCATGGACACATATTGAACATTTACTTATTAGTCTTGAAAATATGCTAGATATCAGATTTGACAAGATGTTGGGGAATCATTTGGGTATTGTTATGTTGTTATATTTATGAATTTTGAATTGTTGGTGTAATGGTGGTGCTACGATATTTATTTTTGTAAGTTGTGCAAAAAAATAATTTTTAACTTTTACATGTGTAAAATTGTAAAGCTGTACCCTTTACAAAACAAGATTCTAATTTAAATTCAATTATTTTTTTTAGATATAATCACACATACATGATTCATATTGAGAGTCACAATGAAATTAGTTATTAGTACAAGGACAAAAGGACCGCAGAAATGAACCTTCAGTATTGGTATTCAGGTATGTGCATGCAAGTAACATGGCATGCAAAATTTAGCTCTGGAGGGAGTTTTATTTAGGGAGCAGCTGTACACAGGAGAAGTGCACCATGTGAAAGTTCTTCTGAAAAGTGTCACACTATAAAATGATGATGTGTGAAAACAACAAATCACCCAGCACCTCTGACATCCTTTTCTTCCCTGTCTCAGAAAAGGTGCTGAAAGAACTCATTGAGCCCTATTCTCTGCGGGTCCAGAGACTACAGGAGTTCTTGCAAGACATCAAACCCTCACTGCAGGTGGAGATCGTGCCTCTCGGGGACCCCTTTGGTGAATCTGTGGTTGACCCCCTGCTGCAATGCATTGTGGTTAGCGAGGAAACCAGGAGGGGAGGTGAAGCTGTCAACAAGAAACGTATTGAAAATGTATGTCAGGGAAACATGATAGTTTTGTTTTATTATTTGAAATAAAATGTCAAGTCATAAATCAAACCAAATTTCTCTTTGATTAAATGTGAATAAAGAATGGTAGATTTCAAATATTTTGAAAAAAGTGGAAGGGTACCAATACATTTGGCCATAACTCCTAACTCATCTTTCATGAGAGTCACTGAGCTTTATTTTTAAGGTCCAGGCAGACATCTTTAAACTTGCTTTTTGTATCAGAAAGCAAGTTTAAGTTGTGCCGTTGATCCTTGGGTGCGCGTTATGTATCTGATAACTTTCATTGTCTGCTCCCTGAACCAGGGTCTTCAAACTCTCGTGCTCCACGAGATTCAGCTGCTAAAAGATGCCCACCATACAGAGATAGAGGAGGAGAAAATCAGCTCCTCCAGCCTACGCTCTCGACTCCTTGGAACCTTGCTCAAACCCCTTAAAGTAAGCTCCTCAAGACTGTTTGCATTGTGATAATGGATTTTAAGGCAGGATAAAGGGCATCAGTAGTAATAGTAGTGGAAGCAACTGATGAGACATTTTAAACAGTAAGACCAGTTTGAACTGTAATAATAAAATATTGAATTACCATACATGCTGTACCTTCCTGGAGGTTAATTTTGCATCATGATACACCCACATGTCATATTTATGCGTCATATTATCATAGGTTAGGTTGCAAGTTGATGAAAAGTACTGCCTAAATGGTTGCAACAAAGCACATCAGCATCAAAAATAGATTGTCATGCCCATGCAATAATTGTAGTTTTAACATTTTAAGAATTACAGCACAAGCTGCACTCAAAAGTCAAAGTAGTATAGGTCAGATAGTGCTCTGAAGTACATCCAGATTACCCAAGGTCAAGCAATCTTTGGGAACCTTAATGTTTAACTGTTCTGAGGAATCATCCTTTGCTAGGTAAAAAAGTAACAGCATTGTTTGCCATCTGATGCCAAAGTTCAACCTCTTTAAGTGTCAAAATAATTACTGACTGAAGAGAACAAAGCTTGATTTATTTAGGAAAAACACAGACAACATATGTCAAAAAATCTGTGTAATGCCTACATATACTTTTTGTAATACTTTATTACAATATATAATTATATACTTTATTACTTTATTGCAATTTGAAGGAGTTGTCAGATAATTACAAGACCCAGCTCAGCATTATTGTAAGTTCTAAACAGTACTGAGTGACTGCAGAGGATTAATGTGTGTGACTTTCAGTCTAACAGGATAGAGTATCTTTGAATCATCCTGACTGCTCCAGAAGCTGTTTGTACTTCTTTGCCATTGCCATTGTAGCCACCGCTAATCCTTTGTTTCTTGGTATTTTCCTCTGTAATTCCATGTTATCTGTTTAATATTCTTTCATTTGAAATTGTCAAATGAATTTAATAATTTTTTTTATATCCTGATTTGGTATCTCCTGTTTGTCCTGAGCTAGGACACGTCACATCTCCCTCCACTTCCATACGTGATTGGCTTGACAGGGGGCAGCGGCAGTGGAAAGAGTTCGATCTCCAGGCGCCTGGAGGGCCTGGGTGCTGTTTGGATTGATAGCGATAAGCTGGGCCATGAGACGTACCAGCAGGGTACAGCAGCCTACTACCGAGTGATTGAGGAATTTGGGTCAGGTGAGGAAACATATATAATCGATGGGGGCTATAGTAGTTCCAGATCATTTATCTGTTTATGATATCTCAATAACAACCGATTTTCAATACAGAGATAGTGATGCACCATTACATTGTTTTCATTGTGATGAGAGCTGACAGGATGGTTTGATGTATGGTCTTTTGATGAATTTTGGATGAATGTGAGAAACTTTTTGCAGTGTCTCTGAGCATTATAGCTCATGCATTGCAATATATTGTTTTTATCTCTTAGATATTGTCAATGAAGATAAAACCATCAACAGGAGTGCATTAGGAAGGAAAGTTTTTGGAAACCAGGTACTATGTCAAATATACATAATGTTTAAGCACATTATGACTTCACAAATGTGTGGTGGAATTATCTTAGCAATTAATTTAAAATATTTTATGCAGGAACAGTTAAAAGCCCTAACAGACATTGTATGGCCTGAGATTGCACTACTGGTCAAGGACAGAATCAGCCAAGCCAGAGCAGAAGGTAAGGACCTGCACTTGCTATTTATTAGTAGTATAAAACTGGTAATTGTCAAAAATCCCTAGTTTTCCTCCTCCCTCTCTCAAAAAACCAAGCAAACATGAGAGGTTTAATCTTTAGTTAGCGTTTGCAAACTAAGACCAACTCCTGTCATGGCTCATGCTTTCAAACTAATATAACACAGAATTTCCAGACTATCTTCTTAGCCTTGTTTTGTTTTATACGAGCATGTGGGAGACCACCTCACTGATCATGTGATGCTTTGCCCTTTCCAGGCAAACAAGTTTGTGTGGTGGATGCAGCAGTTCTACTGGAGGCGGGCTGGACCGACATGGTCCATGAGGTCTGGGTCACAATCATCCCTGAGGAGGAGGTAATATGTGCCTGTCCTTCAGGTCGTAATGAGACAGCACTGAGGCAGTTCAGTTTGACATATTCCAACAATGAATCATTATTTGCCATTGAAGCTTAAAGTTTTACTGTGTACATTTTCCACTGCAAAATATTTTTCATTATTCATATTGCAGTTTAAAAAATGACAGTCCATATGTACTCACATCATTAATCATCAAAGCCTAAATCTCCACCTGACTCTTCTAGGCGGCATCAAGGATAACAGAACGGGATGGTGTTAGCACAGAAGAAGCCTTGCGTAGGCTGCGCAGCCAGTGGTCCAACGCCAGGAGAGTAGAGCAAGCTAACGTTGTCCTCAGCACACTGTTGGAGCCGGAGGTCACTCAGAAACAGGTTAGACACACACACACACACACACACACCCCATCACCATCCCATCAACATGAGCTTCACAAATGCATTACATGTTTGAATTTGTTTCTGTAAAATCACAAAAAGCTATTCCTGTATGATATCCTGTTGCAATAATTGCTCTTCGTCTTTGGTGTTGAAGGTAATAAAGGCTTGGGAACTTCTCCAGAAGAGAATTCAAAACAGAGAAGTACCAGCCTGCCATCCTGGACCAGCCTAGGAACCTGTGTGGGTCAGCACACACACTCAGCGATCCACACATGCAGAATAAGCTTGTGTCAGGCTCACAGACATTTATGCACAAATGGCTGATCCAGATAAGGAAAAGTTGCCTTAGAAGTGGGAGATGGTTGCGGATCCAACAAGGCCCCCTCACTTCTTTGACCCAGACTCAGTGCCTGATTTATTTTTCACAGATTTTTTTTTTTAAGTCACAGTTTTATTTTTAAGTGTTTAATTAAAAGATGGAGGGTGGAAGTGGAGAAAGGACCTGCAGAATAACTTTGCATTTTTTAGGAAGCAATCTGATCTCCTTTTTGGGGATCAAAAAACTGTATCCTATCCTAATGAAATGTAGTTTTTGGGTTTCATCAAATGATTTTTTCCCCCGAATGAGATGTCTTTGTTGTGGACAATTTAGTCAAAACAACAGTATTGACAAAAAAAAAAAAAAAAAACTATACTACATAATTTGAAAAACTAAACTTTCTTGTAAAGATCAATTGTAACAAATATGAACTTGAAGCATGAAATTAAATATCTTTGAGGTTTCTAGGTTTGTGGAATAACATCTTTAACTTGCTATCATCTAATCTTCATCAAATGCAAGAGCTTAAAGATAACCACAAAAAGTACACTAATATCTAGCAATAGTAGTTCAAGACAACGAGAGTCTTGAAGACATTTCATATTAAATATTTTAAGACAAGCAGCAGTGGAGTAGAAAACAAGGGCTTATTGTTTTTGGTTAATGATAAATTTCAGGTTTACATGACTCTGAATAAAGTACTATCATAAATCATTATAGATATACTATCAATATTAGAAAAGAATAGAATAACCTTTATTGTCATTTATACCCAGGTACAACGAAATTTCACATGGCAGATCATAAAAATTTACACATTTAGAGGGTAAATATATATAAATAAATCAAATAGGTAAATTCTGAATTGCACAAGTGCACAGTTTTCATTGTAAAATTCAGACTTTAAATGTGCAAAATGTACAATTTTTAGCTGATGGGTTTTGTGAATGGTTTTGTGAACCTTGTAGTCATAATCACATTATGTTTCCCTATTTTGCTGTAACAAAACCTTGTGCATTAGCAGGTGGAAATGTGTCCCACAAAAGTATAAACTCATAAGTGCACTAGTAAAACTGGTGATTTGTGAAACAAAGGACTCTGTGTATGTGTCCAAACTTTATTAATCCCTTGATGATAAACCACAACACCATTTGCCTTGAAATAAAACCAAAGGAGGCATTTGTGTTGCAGTGACACTCTTTGAGTTTACATCAAAAACCATCCAAATGAAAGAATCATAAGTTGTTGGTGAATCCCTCCTCACTTTCCTTCACATCTCTACAGTCAGTTTGGCAGAGCAAAGCGCTTTGCCCAGCTTATTGATGGCTCTGCACACGTAAACCCCAGAGTCTGAAGATTCCAAGTCAGCCAGAACCAGAGAACAGAGCCCATCATGATTCTGCTCCATGCTCACTCTGGATGACTTCACCATCAGCTTCTCATTCTGAAGCCACTCCACCTGCGGCTCTGGGTAACCTAGGATTGGCACAATAAGATATTGCTTCATAAATCGAACATATTAAATCAAATTGATCAACTTTGTGCTTGCGTAACTTGTATGGTACAAAATATGTTATAAAAATTAATACAGTCCTATTTAGTAATACACCTGGATCATTTCCTGTGGAAAACAGTAAAAACGAGCATAGTTAATGAAATGCATTAAAGTTGAGACTCTACCATAGATAAGGCATGTTAGCCGAGCAGTCGCTCCTTTAGAAAGCGTGGTGTCCCTGAGTGTCTGCTGGAAACGAGGTTCACTCTGAAGTTGCTTATCCAGGGAAAATATAGCCTCTTCTGCCTCTGGGCTCCAGCTTGGCTCTGTATGAGAGAATGGATGGTTATGAACGAAAGGACAATAGGGACTATAAGGACAATAGGGAGTGATCAAAAGTGCAAACTTGAACAGGCAATCTGAAATGGTGAGGCATTTGCCATATGTGGCTCATGGACATAGGAGGGCATTGTCATTGTGTCTTTATCTTTCTTACCCTCTGTTGGGCCGCCAGGAGAGGCTGGTCTGTTGGAGAGATGAGCCATTCGGTTTAGGGCCAAAACAGCCTTGCCAGTTTTCTGGAAGATTAAAGGATAAATACCAAATACCACAGTATGACAAACCACCCAACCAAGCCTCAGTTCTATATAGGACAATGTTTGAAGGTCATCATAAGGAAACTCTGATAAGAACGTCGTGTATCTGTGAAGTACTAGGCCAATAGTACTGACTCTTTCCCTAACAATATAAGTCTAATTTAACAAGGTGACTATTTCCAGACCTTCTGGATGGATTGTAGCCTAACAACCAGAGACTATCAATGAATGGCCTTGATTAAAAATTAGATAGGCTAGTGCAGAATTTTTAATAGTTGAGACATCACTGTCACCCTCCACTTGCGCTTGGCCAAAAAGCGTTTCATCTTTTCCTTATTGAGGGACTTGGTGGATCTGCAGATCAGAGGGGTGAAGGAAGCCATCCATCGGTGTGCCAGTGCCTCATCACATGACAGCCTGCATCTAGAGCACAAGTGGATAGGAAATGGAAACAAAAGTTGCTGACAAATGCTGACACCATCTTTAACATCCTAATTCTCATACACTATGATGCAGACATAGACCCCATCCCTCGCTTTCTCACATTCATTTCATTCATTTGCAGACTTTCATCTCAAGGGACCTGAACATGAAATCCTCTGAATGAATCATATAATATCTATACCTGGGCGGTGTGTGTACAGATTGCACCTAACGAACAAGTAACCACAGTGAGAGTTTAGCTGAGTAGCTCAGTTAAGCATAAAATTCCCAAAACACTATTGTCTTAAAGCATGTGTCATTAAATAAAATTTTAAAAAACAGCAAGCCAACCTCCGGTCTTTCTTCAGCAGGGAACTGATGAAGTCCTTCGCATCATCTGAGATGTCCTCAAAACTTTCTTCATCAAACTCATAGCGGGCAGCAGTTATAAGGGCAAAGGTCTCCATGTCACTGTTTCCCTGGAAGGGTGATTCTCCACTGAGCCTGGGACACAAAGTCAGCAGTAACAACTTAAATGCTATTGAGCACCACCACTTCTACCTTAAAAAAGAAACAGTGTGACTTTCATAGTATTGTCATACACCTGTCAAATCCATAATGGTTGTTTACAGTATAAATGACAGTAATCTTAGGCTGGATTTACTGGGTATAAGTTCTGGCATAGATTCAGACATCAACCACCTGAAATGCTAACACTAATGATGAATATTTACATAGACCCCATTGGGATTAATAACACTGTCAATATTTAAAACCAGTACCAATTTTAAAACAACATATAGCTTTCAAAAAGGCATTATTATCAGTTTTAATTATTCTTTATAGAATCATGAAAATTAATCCCTTGATGTCACTGCTACAGCTGGGTGTGGTTGACACCAACCATGTCAGAAGAAATGTAATTGAGAGGACTATGTAGTAATACCACAACACCAACAGATGGCGTCAATGTACTTTTTAGAGTCATTGAGAAGGGTTATGTATTTGTATATCATCATAATTTTATCACTGAATTAGTCCAGGGGTTCCCAAAAGCCAGTAATCTATTCATATTACTTCTGGTCTCTTTAAAAAGTATTAAAAAGAACAAATATAGGACATTCATATCAGATTTGCATATAAATCTAAGGAAAATTTTGAATGGCCTTTTACATTTGTTGTTTCCATTTATAAGGTATTCCCAAAGGTAATCCTCTATATTTGCTCAATTATCATAAATAAGAATACAGGTCTTTTTCCTAAAAGAAATGTGTAACTGTGGAAGCATTGGAATGTTGGTTTCACTCACAAGATGAAACAGATTACTCCAATGCTCCACATGTCCGTCTCCAGGCCCACAGACTCATAGTTTACCACCTCAGGAGCCACAAATTCTGGAGTCCCGTGCATCACCATCAAGGGTTTATCATCCTCTAAAGTACAGGACAAGAGAAAGAGACAAATTGATTTTAAATAAGTCACCACAAAGTTATTTTGTCTTTATCCGTTTGTATTGATCTATTTAAAGTCATGTTTAATAGATCCTAGAACTGCAGTGTCACCAAAGTTTTCCATCTGAAATAGCTTTGCGAGCTTTGCTTTGCCCAGTTAAGGTGGTAATTGTATGGAGGAGGCTGATGCTATCCTTGATTACAATTAGCAAGTTTTAAAATAAGTAATTCTCTAACAAACTGTGTTGTCAGATTAAATATATCGATAGTAAAACCATATTGACAGATTGTATGTTTGTATCAGATAAACATGAGTCATTACATAAGCTCAGGATTTTATATAGCCATAAATCCAGAATTTTTATGCATTTACATGGACCATACATAAAACATTTCATTCTACAAGCTGTATGCGCAAGTCTGCACAAGCTGATGACATCAACTGTGACAAACAACAATGCCTGCCAACCCCTTAAGGCCTGTTTGTAATCACACAGGCCTTAAAAGAAACCACGGCTTTTCCTCCTTTAAAAGATTCTCAAAAATAAAACCGGACATGTCATTCAGAGTCCCATGTGAGCAACTGCAAACACAATTTAAAAAATCTGCTTTCAACTGCGATAAGTTTCTTTGACAAATAGTCCCTTTCATTTTCTGTCAGTATCCAATTACCATATAAGGACATGAGCTCGCTGTGAGTCCATTCGAAGACTGCCTCCATGAAGAAAAAAAAAAAAAAAAAAAAAAAAAAANAAAAAATCACAAAACAAACTCAAACTCACCCACTTTACTAGCCAAGCCAAAGTCAATGATCTTGATCCTTGTGCCGGTGCTATCCACACAAACAATGTTCTCTGGCTTGAGGTCCAGGTGGACGATGTTCTGCTGGTGAACATACTGCATGCCCTCCAGGATCTGTTTCATGTAGCGGGCACTAGTGGGCTCTGTGTGCTCAAAGTTCTCATCCACGATACGTTCAAAGAGTTCCCCACCGGCAATACTAGAGAGACATAACCCAGTTCAAGTCCATCTCTCAAAAATAACACTGAACTGTGTAGCCCTAATAATCAGTCTGTCCAGTGGCAATCAATGACCTAAAAACAGGATTAGAAATGTTTGTAGTTTTATCATCACTTCGTCACTTTATTTGCCAATGATGATCTCATGCAAGTTGTATCCAAATGTTGTGGTGTGAAATGATTTTACTTTTCACTATTTGGCTTCAGGCTTCAGCTTACATAAGAAATCAAGTCCTCAATTCTGTAGTTTTCAGAAATGTTTTCCTTTATCTCTAGTCAGCAAAAACCACTACAAATTTTCTAGAAAGTACCAATAACACCATTAAAAAGTACTTGTTATCACCAAGCATCAATCTAGTAACACCACAGCAACCACTAGTATCACCTAACAACGTAATCATGTGACAGAACTGACATCAGAGCTGATCAATGCTACTTATTACTGGATTTCAGTTGGCTGAAGATATTTTCTGTCCCTGTCTGAGTCCTGAGTAAAACCAAAATGCACCATTTAAGCAGAATGTTAAACTTTCATTTACTCACTACTCCATGACCATGACCATCTCTGAGCGTGTCTCATAGGCAGCCAGACACTGGACCAGTTTTGGGTGGTGAAGACAGTTCATCAGCTCGATCTCCTTGCGTGCTGCCAGCCTCTCCTTGGAGGTCCGGCCTCGGTAGAACTTCCCTGCACACACGTGGCCTGTTTCTTTGTGGGACAGCCGGTACACCTGGCCAAACTTCCCACTGGAACAAATATGGAACATCAGAATTATATTATTATTTATATACATTAGATGGGCATCTCAATTTTATATGAGCCCTTAATCCCAAGAAAACTTACTAAATTGGAGTGAAAATCCCATTTCAGTATTTCTCATCAACTTTTCCCTTTATGCTATAATATCAACAACTAGCCTAACTCTTGATTACAGTATGTACACAAAGGAAAAACCATAGGGTAAACTCTACAGTGAAAGTGAAGCAAAGTTCTGGTAGATTCTTATTTAAACACAGAGTCTGTGCTTACCCTCCCAGCCTCTCATGCACATTGTAGTGGTCCTTGACCTTGTGTGTGGTGTCAGTGGTCACTGTGATGTACGACTGAGGAACTTCCTCCCACTTTTCTATTAAAAAAAAAAAACACACACAAACAATACATATAGCTGACAAATAAGCACATTCCTTATGACATCTTAAGAAAAATGAGAAGTAAAAAAATAACAGTTTTGGAAATCCAATATCAACTAACTTGTAGCTTCCATCTTGACACAGACAGACTCCCGGCTTGGTTCGCTGACACCTGCAGAGTTGTAGGCTCTGACCCTGAAGCGGTACTGCCCCTGGGGCTCCAGGCCTGAACAAACCTGATAGGATGTGTTTTTACAGCAATCCGTTACTTTAGTCCAGCTCTCAGAGTTGCTGACGCCCTCCTCTCTGACCTCTACAATATAGCCCAACACAGCCGTGCCCCCGTCATAGCAGGGACCAGTCCAAGACAGGACCAGGGACTTCCTGGACAGCTTGGAGACAACAGGATGGGATGCTGGAGGGTGAGGTTGGTCTGAGGAGAAATTCAGGAATCAAAGGTTTGGTCATTTCTCTCCATCAATATACCTGCCTGGGTATGAATTTGTTTACATTATTACCTTTTTATTCAGAATGTATTCTGTGAAACGAGCTATAGAAGAAGAAATGTGACTGAAAGTTAACTTCCCTGTGTCCAGGTAATATCTGAGCATTTAGGGGATAACAGATACTATTACTGCATCTCTTTGAATAAAACACACAGGAGGAGCTAAAGCACAATAGCATGTATACACCAAAGTAAGTCTCACCTATGATGCTGAGGGAAACTGTGTGCTGGGCAGAGCCTCTTTGGTTTCGTACTACGATAGTGTATGAGCCTGTATCGTCTGGACACGCCTGAGAGATCTCCACACAGCTTTGTGTCTCACTGCTGCTGAGAGACATCCGTGGACCTTCCACTATTGCCTGCAGGAAAAGAAGGGAGGAACTCTGCAACAAAGGGTTCATAGTCTGATGTCTGTAATGGATCAGACTATTATCATGCTTCTATGTGTCTTACCTTGTCTCTGTTGTAAATCCAGCAGCAGGCCACAGGGGTAGAGCTGCTCCTGAACTCACAGCTCAGCAAGGCCTGCTCTCCTACCCGAACCTCCACATGTTCTGGTGGGTCCAGAAACTCCACGACAGGTTCTGAGGAAAAGCAGAGACAGAATCTTAAAGATTTTTACTTAATTTACTGGTTTACAGGCTATGGTGTCTTTCAGTCACCTGTGTTTGTGGAGACTTTTCTTTGAGAGCTGATATCTGTGGAGAAGTAGGCGGACTTACATGTGTGCTCCAGGTTAGGCAGATTTAAAAAGGACTGGACCAATCATATGCAAGGGATCATGCAGTTGCAGTACCAAATAGAATGTGCAATCACAGACAGCTGGGATCTGTCTCATGATGCACCATTACTAGATTAGCGGGTCAATACTTTATACTTGAATCTATAGTCCAGCAAAGTCATTCTGATTATTTATGAAAGAAGTTCCTGCACTTTGAATATTATTGCATGTAATGAGATAGAATATATTTCAAGTAGTAGCGTAAAGAAACAGGCAGGGAGGAGGGAGTGTTTATGAGTGTCTAACAACAAAAAGTTATTTTAGGATGCCAAACAGAAGTCGATAATGTACCTTTCTCTTTTTCATCACTGTGTTGGCTTGTGCCTTTAGAAGCATGGCACAGCTGAGTGTTGTCAGATGAAACATCCTTGGATTTGACCTTCTTGACCATGTTTCCCTTTGTTTCTTTTCCTTTCCCAAACAATAGGGTGAAAAATATTTTGGTAATTCAGTGTACATCAATAAATGCAGTCTGATAAATTTATCAAGAAATTATATTGCACTTGATATTTGCAAGGAGAGTTTTTATTCCTGTTTTACCTGTAATCTGCAACACAGCACTGCTTGACTGTTTTCCAGCAGTGTTTTCAGCTATGCAGGTATAAATTCCAGCATCTCCTTCTGAACACTGACTCAAAGCCAGACTGGTAACTCCATTCTGGAAGGAAGTCTTTCTGGGGTGCAACCTGTCACCTAAATGGTAAGAAATATAGACACATACTTATATTTCATGTTAAAGGCATTTCCACTTGCTTATAATGGAAAGCAGTAAGATATTTTAACAAAAGGGAGGCATGGTAATCATTCACTGACCATTGTGTAACCAGGAAACGCTTAGAGGCTGACTTCCTGTGATAACACCTTGAAATGTAGCATCACTTCCTTCACAGACTGCACAGTCCCGGAGAGGTTCTTTGAAATGAGGAGCCTCCAGGGTCTGGATGGGTGTCTGTTTGGCATCTTAAGAGGGGCAATAGGAGGTTAGGAAGCACAACAAAAACCTGTGGACTGAGTGGGGGATGCTGGTTATCTATGGCTCCAGACAGAGAGGCAATAAGCTGTCCATTAATTGTGCTGCACAACCTGCTATATCCACTAACACAGTTATAAGTGCAAGTGCAAGGAACTTAGCAAGGTTTTCAACAGATTTTCACACTGCATGTGTTTTTGCACATATATTTTGGTGCTGGAAAGGGGTGGGGGTGGGGGGGTTCCACAGTGGATGGTTGAATGAATGTCTGCTATGTGTGGTATGTATACTAATGAGTGTAAATGCCATCACAAGCCATAATAACCTTCAAATGATCTTGTTTTTTTTTATAGTATTGCATCCTTATTAATATTTTAACAAATAGTAAAAAAGTCTTAGGGGAGCAAATATCATCAGTTGAACAGATTCCGGTATTTCTGGTTTTAACGGCTCTTTGCTCATGCAAAATGTTCAAGTAAAAGCAGATCGAAATTGAACCATGTAACGCCTGTGGGGACCGAGGTCCAAAATGAGGTAAAACTGTGGCAAATGTCATGAATAAATTCTGATTTTTGTGATATTAAACAATTAATCCAATAATCCTTTACAGAATATATACCAATCTGGTTTATAAACATGCTGTATTAGTTTGTAACTTTTCAACAGTTCCCAGCCTTTACCTGGTGAAGATGAGATTCCCAGTTTCTTGTTTCTCGTTACCATGACGTTACTGGTATCCAGTCCATGCTCTTTGTGTTTTTGGGCAGACCAAGGCCTGCTCAGTTTAAGATTCACCCGAAAAGTGGACACAAAAGTCTTTGGCTTCCAACCATCCTTGTCCATCTTTGGGCTGAGCTGATGACTATGCAACGCTGAGTGTAAACAGTCACTGATCATTCACACCTTCTCCTCCTCTCTTGGTTATATGTTTTACTCTAGATGTACATACTACTCTAATGTCTTTCATAATCCCCCGTCCCTATTCACACATACTCTAAACTGCTCTAAATCTAAATCTACCTCTGCAACTGCTACTCTCTCTCTCTCTCTCTCTCTCTCTCTCTCTCTCTCTCTCTCTCTCTCAACCCCACAGCACACAGGAAAGAGCTGGTTTTGTCGGAAGGCCAATTAAAAACACAGATGTCCAGCCCCCACCACCCCTCTGAGCTGAGAACAGAGAGAGAGAGAGAGAGAGAGAGAGAGAGAGAGAGAGAGAACAAAAAATATGTGTGACAGACAACAAAGGAGAGATAACAGGAAACATGCAGGAGAACCAAAACATGTGAGATGGCCATTAACAGAGGCCAATAACTGAGATAGACAATGAAAAAAGGAATAAAAACTTAAAAGAAGTATGAAAACTTATTTTACCTGATGGCACTTTTCATAAAGGCTTCTTCTTCTCTCATTAAATAATCATGTTTGCCCACTGCCAACTTCTTTTTGATATTTTCTCCCCTGTGAACACAACAACATGAAGCCAGTCTCCCACTCTGCAGGCTGAACACACCGCCAGACACGGCAGGAATGAAGAACAGCCAGTAGGATGGCTTTCCCTGCGCATTTGCATCTGCTTATGAGAACAAATAAAAAAAACTCCCGAAGCGAGACGTTGAATTTGTTGATTGCCTGGTGGGAGCTTATTTTAGATCACTGTGGATCACTGTGACCGTGTGACAACAAAAAGTAACCACAGCACCTGTAAATGAGATGTCTTTAATTCTATTTGAATGGGGATTGCATGGCTGCTCTTTGGGTGTGTCTCCAAAGTGCTCTGATGATTGTTCTCTACTGACTGGTTTTCTCTTGTCCATATGCAAAGCCTGTGACACTGTCATTAAACATACTTTGAGAAAGTATTGATTTCTTTTTGTTGTTTCGCATAAAATATGAACTCAAAATTCTGAATATCAGATGCTTTTATGAAAGATTAGTTATAAAAAGAGTTTCCCAGACATTCTTGTGTACCTATTATGGTTGCATAACAGTTTTTTTCTAAATTAACATATTACCATTACAATAGTGGCCAATGGGAGAATGTCAGCTGACAGGGCTTGGTATGCTTAACTAGTACCATATGGTGAGAGGCCCTAATTTACTTTAGAGTGCAAACATGTCCCCCCAGTGCTAAAAGCATGATGACTGATGACCCAGACTAAAGTTGAAATGTTTCCTGCAGGACAGACACATTATACTTATTTCTAATTTCAGGTATGAAGTAAAGTCATACCAATTAGCTTAACACTCATTTTGTTAAGAGACATTTTACTTGGTAACACATGGTTTTGCTATTATGAACACAAACTTTGCCAAGCAAACAATTTACAGAGGCGTGGTTCAAGAAATAAACACGTCTGAGTGTATTTGCTGAATTTCCTATTGCCAAACTTGGGAGCAACTCATTGCTGTACTGGAGATTCCATGAACTGATGATTCATCAGCTATAAAGTTATTATGGGAAACAACAAAAACATGTGAAAAACATGACTGAGCTTCAACACACTCACACTCACTTTTTTTTTAACCTTATGTGGTTCTTTCCATTGTACAATAACATCATTAATGAACACAGAGCTTCCAGTTTAATAGCTCATAGCCTGCCTTTTCCCTGCACAATTACCCTTATCACAAGACAATCATGCAAGGTTTTGACCAAGTTTTTTGGAATTCCAAACAGGAAAAGCAAAGACCGGGAAGGACAATGTTCTCTCTCTCTCTCTCCATGATTGAAAATTCCAACTATGAAAATTGTTTACATCCTGTTCCCATGAAATCCTTCACATCCAGACTCAAGATGTGCGTGACTTGTCCCTTGCATGTAAAAGTCCAGTAATGTACCAAACAGGAGTGATGAAAACCCAAAGGTTTGGGAAGAAGCTTGTGGCTAAAAGATAGTTATTTGATTTTATAAACGAATGTTGTCTTTCGATAGCTCTCAGTGTGCAACAGGAAATGATGTGGCCCTTCAGCTCACAGGCCATGTGTGTGTTTGTGTGTGAGAGCATCTGTTTGCAGTAAATCTTGCCAGGATAAATACATTTTAAATGTCCAGTGGAGCCCTCCTGTGGTTGTGCTCCTCATGCTGCCGAAGAGAAAAACTGTGTTGTTGGTCACATATGGAGGATTGAAATCTGTCAAAGATCTCCATTAAATGGTAAAACTGTGTAAGCGAAAAAAATAAACTATAATATACAGAGCGTGAGGACGTAAGACTCAGCCGCTGTGATCAAAACATCCTTTATCTCGTCAGCCTGAATTTCCTTGCAAGCAAATAAGAACAAGTAAGAATTCAAGGACAGAGAGCCACTGAAGAGCTGACAAAAAACAAAACCGCACACTCATGTGGACACGTAAACTACTCGTCTGTAGCAGATAAGCTTGTCTCTTACCAGACAAAATACCCTGTATGTCCTGAAAGAGACAGGCTTTAGGAGAAGGCCTTGTGATTGAGCTCAGATATATTAAAAAGGTCAAAGTCAATTCTTGAATGAAGTGAAGGTTAAATGCTCTCTACAAGATAAATGAAAAGAGGAGAAAAAAGGATGGAGCAAAGAGAGGAAGGCAAGTACAAAGACATGAACTGGAAAATCAAATGGCTCGAACAGAGGAAACTAAGCTTGGCAGTGTTTTATCAGACAGCCAATAAATTTAGCCTTTAAGCTATCTGTACCACATTTGGCAGATTTTTAGCACTATTTAAAGTTTACACATGCATGGTTGTCAAGGTGTGTGATCTTTCTAGACACCCGAAAAGACCTGTAAGTGTTCCTTTATTTGTCTGGATCCTTCATGTCTGAGTGGTTATTCAAGGATACCATGTAACCTTTTGGGTTCTCGCAAAGCAATTAATTTCAGCTGTCAGGCTAGTTAAAAAGAAGGGGAAAACTAAAGAATTGGAGACATGATCATTTGTAATAATATTAGATTGCTTATGACTGTGATGATGCAATTTACTCTAGTCAAAATAGCCCAAATTAACACTCATATGCCCTGCAATTTAATTTTGACCAATGTTGGAATATTTTGAAATTTAGCTGTAGTGTAGCCTATTAGAAACATTACAGTAATTATTGCAATGTAATCTGCTGATATGTTATTACCTTAATATCACAGTAATGTTTCAGTATATGGACATGAAATTTTGATGAAGACATCAATAGAATTTATCGCAAGATTGCTACCTGGTCATTTTCATAAGGTCATGTGACGCAGCAGACAAATATCATCAGATCTGACTTCTGTGCTGCATGGTTCACTCATCCTGCAGCATCCCATCCATCCTCACTTATCCTCTAACACATAAAATCCTTCAAAAACTTTTGGATGCCCACATTTTGTCCTCACAATGTACAAATTGCTCAGCATCAAATGTTGCTTCATTTTCTTCAACTCGCTGTTTTTGGTAAGTGGCATTCATGATTAAATTTCTAAGTGAAAGTGCTGGGAACAGTGCATGTGTGATAATATAGATGATGTTGGTGATTCAAGTAATATTAGCTAAAATAGGCTAAAAAAATTATTTAAGATTACATTTTTAGCTCAACTGCTTCAGCAGTATTTGTTTTGAATTGTGAGTTGAATTGTGATGAAATGTAATCGGCATACAGTAAATAGTTGCTTAAGAAGCACTGAAAGGCTACTTTAATTGTAATTTTTTTGCAGCGTTGCATGAAATAAAATGCAACAAGAGGAAAAGAAGCAACATGTAACATCATTTAAAATACACCTAGTTTTCTTTTGAACTATACTAAACACATATTTGTCTTATGTAGTGTCCCCTAGTGCAGGACATAATCAGTGAAAAATAAAGAATCGAGTTTGAAATTTTCTGTTTAGCTATATTTTGCACCAACTCAGACATCAAACCAAACATACTGTCTTTGCAGATGTGCAGATTGGCTTTTCCCTATGCTTTTTTTTTTTTTTTTNGTTTTTTTTTTTTTTTTTCTGTTTTTACAGGCATCATCATCATCATCATCATCATCATTGGTGCTCTCTGTCACAACATCTACACATTCATAGTACTTTTACAGGGAGTCCCCTGTCTAAGGTGGCTGCAATGCTCATTGCAGTGGGTGTCACTGTCACCCTCATCTCCTTCTTGGGTGGGCTATAGAGCATTCTTTGCTAAATCTTCAATGCTGGGTGCTGTAAGTAACATTTGATCATAGTATAAAATGGGTTTCAGGTCCTCTTCTTATAGATTATCTTATTGTAACCAAGTTTCTGTGGTGAAAATCTGAAAGAAAGGAAAAGGAAATTAAATCTTGCTTTTGTGATTAAGATTGCAAATGCAGACTGTCTCTGAACTTACATTAACTGGAGATCTTGTACACTTGTGCTTGTTGATATTGAATTCTGAGTTCTTGTTGAATTTCATCTGCATGGACTAGTTCATTTGTGGTGATAATCCTTCTGGAGATACTCATAGGAGCCTTCTTCTACTAATTTTGCAGCAAGGTCAGATTTTTTAAGATCAAGATCAAAACATTAGTAATGCATGTCTATACATACAAGATGCTCCATGCAAAAAAAAAAAAAAAAAAAAAAAAAAAAAAAAAAAAAAACTGCTGCCAATCTGAAGTTCTTAATCTTATTTTTGTTTTTTTTTTCTCTGAAGACTGCCATCCTGAAGATGAATAGTGCTTTCAACAACAAAGCTCATACTGTGATTTCAGAATATAAATGGGAAAGGCAGACATGCCATCGATGAAATTCAGAACAAGGTAACACAGCTTTATGTTTTCTATCTGACAGAAGTTATTGGGCCTGAAGGCACTGGTACCGCATAACAAACAGGTGAAGCAAAATTTCATTTCAGACTTGATGAAAACAGACCCAAGATTATTATTCCTTTAAAATATTACATGGTATTCATGGCAAAAAATGTTCTTGAACCATCGAAGAAATTGTTAACATAAAAATGTGGAAGAATATTTCTAACAATAATGACAATTTTACGATATACAACACTTCCTAAAATACCAGTTCAGCAGAAAATAAAACTTATCAATCACAAATACATCAGAATCAAGTTCTCCAGTTGAGTCTGGAGAATCAGACATTTTATTGCAGAGAACTGGGCGTTTAATGTATGTAGACAAACTTCTACTATGATTTTTTTTTAAAGGACATCAAAGAATCTTTGAGCTCCTCAATACACAACTAAAGAAAGCTTCCTTTTTACCTGGACACGAGCGTACACGAATAACAGCATCAGCGCTTCATGTATAGTGGAATCTTGGTTACAGTTCAAATGCTGTGGTGCAAAAAAGATGTTAAAATTGCATTTTAAAAAAACATTATAGCCCTTATTTATTTCCTCCTGCACATGGCTCAGAATTTATCAGTCAATCTTGGTTCTGCAGTTAAAAAAATAAACCTGATTTTTTTTTTTTTTGCTTTCCATATCACCTTTTCCCTGTCTGTCTTTACTGTGGACTGTATGATAAAGCAGAAGAAATGCCATTTTCAAAATTTATGGGTGAAAACCTTGTTATTTCCAATTATTTGTCTGGAATATTAATAAGATTAGGCATTTGGAATGTAAGGGACAGCTTGTGTGATATTAAAATTGAGCTCATCTTGTTTGCCTCAGGTAGCTGAAATCTAGAATTAATTAGAATTGACTGAGAGAAGTAAGAACTTTAATGACCTGTCTGTGACTTATTTTGCTGCCAGTAATGTCAAACCTTTGTCTTCTTGCAGGTTTTTGGAGTTATAATCGGGGTGTTCTTGTCCCTGAACATGAAACGGAGGAATTATGAAAACATGGGCTGATGTGTTTTCATTTTCAAACACAGATGTCTTCCAAAACAATGAGAGTCATTTTTTGAATGCAAATATTAGGTGCAATTTATGTATGCGACTGTTACATCTATATTCAAACTGCCTTTATTTTCTTATCTTTGAAATGAAGGTTAGAACATGTTGATATGATCACATCAAGGATTTGTGCAGATTGTATGACCTTGTGTGTGTGCACTGTGTTTGCAAATTTGAACATTTTACAAGTTGTGGAACAAATATATATTGTTCTAAAACTTGGATATGGAAACCTGAACTGTCACTTGTTTGACATTTACAGCAAAGCTTTGCTGTGAACATAGTCATTAAAATGTTCATGACAAAGTGTGTTTGTGTGGATTAATCTGCACCTTAGTTGTCTGGATCAGTCTGCATTAAAGTGTTTTAATAACTGATGGAGCATAGCTGAATACGTTTATAAATTATTAACAATTTCATCAACAGTTCAACCTGATGAAAATCTTACTTTTATCATCACTTGATGATAACTTTGTAAAAGGGATCATTAACCTGTGGACATTCAAAGAGCTTAAACTGGGCTCAGAATGGCCTTTTGTAATCACTGGAGCTGAAGCTAAAGGTCTTCAGATTCTTGCCATCTTGTGTCTGTGCAGTTAATTCACCTGTCTGAGTAACATGGAACTCAATCAGCATCCCCAAACAGCAGCAAGCATTATCTTACAAGATATAATATGACATCAGCATAATGCACACAGCACTCTCATGTTCACTAAACTACAAATCCTATTAACAGGATACCAAATAGACTTCAGAGACAAAATATCAAGCATTAGTGAATCAGTGAATCACTCAATCACTGCAGGCAGTTTAATGTGTAGAGAAGTGGTATTCATGGGGGGATAGAAATATATTTTAGTGTAGTGTTGAGACTACACTAAAATATATTTCTAGAATTACTAGAAATAGTTCTAGTTTAGAACTATTTTACAGATATGGGGTCTATTTCAAGGATTTTTTTTTTTTTTTTTTTTAAATATCCATGACCTATATTTTAGGGATTTCCGGGCTTTATTCCGAAAACTTATACATAACTCGGTAAAGCTGGTTCTTGGAAAAGTAAAAATGTAGATGTTAAATGTTTAGTTTTACGCCTTAATAGCTATAAAGCCAGAACATGCCATTTTTTTAGTGGCTTTTATAAAAACGATATAAAAACGGTAAAACTCGCAAACCACATACTGTGTATTCCCATTCCCTCGATCTAGTTACGTACTACACTACATTTCCCAGAATCCCCCTGCAGGAAACAGGTCCGCTTACATTTATTGTCCGACTCAAAGAAAACCCGGATCAACATGAAAAGAAGCATGTGTGCACCAGCACCCCCTTAAAGTGGATAAAAACTTCAGTTTATGAGCAAAAGTGAGCTTAAAATCAAAGGTAAGACAGTATTTACTGACTTACTGATATTACTTACGAGCAACGAGTAGTTTTGTAATTCTAACGAACCGACAGGCAGTATGAGGTTAACTAAGTCAGTCAGATATATAGAATTCGGTATAAACTGCCTGATTAAACAGTTAGGATCACATCCAATTTAAAGTAAAAATAGTACAATAATTTATTTAATTAAATGCGTTAAAGTAGCAGCATTAAGTCTGGAGTTGAGTAAGTGGATGCAGCGTATTGGTCCATTCATTATTAGCAGACAAAAATGCTAAGGTATTCTCTCAAATAACTCTTTCCAAGCAGCATGTCAGACGCTTTGGTCCAGAGGATAAAGGAGCTGGAAGGGGAGGTGGAGAGACTCCGGTCCCAGCTGAGGGAGAGAAGAGGAGTTGGAGATGGAGATGAACCTGGGAATGGAGCTGGGGAGGACATGGTGATGTCTGAGGACACGGACTGTAAACGTGATGGCAGCACCAGCAGTAAAAAGGAGAAGAAAGCGGGGAAGGAACGCTCATTTGACTTCTCCTCTTACCCTCGCCGCCATGTGGCTTTGCGGCTGGCTTACCTTGGATGGGCCTACCAGGGATTTGCAGTTCAGGAGAACACGGACAACACTGTGGAGGCCAGACTTTTTGAAGCTCTGCTAAAGACTCGGCTGATCCAGGACCGGCAGAGCTCCAACTATCACCGCTGTGGTCGCACGGACAAGGGAGTCAGTGCCTTCTCTCAAGTAAGTCCATAACTGTATAAGTGAGAAAATGTATTGTGTGTGTTTGAAAGGATGTCTCATTACAAAATAACGGTGTGTGTGTGTGTTTTGTCTTACATGAAACATCTATTCCCTCAAAATAGTCATATCTGTAGTCGTACATAGCTTATTACACTCATTTCTCCCTCCAGGTTATAACCATAGATCTGCGTTCCACACAGTTTTGTGGAGGATTGGGCGTCACACTACCTGCCAATGTTGATGTTAGTGCCAAGATGAAAGCTGCTGCCTCTGAGCTTCCATATGTGAAGATGCTGAATAGAGTCTTACCACAGGACATCAGGATCCTGGACTGGGCACCAGTGCCTGAGGGTTTCAGTGCACGATTTGATTGTCAGTCCCGCACATACCGCTATTACTTCCCCCGTGGGTCCTTGGATGTGGCATTAATGGCAGAGGCAGCAAAAAGGTGGCTGGAGAAACAAAGTGAAATGGGAAAATAGAGACTGCATTCAATTTTTTGGTTTATTTTAATATTAAATAATATATTAAAAAACCAGAGAGTGAGGATTTTTGAGCTGCCAATTGACACATATTGTTGAAAGCACAAAATGCTTGTTATACTTTTTACTCAACCTTTGGTATTACATTAATGGCCATTTGAATCGCTGGTTTAACATCATTTGTTCACTTTCATTCTTCAAGTTTGTAGTTAGATTCAAAAGTAATTATTGTTTTGCTACTTAAACAGCAATTTGATTTAGTGGACAATTATCCACAATTTAATTCAATACCAATCAATCAAAACAGTATGTTCATAAAAAGGGAAATTATTTATTCTATCCTTATTCTTCCACAAAGTGACCAATGGTCAACTATCTATGTTGTGAACATTATGACAAAAAAAAGAGAATAAGAGTGTCTATTCACAAATATTGTGATTTAATTAAAGATAATGACAGTAGTGGTGTTAGCAGTAATATCAATATTCATGACTGTGGTAATAATTATTTTATTAGATTGATGTAATAAATAAGCATAATTTATAATTGATGCATTGAATGAATCATAACACCCTGACTGAAGTTAGCATTTTAGGCAGGTGACTAATAGTGTTAAAGGAGCAGAAATGTAAGGAACAAGGAATTTATAATGTTATGTCATCTCGTGAAGGCAGAGTTGTCATTTCAATCTCTCTCTCTCGACACCCAACAGATATGAGGGTACTCATGACTTTCGCAATATGTGCAAAATGGATGTGGGCAACGGAGTCCTGCAGTTTGAGAGGACCATACTGTCCGCCTCGGTCAAGCCTGTGCAGCCTCAGCACGTCTCCAACACAGACCAGGGCGACTTCTTCATATTCGAGATCAAAGGACTCGCCTTCCTTTACCACCAGGTATCAAGAGACAAAAACTCAGAATTCAGACCAGTTCTCAGATCAAGGAAGTTTGCTATCTCTTTACTGCCAGCCAGTGAATTTGCTGTTTTGTTACGCTGCAGGTTCGCTGCATGATGGCAGTGCTGCTCCTAATTGGGCAGAAGCTGGAAAGCTCAGAGATTGTTAATCAGCTCCTGGATGTTGAGAATAACCCCAGGAAGCCCCAGTACAGGTGAGTTCATCAGTTTGGAAATAACCCACCTCATGATGCAGAAATTAAAATGATTCTCTTTCCGAGGTTTCTGTATGAAAACAAGGACAATGTGTGCTTGAAGGACAATTGCATCAGTATGAAACCTTCTTAACTGTTTTCCTTTTTTTTTTTTTAGTATGGCAGTAGACTACCCACTGGTGCTATATGACTGCCACTTTGAAGGGCTGAGCTGGCAACAGGAGGCTGAGGAGGTGAACCACGTCCTAGCTGCACTGCAGCAACACTGGACCCAGAGTGCTGCGAAGACCCACGTCCTCCATGGGATGATCCAGGGTTTGGAAGTCTCAGGTGAGAAATTCAAAATTGCTGTCCACAGAGATAAATGATGTGGATGTTGCACTGGGAATGAGGAATTATGTCAGTCTAGATCTGAGAATTGCACCTTCCCAGACTTTCTGTCCTTATAGGCTGTCAACATTCTGAAGTATTATATATATCACAAGTTCAAGTAATTCTACTTTACAAGGGATTACCGGTATATTTTGTTTGACCCTCTTCATCCACAGGTGGAGTATCCTCTAACCATTGCTGGCTAGTAGAAGGCAGCAGACAGAGAAACTACCGCCCCTTGCTGGAACGTCCTTGCTGTGAGAGCCTGGAGTCCAGGATAGACCATTTTGTTAAAAGAGGCAGGCTGGAGCGTGAGGAAGGAGACGGAGGCGAAACGGTGCACAGAGGAAAAAAGTCCAAACATTTCCACAAATCATCCAGTCTACCTGTTGCCTCGGAAGTGCCATCTTCAATCCAAAGCATTGATCAGAAAACAGAAAATTAATACTTTTTACCACAGGAAAATGGGTTTGGTATGCTTTGGATTGTTATTTTTTTTGTGTGTTTTTCCTTTATGTAAGAACGCAGTTTTATTCCAGGAAAAACATCCATTCGATCAGTTTTTTATTTCTCGAAAAAATGTACCATTATTTATGTTTTAATTAATGCAAAAGCTTTCTCCGTTTAGTTCTGAAATAAACAAATGTTGGAGAATAATCGCTGTGGCTGTGTTTGATTTACGGAACTTTCGTCAACATTGTAGGAAGTGTCGGAAGACTTTTTGAGGAGGCGCTTGTCAAGCTAAGCAGCTAGGTTGTTAGCAGTTAGTAAGTTGAGTAAAATCAAACGTTGCACTAGTTATTTCGAGAAATACGACTCTTTTAAAGGTTTTCATTTGACTGCATGGGTGACTGGGTCGATGTAGAAATGGCCGCGGCTCCGTTTGTTCACATTTCTGTGGCCATCTTGACCTGAGTAGCACTTGTGCTAACGTTAGCCTGTTAGCAAGCTAGTTTGTTTACTGCATCCCCTCCTCTGGCTCCGCGCGGATCTCCATTGTAATTTCTCTTGATTTAAGGAGAGTCCCACGTTTATAAGGTAAAGGCACACTGGGCATCTGTGTGAATAACTAACAAATAACATAATCTGGAAACAATAAAACTTATCCCGAGTTTTGACCTGGTAACAAACAAGCGGAAAGATGCTGTTAATCCTCAGGTTTACAGTAATATTTAGTCAAAAGCAACATTGCCCGTAACTTTTCTAACCAGTCAAACCAGCCTGACACCAAGTCAGACAAAATGCTAAGTATCAACTCTGCTGTACACTACTTTTACAGCAGGGGGCGTCACAGCGTCGAAAAGGCGATGAAATACGTTGATTCTGTTACGAAATAGAGATTGTATTGCATTATTGGAGAGATCATTTAGCCACTGAATTATATAATTGTTATAATTAGGCAATATTTAGTACTTTTTGAGTTTTTCTAAAGATAGTAACATTTAGTCTCATTAGTAGTATCTGATCAGTATAGGACAGATCACCAACTACACTTTTGTAGTTGGTTCAGTTTTTCTTCAAATTAGTTCCTACATCTCCGCATATATCGATGTTTATTTTTCAAGTTTCTTTGAAAATTTTGTTTTATTGTTATAATTAACATTCCTATATGTGGTTATCTTTTATATCCTTATCTTTAACATACCCCGTAAAGTATGCCTTGTTAGCCCTCTGGAGTGTAATATTGTTTTCGGCTTTCGTTTGCCACCTTAAAGGTTGCACTCTTTAAAAAAAAAAAAAAAAAAAAAAAAAAATAATAATAATAATAATATATACACATATATAAATATATATATTTACTAGACAGGATGATGCATTTTAGCTTGTGAAAATCTTTGCATTCCTGTCAAATCTGTCAATCTTCTGCTCGACTCTAGGGAAAATAAGCTAGGGAAAATTCTGGAAAAGGAATTACAATTTACAATGGCAGATAGTAACAGCACTATTTCTAAAGTGAGATTGTTTGGATAGCTCTTGTCTTATTTTGATGTCTTTGCTCTTAGATGTTTTTGGTGGGGCTGACAGGAGGAATCGCCTCAGGGAAAAGCACCGTCTCTTCAATGCTGCGGGAGCTTGGGTGTCCCATTATTGATGCTGATGTTGTAGCCAGGAAAGGTAAATTAATCCCTTTTCACCAGTAGCCAGCCTCTGGCTAGCTATTAGCCCCAGCTATGTGTAGACATGATTTAACTGCACTTAAATGCTCAATGAGTTTGTTTGTTTGCACATATTTAAGCAAAAATACCAAATGTTGCTACTTTTCCTCTGTAATAGTCGTGGAGCCACACACTCCCGCTTATGCCCGCATCGTTTACCACTTTGGTCCAGAGATCCTGCTGGAGAACGGGGAGATTGACAGGCAGAAGCTGGGCCAGCTCATCTTTGCCAGCGAGGAAAAGAGGAAGCTGCTGAACTCCATCACTCACCCAGAGATTCACAAAGCCATGCTCAAACAGATTCTTTTCTACTTCCTAAGAGGTGAGGGAGGAATCAGTGCTGGCTCAGTTACCTTTATAATACAGAGGAAAGAGGTGAAATTAGCTGAAAGCGAGCTGACAGCATCACAGAGCTTTTGATTTGAGGCTGTTTTTCCACAAAGGCTTTGAAGCTGCTCCTAATGTGCCAAATCGGACAGGTTTTTAAAAACATTCTGTCAACATTTTATGAGGAAGAAAGAAAAGATAATTGAGAGAAATGCAGTGAATGGCAGCAATTATTGTCACTTTTTTTATTGAAATACTTCAGCAGCCCTCACAAACTAGACAATTTTTGTAAGTCAGCTGGAGTAACACGATTTGTTGCAAAGTCAGTATTTATGAATGTAGCTTGTTTGCAATATGTTAAAGTGTAATTATTTCGGTTTCGCTATGCTCCTCTTCCTAAGGGTACCGTTATGTTGTGCTGGATGTGCCGCTGCTTTTTGAAACCAGACGCCTCACTCAGTTTCTGAACCACACGGTCGTAGTTTACTGGTAAGACTAGCTCCTCTTATTAGCTCATTTCCCTGTAACTTAGAGTTTTACTTTTATAATATTAACTAACAGGTTTCATATTTTACATTATTAAACATTAGAGCGCAGCTGATATATTGGCAAGCCAATATCATTGGCTGATAGGAAAGTATTGGCATATGTTAGCACCATGGTTCTCATTCCTGGTTCTCAGGAGGCGCAGCATTGCACATGTCCCATCTTTTCTTGCTATTCCTAAACACAATTAGCTAAATCTATAGCTGTCAATTAGTCTTTAATCACCAAATATGAGGCGTCCTTTCCAAACATGCTTGTTTATGTATCTTTATTACTCTTAAATTTTGATATCAGTATCAGTCTTTAAAAATTTCAGTATCATTAGGCTCTCCGAAACACGTTGAGTTTGTTTTTGACAGAAACGGTTCATTAAGCCTGTTGTTTTATAAGTTGTCTGGTGCTTTTCTCTCTCTGTGCTTCATGAATTATCCCTCTGGATCTGCAACAAGACTCCTTCCCTTTACCATAAACAACCTGTGTTGTCTTGTCTTTTTCAGCGACCCCGCCACTCAGCTCTTGCGCCTGATGCAGAGGGATGGTCTGACCCAGGAGCAGGCCGAGCAGCGTGTGGCCGCCCAGATGCCGCTTAACGAAAAGCGAGGCTTGGCAAATCATGTTATCGAGAACTCGGGCAGCCGGGAGGACACCCACCGGCAGGTCCTGCGGCTGCACACGAAGCTGGAGGACTCCATGGACTTCCTGTTAGTGAGGGTCATGGCTATTGCCGCCACAGCTGGTCTGAGTGGGATTCTGCTGTACGCAGCCAAGATGCTTTTATCCTAACTGAGGAAAGACAAGGAGAGAACGGATGCGAGGGCGTAGTCAGAGGCAGGTGTAGCTAGGTCGGAGGTGAAGATGCAATATAATGTGAGATTAGTGTCATGGCACACACACACACACACACACACACACACACACACACACACACACACAGTGAAAGTTCTATGGTGCTCAGTTGGAGGTTTATACTGACTTATATTACTGACATCTAACTTGCACTGACAGATGTGGTTCAGCTGAAGGGTTTCATTGTGCAATTTGACATAATAAAAAAATGAAGGCTATTCTGTACGTTAGAGGCCCAAATGCTGTACAGTGCCCATCCTCCTTCAGCTGTTCTCAACCATAATCGCTGACTGAGGCTTTAAATGTGGCTAAAAACCTTGTTCTGTGCAGCTCAACCAATACTTTAACTGTAGAAACAAAGCACCTTTTACACCTCATAATTTTATCCACATTAGACATTTGGTTGATTTTGTAGTTTGTATGTAGGAACACTGAGACAGACAGAGTAAATGAATAAGAGGCCGTACATTCTGAATCTATAGATGTGCCGAATGTATAGACGAAACCATGGTTTCTTCACTTTCATGTATTTGGCACCAGAGCTCACTCAGAAACAATGTTTTATGATAATATAATGCCAAATGGCAACACTTTCCCCCAGTCATGAAATTGTTTTAATGTGGAGAGACTGTTCCTCAGACAAAGAAAAATGAAAATGCAGAACATGATCAGTCTGACCCTTAGAAAATGTTCTTAAGATTGTATTTTAACAAGCTGTATAATGAAGAAATATGAGGGAATGTGTGTGACAATCCACTTTTCATGGCGACATAACTTTACTTGAGGAAGTTTAAATTAGCACGCAGACTTTATATTTATCACTGTATTTTCTTTCACACGAAGCTGTCTTCTCCAAGTCAAATGTTTTTTTTTTTTTTGTTTTTTTTGATATGCACACTCTCAAGTTGTAAGTAGTTGCTTAAACTGACAAATGTAAACCATCAAGCACGACTATTTTGAAGTGACCAGAATACCAGAATGTCTCAACCTCTGTTTCCTCTTTATTAAAATCCCTAAAAGTTTAAGCAAAGTTTAGCGAAGATAATAGTAAAATGTAAAAAAAAAAATAATAATAATAATAAATGGTTGTTATATTAATACATATGATTCTTGTTTGAGAATACTGAAATCCATCAACTTCCAATCACATATTAATTGCAAAAAGACATTGAAATTCTTCTGGTAATCAGAATCCTGCAGGAAAATGTTTTGCTGACTGGGAGACAGAAATAAGGAAACTTTAATGGTCAATTGTCATGTCCTTGCTCTTGTCCACATTGGAGCTCAGGCATGAAAGTTCAGGCCCAGAGATGGATTTGGTGCTATCATCCTGACATGTCACTCCCACTCATTGTGACATTGCAGAGACGGGATGATCCTATGTGGCTCGCTTAGAAAGCCCTACTGGTCTGCTCGCTGTTTATATCTAGGCACTGCAGGATTAATGCAGAGTTACAGGGGGAGGCCTGTGAACCGATGGTGTGCAATCACACTTTTGTGGACACATAAAACACATCACTATCCCACACACGTTGATGGTGCAACACAATCAGTCCAAAACTGCTGCAGCCATAATCAGGAACACGTCTATTCTTAAAGGACCATACTGTCTACTTTGCATGTAAATATATTCAATTTCCATACATGTAATGTTACTGACAATCATTTCCCAAAGCATACTACTGGAACGGTGAATTAAAATTTTTTTTTCCTACTTCCAGATTGTCATTGGTTTCAGTTAATTCTGGTACCTATTAAAATCAACTTGTTGATACTTCAAACATTCATGGGATAGGTAATCCATCATTGCTAACAAGACATGTATTCAGGGTTTTATTTATTTTTTTTTTTTTGAAAGTTACATAATTTTAGTGTTTAAGCGCAATACAAAGCTGGAGTGAATGTATGTCTCCACCGGGAAATATAGTCCCAAAAGAAGACCTGCATTTAGCAAAAAATTTAAACGACCATGATTTCATAAGGCTGCATAACTATTACTAGGCGAAACATTGATTTTTAAGGTGGATGTATTGCTTGAATATTTGATTTTGAAAGATTAAGAGATTTTGCAAAATATCAGGAAAGCTGAAATACGATTTTATCCTTTGGGAAATGGTTGTCAATAACGTAACATGTATGAAAATTGAATATATTACTCTCAAAAATGCAAAATGGACGGTATGGTCCTTTAAGGCTTGGTTATATAGCGCTGGCCAAAAGCATTGCCCCCCCGTGAGTGTGTGTTAGAGTAAGTACAACTGAAAAAAAAAGCTAATAGTTCTTAACAGTAAGTAGGAAGACACTTTTGACATATTAAGATTTGAAGAAAAACACCAATATTATTAGTAAGTTAAAACATCTTTGAGGTCAGAGCAAATGGCTCTCACGTCTTTTCACAGAACTTTAGAAATATTGTCATATTACCTACCCTGAAATCCAAATTTAAGTCTAAAGACTAATTGAATATTCTGAACGAATACTCAACTACTTGTAAAACACCAATAAATTAATTTTGTTGTGTCTGGAGTGGTACTTTGGTAAAGTTTACACAAAAATACAGGGGGTGCACTTTGGCCCGCGCTGTCCTCGTGCGAGGGGCTGTCACCGGCCGCGCGCGCCCTTCCACACAGCACTGGGGCGTTTGTACTTGGCGCATTGTCCGTTGCAATATTCTTTGAAACGGCAGGGGGCAGTATACAGGAAATACTATGTAAAGCAGATCGCTGTATTAACTTGGCTCGTCCAACACGCTTTACCGAGCAGCCAGCTGTTCTGCAGAGATTTCCAAGTGCGCCTTTTCCGGCGTTTGTAGAGGCAGACAGGGGCCAGATGCATCAAGACTATATCTGCAGCAGCAAACGCTTTAGGCTGAGAACGAGTCTGAATTTAAATAGACTTTAATTCACAAGCTGTAAAGGTGAAAGTTTCAGGCTCCCTTATTACGTCTTTTAAAGGCGCACGTTAGTGTGCGTTGCAGTTCCTCTCAGGGAGCAAAGCTAATTGTTTCCTGAAGGCTGGGGGTGAAGATTTCTGTAATCTCTTCATCGTGTTCAGATAGCCCACGGTGCGTCCACGTTTTGGAATATCCCGTCTGAGTGGGTTTTCAATTGCCGTCAGGGAAAGACAAGTAAAAGGAAATAATTAGCTTTGCATCAAAGTTTACCGCAGCTCAATCATCGCCAGGAGCTGCAGATTTTTGGGTAAATTTTCCGAGCTACAATGAAAATAAGTGTCATCTTAGGGGGTTATAGTTTTTCAATAGTCATCAGAGGTTCTTTGAAGCATTTCATTTGTGCTATTTATCAATCAATAGCTGTTTAGTTTAAAATTTGTTCTTTAGGCATTCTAAATTAAATGTTAACAGACTTCTCAAACGTTACATTTTCTTAATGCGTGTCTGAGTTTGCGCATGGTCGGCTCAGTTACATTCAACATAAGGTACGTGTGTGTGTACTAGGAGTGCAACACTAGAGTAAGTTTATATGTAATTGTGTAAATGCTAAAAGTCAATATATATCGGCTTATTTCTTAATTGATGTCTCACCATATCTAATTACCTTTGCTTTCATAATTACCAGAGATCGACATTCGACATCAGATTGGAATTAAGAATTTCCTTTTAAATACAGAAATGAGAACAGAAGTACCAAAATTAAAGTATAGATGGCTGTCTGCTTATTGAAAGGATCAGGCATCAGGATCAGATGACAATACATTATTTACTTTAATAAAAAACTGATAATTAAAAGAAAGAAAAACAGAATTCAAATGAGAAAGTGGTAAAAGGAAAAATATTAGGTCCATCCTTTGACAAACTCACATAATTCATCCCAACACCTAAATGTGACAAATACAGAGATAATAAACAGCTGCAGCACCATGAGGAAAGAAATAATTTGTAAAAGTTTAAGTTTTAAACTTGCATCTGTTATTGGATGGAGACTGTGAATGACTCTGCTGACACCGGCAAAGATGTTTGACTGAACTCAACCCCTTTGGTAAACAGTTTGATTTAGTCGTTGCATTGATTGAGTGGATAGAAGATGAATTAACAAAGCAATGATTGTGCATAACAGCCATTGGGAATCATTTGGTGTAACCTACAGAAAAACCAATCAAAACTGTGCTTGGTAGTATTTCTTGCTTTTATGTGGACATAGTTCTCAACATGACAAAGCAAATGATGTGACATTGTGTCAGAATACTTCCAGTGTAGGTGAAATGTTTGATTCCAGATTATTTTTCAGCTATCTATAAATTGTATTGCTTCCTTTAGAAGTGCACCACTTTGCTGACAATAAAAATCATACCACAAGAACAGACAGATATCAGTTTCTCCACAGACAATGACCTCAGTTTACCGGAATGCAACACAGCAACAGCTTGTACCTTTGTGGATCTCTCATCTGTCACTTGTGACAGCTTTTTTTTTTTTTTTTTTTNTTTTTTTTTTTTTTTTTTTTTAAAGTGACACACATTCTCTCTATTCCATTTTTTTACTGGAAAAAAACTGGCTGATCACAATTAGCTTTGCTGTCTCTGCTTAGACATAAGCAGCACAGAGAATGTTCTTCTGTGGGGTTGGCAAAATTGCCTGCCTGTTAATTTGGGAACAATAGATTTTTTTCCAATCCTGTGCTTTGAGTTTTTGGGGTGAGGTGTCCAGTTTGTTTGCTTTTTGATCACTGATTGTACCTTTAAGAAGATGGGTACAATAAAAATTTACTTTAAGGGCTATGGTGATTTTCCATTTTACTACCCACATACATACTACCCACATACATGTTATATTACTGACAATGATTTAAGAAACATAAAACCATATTTTATTTTTCCTATTTTACCAACTTTACAGTAGTATAGTTTGGGAAAGAGTTGACAGTTGTAACATGTATGTGGGTTGTATATATTGGACTCAAACATGCAAAACCACCGGTATCCTCCTTTAAGTTAGCATCACAACATTCTCTGGATCCTGATGTTAGACACAAAAATGGATGATCTCTAGCATGACCATTATGCCAATGTATTTATTGGATGTAGTGTGTGATGAATTAAGAGAGGCATCATCAAGCCCAAAAGAAAAAAGGCAGCAATAGAAATCAAAAAGCTCTGCTACATACGTGTTCTTGAACTGTGACATCTAGCAAGGAAGGAACGCTAGCCGCCTCCCTGGAGCCCCTTGTCAGGCCGAATCCATGAGGCCGCGATGAAGTGAAGAGACAAGCAACTTGCCAGTGGAGCATCCAGGGTCACATGACTCAACCTGTCCCTATGTGTTAACCTCCACTCAGTCAGCGCCATGAGGGAATGTGGCCTTTGCTACTGAGTCACTGACATACTGGACAATTCCCAGATCAAGCATGAGCATAGAGATGAAGAGGAGGAGGAGGAGGATTGTATGCTGTCATGTTCACCAAACTCCTGGAGGCTTAGAGGGAAAAGGAGTACATGCATGCACGCATACATAGTACAGTGTGTACTACAGTGCAAGAAGGTACATTTTTATGTAATTGGATGATTTTGTGCATATGTGTCTCATGTCATTCCCTCCTATATGTGTGTGACCCTCTTAATGTGAACTTGCGAGTAAATACTGATAAGACCTTTGCAGAGACTGATGAGACATTGTCCTTTACACAATATGAGCAAGATTAAAGCTCCTCAGGTATGCCAGGATTGTTGATTATTCACGGAATATTGCATCTGTAAACATACTACCATCAACCCCTGCATGGTCACACTCCACAATAACAATTCTGGCATCATTTCCAACTGCTAACACCTCTTAATATAATATCCAGTGAGAATTTGAGTCATGCTAGAAGTGAGCAGTACTTCACATCGTAGCCTGAAGGAGGATTTCATTGCTAGTGTACACACACCGCTGGCTGTTTATTTTTAGTATCCTGGGTAATATACACAGGCTTGCTTGTGGTGATCCTTTGGATAATAGGTCTGTCGAGGGTGGAAGAGCAGCTGACAAATTTCTGTTCATTTTCAGTGTTATTGACAGATACATGATGTAGAGGAAACAGTTTTTTTGTCTTTTGAGAACCTCACTTTGTGTTTGGTGCGGACCAAAGCCTTAAAGGACCATACCATCCATTTCCCAAAGGATAACACTGTATTTCAGCTTTCCTGATATTTTGCAAAATCTCAGTCTTTCAAAATCAAATATTCAAGTGATANACTGTATTTCAGCTTTCCTGATATTTTGCAAAATCTCAGTCTTTCAAAATCAAATATTCAAGTGATAAGTGATAATATTATATAGTATTCATAGCGGTCTGGAAGAGGAAAACAATTTTTTAATTCACCGTTCCAGTAGTATGCTTTGGGAAATGATTGTCAATAACTTTACGTGTATGAGAATTGAATATATTATGCTGAAGCATGCAAAACAGGGGGTATGGTCCTTTAAAATATTAGCAGATTTGTATCATATATTTGTCCAGCAAAACACAAATCAGAATGTGAGGAGCAAATGGTTAAGCAAATGTATTTCAAATAGAAGTTCTGTATTTAGAGTAAGAAGGGAAAGTACATAATTATTAGCAGTAAAATGTACTCAAGTATCCAAAATAAAAGTAATGACTGTGAAGAATGGTTTATATCTGGTAGATGTTAATGCATCAATAATGAAAATTCCTGAAATCGGAAATACATGTTTTTTTTCATCTGACATGGATATTTTGGAATGACATAAGGGAAGTTCAGGAATGAAACAGTAAAATTGATGATATTTTTATCTCCGATTTTGGAGAGTTTCATGCTATCAGCCGAAGGCTTATGTTGTCGTCTTCATTAGAGTAAACTCTAAGATTTATTCCTTTCTAAACTCAAGAGCATTCAAGTCATTGTGCCTTTGAGTTCAAACGACACTGAGACGCCAGCACCAACAACACTTTATGAATTTATCTTATGTTGAATTAAAGTAACTACAATCTTCAAATGAGTGTGATTTCAAACAAAGGATAATACTACAAAACAGTTCAAGTACCTCAAAATCAAGAACAGTACCTGAGTAAATGTACTCTCAACCTCTGCGTGGGTGTATGCTGAAACATGTCAAACCCTGGGTGGTCTTGAGCGTGGGCAGGTGGCTGCACATTTGGAGGCAGGCTGTGTACGTGAGCATGAAGAGCAATTTAGGCAGACAGTTCAACTATCTCTAATTTGGATCTCCCCCGGTGAGTTAAGTGCTGAAGCTCAAGATAACAACACCAAGGGCTCATTAACGTCACGGCAGACATTTCAGAGGATGTACCCTTTCCGATCTGACTATTCCCTTGCCTTGTACACTGAGACATATGCAGGGATGCCAGTCATACACACACACAAACACTGACCCTTATGTTGACCCACATAAGCACACTCTGCAGGAGCCTGATAAGCCACACGCCTCACCAATTGGCCCCTGCAAATGTCAAGCTGAAGCTGTCTCAGTTTGCTGATAGGCAGCAGGAGTGAATGAATCATAATTACCTCCAGTTACCTTTGTGTACACTGGAGATTACCTAAATTAAGACAAGTCTGCAGTAGACATAATATCTCAAATCCCTCTTCTTATACACGATAAAAAAGGCACACAGTCGACAATCGTGAATATCCCCACAGATGAAGTTTATGTCAATAAATCAGCTTAGCGCACTTCTCAGAGGAATACTTATCTTCAACCCCTGGACCTGCTTAAAGTCAGAGAGGACAGGAGATGAAATGTGAGTCAAAGGCTCAAGCGACATGTACAGTCCAGATGCTGTTTCATCAAAAATTAAAGTGCTGGCCCCAGACTGTCCTGCCAGGTAGGTTGTTCAGATAAGTCACCATCAAAACCAAATCGCCCTGAGGAGAGGCTTTTGTCGCTTAGCACAGCAAAGCAAAGATGGTGGCTGCCAGGAGAATTTCCCTGGCCTCTCTTGCTCTATATCTGAGATATTAGTCAGGTGAATATCAATCAGATCAGAAGAGGTTTCTACTACTGTGAATCTGACTTAGATGAGTGTAAGAAAACAGGTGGATAGAGGGGGAAAAGGGGGTTTGCTTCGTATCTAAGGCAGTGTTTTCCATATGATGGCACAGCTAATATATCTTGGCTTTTGGGAATGAATGTACAGGCACAACAGACTCACACTGCCTGCCAGATTATGTTTTAATGAGTATAGCTGGAATTGTGTGAATCTTCTGTACTGTAAATTTCATTTTCACTTTTTTCAGTCATATTATATGAGTTGGCACAACACAATCATTTCCAAAATGGCAAATGCAGCCAGTTTTCTGGCTTAATCCTTAATGTTTCTTTATTGTTTTATATACACAAGCACATTCAAACATTTGGAATCACCCAGAAATTTTATGTCATCTGCAACAGTGAAAAGACAACTCCGGGATGCTGGCCTTAAAGCAGAGTTTCAAAGAAAAAGCCATATCTGAAACTTGCAAATAAAAAGAAAAGGATAGAATGGGCTAGAGAACACAAATGCTGGACAGTGGACAACTGGAAAAGAGAATAAAGGACTAATCCATCCATCTATCCATAATACTCTTTTCCATACTGGTGTTTGTCGTGTAATATTTAATGAAGCAACAATTCAGGACCTGTAAAGTGTCTGTTTCTCAAACAACAAACTGATGTATTTATTCTTTTTACAGCTATAGTTAATAGTGACTTTGCAGATTCAGATTTTACATTCAGTATGACTTAAGATTATAAAATTTTGGTGTTATTGGGTAACATTCTTGTATTTTCAAAATGTAAGGAGTGTGTAATCCTTTAACTGATGTTGGATGAAAAAACCTAATATCCCCCTCATATGATTTCATTAACTCCAATTTGGGGGATTTTGATTTTTGATGCATTAACATTTACCACATTTTAATGAATATATAATTTAATATTAAAGAAAACTTCTTCAAAATGAGTAAATTTCTGAAACTTGTGCACAAGTATTTATGCTTGTATTGCAATATTTTTCAACTGTTGAAACAATTACAGTTACTAAAGCATTTCAGTACTTCTTCCACTGCTGCATATCAAAATGGTTTTAAGTTTAGAGCAATGTGATTCATTTCTTTCCAGGGGAAATTACAGATGTTGCAGACATTCACTTCCAGCAGTTTCAGCTGTTTCTCTCAGATGGGGGGCATTTGTCTTTGACATTGTGACATAAAGCCTCTATAATTTAAAAAATGTGCTCATACACCCCGCAAGGAGAAAACAGCCTTTGCTGATGTTTAGCAGCCCTGTGGCTTGAGTAACCTCTGCTCAGTTTGGACCTTCATTATTTATTGTGTCACAAAGAATTCTGTTGTCTTAAAGGACCATACTGGTAGTTCCCCATGTTTGAATGCAATGCTACCCATATACACATCACATTACTACCAACCATTTTTCAAAATATTAAACTGTATATTTTAGTTTTTGTGTACTTTTGCCAAATTCCCTAATCTTTTGAATTCAAATATTCAGGTGATACACCCACCTTAAAGTTCAATGTTTTGCATGTAGAAGGCACGGGTGTTTTAATTTCTCTGGTAAAAGCAATCTTCTCCTGGGGCTATATTCCCTGGAAGATTCCTGGCTTTTACCAAATAAAACAGTTTAACAGAATTCAGGCTCTTCCATATTTTTTTCCCCCCCTTATCAACTGCATAGATCACACAAAGTTACACAGCTCCCAATGATTTAATGAGACAAATTTCAAGATTCCAGTGGCATTTTGGAAATGTGTAATGTGCTGAAATTCTCCTTCATTAGCTTCAATGAATGAGTAAATATAGATTTTTAACAGTTTCTGTATTTAAAGTTCTTGAAGAGTAAGTAAGTCATGAAGCTGTGTATTTTTTTATAGCATCAAAGTAAACTCTTAAGAAGACTGAGAAATATATTCCTTTTTACAGTTTAAGCCTGGAAGCTACTTTCATGTCTCTGAAACTTGTCACATTCACAGAGGAGCCTAATTTGCCCTGGATTACTTTCCAACTCTGATATAAGCTTAGTCATGATATGTTCTAACACCCGTCCCCTGACTTTTCCCCTCCATATCGTAGGAAAAACAGCATCCCTGCTTTGATTGTGCAACACAATCTTCTCTCTAGTCATTCGGCATGTAATACAGCTGTTGCAGCTGCTGATGTCCGCAGGACCCTGAAGAACATCAACATACGGAAGGCAGCTGGGCCGGATGAGATACCTGGGCGCGTGCTCAGGGAATGCGCTGACCAGCTGGCCTCGGTCCTGACGGACATTTTCAACACCTCCCTGAACCAGGCCATTGTTCCATCATGTTTCAAGACAGCCACCATCATACCAGTGCCCAAGAAGTCCACAATAACCTGCCTGAATGACTACCGCCCCGTTGCACTTACTCCGATAATGATGAAGTGCTTTGAGAGGCTCATAAAGCAGCATATGGTCTCCAAACTACCCTCTGGTTTTGACCCGTGTCAGTTTGCTTATCGCCCGAACCGCTCCACAGAGGACGCCATTTCCTCTGCACTCCATCTGAGTCTTCAACACTTGGAGGAGAGGAACACCTTCGTGCGGATGCTGTTTGTTGATTTCAGTTCAGCTTTCAACACGATAATCCCCCAGCATCTGGTAAGCAAACTGGCACCCCTCGGCTTCAGCACCACACTGTGTAACTGGATCCTGGATTTTCTTTCTGAAAGGCCCCAGTTTGTACGTGTGGGGAAGAACACCTCCTCAGTCATCACCCTGAGCACCGGCTCCCCTCAGGGTTGCGTCCTGAGTCCGCTGCTCTTCACTCTTATGACCCATGACTGTGTCGCCAGGTCCACTTCCAATCATATCATCAAATATGCTGATGATACGACAGTAGTGGGCCTCATCCGGAACGACGACGACCGGGCCTACAGAGAGGAAGTGGAGCAGCTGGTGAACTGGTGCAGCAGAAACAACCTTCTCCTGAATGTTGACAAAACAAAGGAGATCATCGTCGACTTCAGAAAGAAGCAGCCCAGTCACACTCCGCTGCATATCAACAACTCAGCAGTGGAGGTGGTGGAGAGCACGAAGTTCTTGGGAGTGCACATAACAGACACCTTAACTTGGACAAAAAACACGGGATCTCTGGTTAAGAAAGCACAGCAGCGTTTGCACTTCCTCCGCAGGATGAGAAGATCACACCTACCCCCTCCCATCCTCACCACCTTTTATAGGAGCACTATTGAGTCTATAATGACCAACTGCATCTCTGTGTGGTGTGGCAGCTGCACAGCTGCGGACTGGAAGTGCCTTCAGAGAGTGGTGAGAACGGCGGAGAAAATTATTGGGATTTCTCTTCCCTCCATCCTGGACATTGGACGCAAACGCTGTCTGACAAGAGCCAATAACATCATCAGAGACTCCACACATCCACACCATGGACTGTTCTCACTGCTCAACTCTGGCAGGAGGTTTCGCAGTGTGAGGAGTAGAACAGCCAGATTTTGCAACAGTTTTATCCCCCAGGCCATAAGACTACTGAACTCTCAATAAAAGAAAAGAAAGCCAAACACCCACATAAAACCGCTACTAGAACTATTTTATGACATTTTTATTATTTTTATTGTTTTTAAAATTTTACATATATTATTGTAGATTTGTTAGTGTATGCACACAAGCACTTTTTAACTGCTTTTTTGAGAGCCAATGCAACGAAATTTCGTTCTAGTGCACTGTTTTTACGTGTCCTTGAATGACAATAAAGTTTATCTATCTATCTATCTATCTATCTATCTATCTATCTATCTATCTATCTGTGATTTCCTCTCTTGTTCCCTCAGTAGATCATCTTTGCTGTGATTGCCTCTTGCTGTGCTGCTGTTAGGGCTCTCGTGTATGCGATGTTTGCAGGACTAAAGGAAAGGTTCAGAAGTAAAAACAAGATGCTCAGAACAGCTGATCCAGGGAATTTGTGAAGAAAATGAAAAGATTTTATTGTTACTTTATGGACAAAATTAAATGCAAAAGGACCAGATGTTCTTAAAGCCAACATCTAGCTTTCACTGTATTTTCATCACTTCCATTTATGAATACAGTACATTTTACCAGATGTTGCATGCATAATTATAATAAATAAATCTCAACACATAAATTTCCCACACTGATACTGTACAACTATCTATCAACAATGAATAGATGCACAATAGCTTGTATGTATAGTTTCAACACTGCTTTGACTGTGATCACACATAAGACTCAATATCATATTTACACATTAACAATATGTTTAGACATTGAAATACCACACATTTAATGACACTGTCTGCCATCTGAAATCATAATCTCATCCATCCATAATCTTGCATTTCTCGAGACAAAATATATTTCCTGAAACACAACTTTTTAATCATGCAAACGGCATGAGAAAACATATTCTGAAGTAAACATAGGACGTTTTGCATACACCACAGCTGCCAAGCCTGTTGGATTTCCACACTTACATTTGAAATGACAGCTCAAAAATGATGGGGTGGCTTCTGCACTGTCAAAATCATTACTGCACCAGCGTGACACGCTGCACTGACTGTCACTGTTACGTTACTTGCGTCCATCAGAATAGTTGTGTAGGCATCCTGTATCACAATGGCTGTATGGATGAGAAGGTACCAATAACCACAGATTCATAGCTTTAATCACAGAGGTGCTGAAACACCATCTGACTGGATCAGTGGCTATGGGCAACATTTACCTTACTTTGAGAGCCAGTCAAAATCAGGAAGTGAATGTCTTCTGGTTATGACCTTTCACTTCTCAGCCAATGTTATGTCCAGTCTTCAGTCAGCGTAGAGGATGAACCCCGAGAAGGTGCTGTATTTGTTGCTGTTGCCTCCATGAGCCTTCCCCCCATCCAGTTTGATGAAAACCTCGTCACCTGCATCCAGATGAAGGACGACACTGTTGCTAGCATAGTCATAACTCTGGTCCTGATCTTGAGCAATGGCACTGGCCTTGACCTGGGATATGACACACATACACAGACACACACATAATGAGAAAGAAAGTGAAGGAAATCAAATGGTATAACACTAAAGACAAGGTGGTTTAGTTGTGTTCAATATTTTGTTATTATTTTTAACTTTAGCTATTAGCGAGATACTTTTCAAATAATGTAAAACAATAAAGTTGATACTAAGACAACAGCATGTTTGATGCAAACAAGCATTAAATGAGTTGCTGGTGACCAGTAAGCACACTTTTTTTGCAGTGTATGCATGGATAAAAAGTTTATTTGCTATAAGAATGGACTGAATCCACTGAAGAGTCAGGCTCACTTTGCCTATAAGGAGCGATTTTAGTGCACGTTATCCTTTTGCTTTATGACATCTTTATTCTAATTCCTGCTTCCCTCAAGGTGTGACACTGAAAATGCCACTTTCTGCGTGCCATTGTGTCAATACCAGTTATTCATAAAATGATAGTGTGCTAGACCTGCAGCATAATGCCAAAATGTCTTTTCCATGTCTGCTTTATTTAGCCAGTGAAGCCATTATCCTTAATCTTGGCTAATTGTCTTGGTAATGCTGTAACTTCACCAGACAAACTATAAATGTGTAATCCCTGCTCGACTGTGACGAGAGCTTTTAAGCTTTTCTACATGAGAACAAAAATGGTGGCATGGAGTTCTAATTATGATCTTATATTGCCAGGAGGCTGCAGGATCTGAGAGGACGAATGACAGCATGATGATGGATGTGAGATGAGGGCGGTGCAGCCTAAAACCCCCTCCTGTCTCTGCTCCTACCCTCATTTATCCTTAATACTTCCCTCAGATTTAACAAAGCAACACAATATCACACACATTCACAATTTAACATAACTTATAAACTTCTCTTAATATCTTAAATGTTGAAAGATGGATTTGTCTAAGTAATTTTGCACTTTTAACTCATATTTTAAATGTTGGCCATTAGGCTAAACAATACGCAATACACAATGACACACATAGCTTTACAATCTACTGCTCTTCTGTAATAAATGGTGATGCTAACTGTGTAATTATTGTGACTATGTGAGATAGGTGGTTGATCATTCAACCCTATAATAATTTTTTAGGTTGTTCTCTTAGATAGCATCAAGGCAGAAACTAATTGACATTCACCATTGTAAGATTCACAAATAACATATTTATTGCAGGGCTATTGTATTATACTGGTGTTATTGTGAATGTGTTCACCTTCTGTGCACTCTGTTTGCACGGAAATGTCTAAACTCAGATTTACATGGGTTTTGATCAGTGTCATCACCTGCGGCTTAGAAGACACTGCAAAATATCCTTGAATATAGCAAATATCATGATTTGAAACTGAAACGCTTTGGCCTGACAGGTAGTCTGATAATGCATACGATCACGCTGTGGTTCTGTGAAGTTTGTTGTATTTCAAAGGGCACCAGCTTTGAACTACCCAGTTCCCCAGGCTGTGTTTTGATGTGTGCAGACTTGAGATAGCTCTGCACTGTTTGCATTCACTTCACCGTGCACTTTATTGGACGTGTAATATGTGCAGATACACAGTCTGGCAGCTTGCCACTATGCATTGTCATTATACAGCAGACACCAAACCAAGTCAGACCAAAATCACTACACACATGAATGCATGATTACTCTATTTAGACTGCCAGTTCACTGGTTACACACTACTCTGAGCATTTTAATGTGGTTTCATACCCAGGTGTAATAAATCCATAACTCACAATGCAATTAAATGGATCATTTCCAGCGTGTTATGAACAACTGAGCTGTAGTCATTTCTTAAATCATCAAACACTCATATGCATTTTAGGTGTCAGCATGAAGAAACAGAGTTAATGAGAGCTGAAGAGTTAAAACCCACCAGACCATTCTTGATCAGATCGGCCCACATGCTCGTGCCATCTCCTCCCCTCATCAGCACGTTGTAGATGAAAAAGTATGTGCCAGGTATCTTACAGGTGAACTTGCCTGTGGCTCCTTCATAGTTCTCACCAATATTGGTCACCACGTCGTCAAAATGCAGAATATCATAACCTTCTTGGGGATTTCGTAGTCCTGCATAAAAAGCTACCCGAGGTGCAGTGTTGTAGGTGGTTGTGCTAACTGCCCCTTTACCCCCCAAACCTAGAATCCCTGTCCGTACTATGTCCACACTGTCTCCTGGTGGTCCTTTGGGTCCTGGTGGCCCTGGCTCTCCAGGTGGCCCTGGGGGTCCAGGCTTTCCTGGGCGTCCTGGTTTGCCTTGTGGCCCATGAGTACTGTAGGTAGGCAGTGGAGAACTGATGCTGTGATCACTTAGATCTGCGTCATTGTCCAACTGGAGGCCTTTTGTGGCTGTATCTGTGCCCGCTTGTGCACCTGTGCCTATCACACCTGTCCCAGAGAAGGGGTCACATATCATCCGGCAGGTCCCAAGCATCTCGTAGTGGCTCGCACTCTCATCTGTGCTGCCTGAGCCAACAAAGCTGACCAGCACAGGGATGAGGACCACCAGAACCAGGACAAGCATGACCCCCACAGCAGCCACCACCAGGGTCTTCTGCCGGGAAAGAGGCTGTCCTGCCAGCGTGGAACTCTCCGGGGTGGAAATGGTGACTGTGGGAAGTGCTGCGCCACGTCCACCTGGCAAAACACACAAAGAAGATCTCCAAAGACGGTGCCCAGGGAGAGCTGGTCTGTGTGTGTGTGTGTGTGTGTATGTGTGTGTGTGTGTGTGAGTAAGTGACAGAGCTGTGGAGGAGGGAATGAGAGAGGAGCAAAGGACCAAAGTGATCAAAAGGAGAGAGAGAGAGAGAGAGAGAGAGAGAGANAGAGAGAGAGAGAGAGAGAGAGAGAGAGAGAGAGGAGTAAGAAGAGAGGAGGGGGAGAGTGTAAGACATCTTGAGTGAAAAAAGGGAAGAGACGAGCGGAGGAAAACTGAATCACACACACCAAACCAGCTCAATCAGGGCTGTGTGTGTGTGTGTGTGTG